>CM077152.1:181995104-182405494 GCA_039583875.1 Platanthera guangdongensis | reverse complement strand
CATTATCAATTCACCTTTATGATCTAAATGAATGCACTTTATTCTTAAATCTAGTTCATTTTGAAACACGTATACATAATTGGAAAATTATAAGAATGCATCAGATTTTGACGTTAAGAAGATTGTCCAACATAAACTTGAATAATACATCAAAACAAAAGTGTATTTTCTACCTCTTAAACTTTGTGTAGTAATTGGACCAAACAAATCCATATGAATCAACTGTAGGGGTCTAGTAGTGAAAATAACATTTTTGCTTTTAAAAGAAATTTTTGAAAATTTTCCTTTTTAACATGGTGAACATAAAGAAGATAGATTTTCATGTAAAATAGGTAAACCTTTAATCAATTTTTTTAGATAATTTTATAATTAGCTTGGAACTAGAATGTCCAAGATGCTTGCGCCACAAATCTAATTCATCATTATTTGACATAAAGTATTTTAACGAAGAATGTGATAAATCATTAAACTTAATCATGTAAACATTTTGAAATCTAGGAGCAGTAAGAACAATATCGTTTGTTTTGGTGTCAAAAATTTTGCATAGGTTAGAAGATGAGTTAAATAAAATATTTAAACCAATATCGCATAATTGACTTATATAAATTAAGGTATGCTTCAAACCTTTAACATACAACATATTTGAAATAGTAAAAGACTTGTTACCTACTACTCCAATGTCGATAAATCTTCCTTTCCTTTTGTCACCAAACGTAACTACTCCTTTCTTCATCTCTAGGCTAAGGAACTTTGATTTGCTGCCCGTCATGTGCTTGGGACACTATGAGTACAAGTACCACACATCTTCTTTGTCTTTAGCCTGCCAACATACCTATAAAGAGGATGATAGTAAAGATCTGGTTACCCAGGTAGTTCCCCCCATAGTATAGGTGGAAGCCTTAGGTATCCAGACTTGTTTAATAGAACAGTGTCCTGTCTTTTTACAAGTACGAGTGATGTGTGCAAACTTTTTTACATTTGGCACATGTGATGAATGGATTTGAAAGATTTTTCAAATTAGTTTTGAATTCTTGCTAGAGGAAGCATTTGTAGTAGATTTATAATTTTTCTTTTTAAAAGACACATGTTTGAAATGTTTCTAATCGTCAGCGACAGTGACTGTCGCCGGGCGATATTGTTCTGGAATGTATCCAATTCCAAACTTTGTCGAACAATGCCATTGGCAAGCCAAGATCATATTCAGTGACTTTTGGCCCATTCCAAACGTTTTAGTGGCCATTTCCAAGTCACGGACTAGACCTCTCAATGCGGTGTTTTTAGCAAGTATATGAAAGTCCACCTAGTGTCAACTATCTTCACCTATGGGGGGTGGGGGGGGGGGGGGGAATAGGTGACGTGCAGCGTTTTTGCGGAATTTAAAATGTACCTGCACAATAAAAATAAACAGCACAGCACACAGAATACGCAAGCTATTTATAGTGGTTCCCCGATTTGGGTACATCCACTTTCCCCCTTTGACCTATCTCCCAACAAGGGACGACTTGGTCTCTTCACCAACAGGATTGAAATCCAATCCTTGCACTATCGGAAGGAACCCTTCCACACGTAGGAGTCAACACTCCCACAACACGGGTTGCACCCAACCCTTACAACTAGGAACCTACGTTCCTTTACACAAAAGAAAAAAAACTAGAATGTACAAAAGATACAAACTACGTTTGGAGACTAAGGTGTCCCTCTTCGTTGATGACGTGTTCTTGAAGTCCACAAAGAGTCCACAACCCTAGATCTCTCTTGGAGAGGATCTCCCCGGAACCGGCGGCGGCAAGATGGGCGGCGGCTAGGTTCATGGGATCGGCGGCGACGACGATGTGCGGCTGCTGTACTTTGGAGATCCAAACTTCGTAGTAAAGCTAGCTAGGTCTTCCAACGGTCACACTAGGATCAGTCGTCTTGATCGATTCAGACGGGGAAGGTTTTCCCGATCAACAAATCAAGAGACAAGAGATCTCCGGTTAGACACGTGAGACGCTAAGCTTGGCTAAGCTTCTATCGCCGGGAGATCTGGAAGAAACCTCGATCAAGACCGGCGATCAACTCTCTCATGCGGCGACGGCGGCGGCGGAGCGGAACTCGCGATCTAGGTTACGTCGCGGCCCGTGTTTCGTCTTTTTCTCCGTGTCTTTTTACTGTTCAAAAATACCCTGTATTTATACTGTAGACAACTTCAATATGACCGTTGTGGGTCCCACCTGAAGGAAACCCTAGTTCCGGTTCAACACAGTGTCAGCGGCAGAATTCGGTCCAGCTGTTTCCAGAAAAATTGCCAAGTCAAAATCGGCGAGAATCGAAGGTGATTCTCGACGAATCGGCGAGAATCAGTTAGTGATTCTCGACGATTCGTCGAGAATCACTAGTGATTCTCGCCGAATCACTTGATGATTCTCGCCGAATCACTTGTTGATTCTCGACGAATATTACTTGGCCATGATCTGCTCAACGATGGGTTCGGCGAGAATCACTAGTGATTCTCGCCGAATCTTACTTGGCACCGCTTTGAGGTAGCCGGATAGAGTCGGCGAGAATCACTAATGATTCTCGACGATTCAGCGATACTCGCCGAATCGGCGAGAATCACTTGGTGATTCTTGCCGAATTATACTTAGACGATTTTTCGCCTTTCCACCCAAGAGCTGCTCCTTGACCCATCCTTGCTCCTTGTCTGCTCTTGCATAGTTACAGCCCTGTACTTGAAAGTAAGTGCACTACAATAGAGAGAGTATACGTAGGCCAAACACACTGATCTGCTCAACGAGGGATTACGTCGTGCAAACCGTGTATATTGACCTACTGCACCCTGACATTGGTGTGCACTTAGCGTGGAATAACTGCAAGCACAACTTAAGAGGTTTCATCAAATACATTGTGAATTCATCTTAGCTTGACAGGTGGCTTCCTCAAATCCAGGTAATTTTGGATACAATACCCAACAATCTCCCCCTATTTGACAAAGCCAAAATCCTACTAGCTAAGATGAATAACACCAACCAGATAATATAAACAACATTCAGAATTTAAATATGCAGCACAAGAGAATATAGGCAAACAGATCAAGACTTGAGTCATTCATAATTCAAATACATACATATATATATATATATATATATATATATATATATATATATATATATATATATATATATATATATATATATATATATATATATATATATATATATATAATCTCAGGAATGTTCATATACTAACAATAAACATTAATTGTTCTTAGAGAGAATGACAGGCTATAAATTTTGACTATTTTTCTTTGGCTAAGTCATCCTTGAGTTTTTGAGCCAAATACTTCTTTCTTTGCCTCTCCATATACTCTTTGGGCTTCGGATAATATCTGGGAGGATGAGCTTTATCTGCCGCAGTATTGGTCCTGAAGAAGATGTTTCGTTTCGCTTCATACGTCTTGTGCATCTCCCACTCATACTGGCTGTATACATCATTTCGATTGATTTCCCCTTTTTCCTGTAGCCAGAATGTGTCCAATATGATACTCTTGGATACTGGGCTCCACTTTCGTTTTCTTACTTCCTCCTCCTTCAGTCTGATTCTCTTTTCAACTTGTGTTTCCTTTGATGTCCCTTCTTGCGATTTCCTCTTGTCCCTGGCTTTGCTAGGGCTCCTTGATCAAACATTGCCATCAGTTTTGCCTTAGAGGAGGCCCTAGCAGCCCTATGAACATCAGCTTCACTTACAGGAACTTCTTCAACACTGGCGCCCTCATCAACCACAGTATAATCTTCAGGAGCAGGTGCACCCTGGGGATTTTCAGGGATATTAACGCCTAACGCTTGTTGGAGCATCCACCAGCAGCTGTCATAGACATATTTGTTTGACTATTCAAAGTTGTTGATCATGACTTCCCGAAGCTCAGCCATCTTAGCTATATATTCTTTCTCCCCCTTTTTGGCTTCGACTGCGATGGAATTTGCATAGGAGTGCAGTGAGTCATCAATATGCTTTGTAGTCCTGGAGAATTCAGTGACCAAGGCTTGTTGATTTGTGTTGAGAGTTACCATATTGCCATCAAACTTTTGAATGTTATTTGCTACGACATGAGCATTCTGATTTACGATTGTGAGAGTATCAGTGTTCCTTTTTAATCCCTCCATAAGAAGAGTGACAGCTTGGCCGACCGCTGTATATTATCTTCAAACTTCTTTTCCATCACGTCCAGTTTGTGATTGATCTCCACTACGTTCTTGAGCATGAGATTCTCCGATTTCTTAATCTTTTCAACAGTTTATTTTGAGCTTTCTCAAAAGATGCTTTAAGCTCATCCACTATACCTTGAATGACATTCATGGTGTGAGTGGCTATATCATCTCGTAGTGGAAGATCCTGAGGCACTTCTTGGCCTTGCACTTCATCAGATGTACCTGTAGAGCTGGACAGGAGCACAACCTCTAAGGGAGGAATACTTGCAGCATCTGTAGATTTCTCGGACTCCCCCTCCACTCGTGCACCAATGTTCTCAGGAACGATCTCAGGTGCGTGCTTGTCAGATGGAGCTTCAATGATATTCTGAGTCTCCAATGCTTCATGTCCCTCATTGCCTTCTTCTTCACCTTCATCATCCATGAGATCATGCACATCAGCATCATCTTCGTCAGCAGTCTCCTCTACATTAGCTTCGGCTCCTTGATCATTCAGGTTCAGAGCCTCCTCATTCTCCAGCACAGTTTCACTTGCTTCTTGTATATCTGCCACTGCATCTCTGGCTATCTGGGAGATGTCAGATACGATATGAGCATCAGTGGATAGAGGCTCCCCCTCAATTCCTGCAGTCAATGCATTAGGAATTTCATTGGGGATTACTACAGAATCAGCCACAGTGCTGTCCTCGGCTGGAGATGCGTCCAGTTGTTCTACCACGGCAGCCTGCCCAATTCGCCTCTCCCATCTGTCAAAAGCACTCGAGTCCATTTTCTTTAAGTAATGTAGAGGAACACCTTTACTCATGTCATACTTATCTCCGTTCAACTGATTGAGGTACAGACTGATGATTCGGCTAAAGCTAGGAGATCGCAGGGTGTCCTTTATCCTCTCAAAAAGCAATGCCCCCCAGTTGAATCGTTTCCTGCAAACAATTGCCACCAGGATCTTGAACATGTCCGCAGAGATGTGGTCATGAGAGCCCGGCTTGCATATGAGTACCTTCCCAACGATGTCTGACAGAAGTTTCCCTTCTTCATTCATATCCTTTCGCTTTATCGACCGAGTTCCTCGAGCGAGACCACAGAATAATAGAGTCCTGGTTTTGTCTTCTTCCTCAAGATAATCCTCGTGCTCCGAGCTAGTGAGCTACAAGTAGTGGGTCAGCTTGCTGGCAGACATCTTGATCTTTGCCCCGGCAAGCTTGCTTTTGATAAGAGAGTCGTCATTCCGGAGTTTTACTGTTGCAAAGAACTCCAGTACTCCCTTGTCCAGGATTTTACAGGGATGCTCCAGTACGAATGAGAGTCCAGCCTCTTCCAGCATAATAATGATGTTTCTGAATTCGTCAAAGGCATGAGAGAACCCTATTCGAACCAGCTCGCATCCAGTGACCAGCCCAGCGGTTGTCCTAGGAGCCATTACACACCTAGGGAGAGAATCCCTGCTCTATGCTTAATCAAAAGGGAAGCGACACTAGTGAAAAAGTCCAAGTAAGGGTGAGGCTGTGGTTACCTAAACGCGTAGACGGTGAGTTAGTTCGAAACCGCAGAGAAATCCCTGGAAGGAAGAATCAGCGAGATCGACGAGATTTTTGCACGTTGAGATCGACGGAGTTCTTCACGAGGCGGGAAACTTGCGGGATGTCGACGGAAGGGGAATCTTGCGGGATGAAACGGCGAGAAACCTTCGGTGTGCTTCCTATGGGATGTCGACGGAGTTCTTCACGATTCGGCGAGAGACCTTCGGTGAGAAGCTTGCGGGAAACCTTCAGTGAATCAGCGAGAATCTTGCGGGATTCCTACGGAATGTGAAGGGTCGGCGGGAATTCTAAATATATAAAGGGTCGCCGAGCTCTATAGCGTGGGCTTGTAACTCAAGTGGGGGCATTAAGGTATTGGAATCTTCGTGTGGCTGTTGGGTTTGGGTTAAGCGGGTTTCGAGTTTGTCTAAGTCGATTTGAAAATCTTCTAAATATATAAATACTCCTTAAAGCCAAGCTTTTAGGGTTTTAACCGGCTTTTCCATACATTTATTGATGGCAATCTTCGCTAGTGTTCAGTGAACTAATTTACGCCTGTAGATGTTAGATCTCGAGTCTACCAGTGGAATTTTCGATAAGTCTTCATTGTTGTATCTATGGTTTATGTTTACCGTGTTAACATATCCTTAGATGTACACACATATAAGTGTAAGTATAAGTATAAGTATATATATACATATATGTAAATGTGGATACAATATGACTTAAGCCCTGGAACTGATCAAAAGTACCTGGGATTATGAGAGTTATCATTTAGTCCCTCAGGTAAAACATATTAGGAGCTCAATGTGAGTATGCCCATGTAGATATCACATCTGGTATTCCAGATGCTTGTTCCAATTTAGTCTTGAGCCATCTACTGTCTAGTTCCCATCATATTTACGGGAACCTAGACTACCCTGCAATAAAGAGTTACTTTACCTTAGGAACCCAATACATAATGGGTCCTAGGTTCCTGTTAGCGTAAGCACTCGACTGCCTTCCTTCAGAAAACCTGTCAGGAAGACTACCTCTGCCCAGAAAATGTGGATAGGCCCTTGCCCTTGACACAGAGGGGTTGTGCCAACAGTCTATGGCAAAGTGTCCCACTTTGCCACAGCACCAACACGGGTGAATGTTGTATCGCCGTTTCTGACCTGATCTAGTGACTGAGGTAGTCACGGTCCTAGGTCTAAACGGGATAGGGCATGATCTCCTCACAAAATTTCCTCTTCCACCGTGACACGTGGAAGGGTGGAAGGAATACATGTTGCGAGCGTCATGAGGCCGGGGAGGTGGTGCCTTCCTTTCAGGCATCCCCCTTCCTGAGGCCCCATAAAAACTTACACCATGACTTCTAACCTCCCTGTCCTGTGTCCTCGGGTGGTGAGAAGTGTTCTGTGAGCTGGTACATGCAGATTCACACCGAGTTGAGGTAGTGGCAGTGAATACAAAGGGCTCATAATGAGCCTTAGGTATTCTCTCATGGGTGGCCACGACGGCCCTTGCACTACGGGTGTCTCCACATGAGGACATATCACCCTTGCAGTGACCACGATTATTCCTGTGATCATACCTGAAGGCATGATGAGTTGCCTTCCTGCTTGGAGTGGGGGGTCGGAATACCGTTTCCCCATTTCTCCACGAATTGATAATCCGGGAGATCCACCCATTTTCTTGCTTTCTCTTTATAGCATCAACCTTGGAAAAGTTTGATACTATCCTTTTCTCATTCTCTAGACTACTCTCTAGATCAGAGATTTTAGAGTCCTTGACCTTGTTGGATGCCAATTGGAGAACCAACAAGATCTTCAGCCGAGCAATCTCCTGAGCTTGTTCTTTAACAAGTAGGTTGCTCTTCTGAAGGGCTCTCTTCAGAGAATCAGAATTTTCTGAAGGAAAGCAGTTCCTGTCTTCAGAAATTTCAAGAGAGACGGGGCAGGATGAAGAAGTTACCTGCTCTTCAGTGTTATTGTCATTAGAGCCAGTGACCGTTGTGTCATCCTCATCAGAGCTGCTTTCCTCACTGGCCTCTTCAGTCTCTGACATGGACACTGGAGCTCTGATGCTGTTCGATAGATCCTTGCCTTCATCTTCAGAGGCGAGGACCCCCACATAGGCTTCATCCTCTGGTTGACAGCAGATTCCAGCTTTCTCTGACCCCCCATCAGCTCTGAGATCATCACCCACATAGATTTAGTCGACCCACATTTTTCCAATCTAGAGCGAGAAGCTCCAGACCAGATATCCATGATAATTTGACGAATCCTCTTGTCCAAATTAAATAATGAAAGTTCCGTCTCCGACATCTCAGCAATGCACTTGGGCACTTGGATATTCTTTCCAGAGTCGGAAGTCTTCATAGGAATAAAAGGACCCTCTTCCAGGATGAAAGATGCTCGAGGATCGATTGCATCCAAGTGATACGACACTCTCATCCTCCAGACTGGATAAAACTCCTTTGTGCATGTGGGGAGTCTTAGTGGCGATATCTCATGATCCAGCTCCATACTTCTGACACTGGTGGCAGGATTCTACTCAAGGTGTAAACCTTTTTGATGAGTAACCTGGCTCTGATACCACTTGAAAGTCCACCTAATGTCAACTATCTTCACCTATGGGGGGGGGGGGGGGAATAGGTGACATGCAGCGTTTTTGCGGAATTTAAAATTGTACCTGCACAATAAAAATAAACAGCACAGCACACAGAATACATAAGCTATTTATAGTGGTTCCCCGATTTGGGTACATCTGTAACACCCCCTATCCGTCGCATAACATATAGCAGTAGGTCCGGCCGGGGCCCGACGCCATATACCACAGACAGACCGGGTGGTTACTTATGGAAACCATCCAACCAATCTCAACGTCCTACACAGAGCATTCTAGCGGAAGCAGTTTATAAGTTGCAAAACAAGAACCCAGCACAAGCATGAATGTCCACTAACATGATAATAGGGATGTATACAAAAATACCCAAAATATTCGGCCTTAAGGCCTTACAAAATGTTTCACTTGTCTTTTACATGATTTCCAAACCTCGGCTCGCAGGCCGGCCATACATGAAGAAAACATAAAACATTTCCACTTGGGCCTTCGAGGGCCAGCTTTGCAAAAAGGGCTTTAGCCCGCTATTGACCGCTTGGTCCAGCTGCACCTGCAAGCAAACAAACCACCGCACGGTGGCAAACAAAGCAACGGTCAGCAATGCTGACCAAATTATAACGATCCCGCCCCCAACTCGGGGCGGCGATGCTCCTTCCCTGCATTTCATTAGCACAAGCGAGCAATGCATATAATCATAGCCATTTCATCACAGACGTTGGCTCGTACGGCCACACGTCCCGTGCACTCAGGGCACATTCTCGGTGAACCGGTCGATGCTACGTCAATTTAAGCCATTAACATTCCGGACCCACCACCGCCACTTGGACGGCCATTCCTATGAGCAATTCGTCTTCATGGTATTGGTCACGTCAATTTAAGCCATCGACCACCGAAGACTCACATCTATGCCAACGGCGAGTGCCATGTACTTTAGGTCTCTCTAACCCGAACGACATAGAGCGGGTACGGCTCCATCTAACCCGTGCTCACATCGCAACGACAATTTAAGCCATATGCGCGGGTCAAACTTTCACCGAGTCCCATTCTAACACAAGTCACATAACCCCGTTATGTTCAAGTTGGCTCTCAGGCCACCAAGTTGGCAAGACCTCGTGTCCGCCCAGTTTTCCGGGTGCACCTTTGGGTTAGTCCCCAAGGCTCCCTGCTGCAATCTACCGCGTAGAAAACCCGAAAAACACCAAATAGCACGGAGTCTTCTCCGGCCTTATGCAATGCAACATCACCGATCCGAACTACATGTCCGGGTAGGCTTCAACCAAAATGCCTATGTCCGTTCTCGCATACGGACTCTAAACAACGGGGACTTCACATATCTACCCGAAGGAACGCCTCCAACTCTCCGCAAACTCGCGAGAGCGGGCTTCCTATGCAAAGAAAAGAGCGACTCATGCTCAAGATGAGGATCGTTACCCTTGCGGTCCTCTTTGGCGCCATCGAAAAGTAATCGGATGGAAATCACCGCACTTGCGTTGCCTCCGTGGATCCGGAGTCGGCTTGCGATTCGGAGCTCCGAAGCTCCTCCAATGGCGGATCTAGCTCCTCTTCTTCTTGCCTTAGCTTTTCTTTCTCCAAGGGTTTGGAGAGATAACAAGTGGAAAAAGTGAGGGTTTTCTAAGTCAAAACCCGGGTATATCCCTTCAGGAACAACCCCCAGCCATTGGATCCTCAGTCAAAGAAATGAACGGCTTCGATTCGGGACTGAAATGCCCAATCTGGGCCGAACACGGCCTGGCACACGCCCGTGTCCAGGGCCGTGTGCCTCATTCGCCGTCAAAATCGAATCACCTGGAACCTCACACGGGTCTCGAACACGCCCGTGTTCGAGCTGACACGCCCGTGTTCCACCTGACACGGCCGTGTAGCTGGCCGTGTACCCCATGATTTACTCCCGTTTTCAACCCGAGCACTGCACGGGTTCTAGGACACGCCCGTGTCCTTGCCCGTGTCACCTTGACACGCCTGGGCTCCAGGCCGTGTACAAGGTCTCGGCACTTCGCGGCTAAGTGTCGACACGGGTCGACACGCCCTGCGACACGCCCGTGTCGCAGGCCGTGTGCCATGTCTCGACACACTGTCGACACCAAAGTGTCGACTTCGCGGGACGAGTGTCGACACGGGTTGACACGCCCTGCGACACGCCCGTGTCGCAGGCCGTGTGCCGTGTCTCGACACAACGTCGAAGCACTGTGTCGACTTCACGGCTAAGTGTCGACACGGGTCGACACGCCCTGCGACACGCCCGTGTCGCAGGCCGTGTGCCCAGTCTCGACACAATGTCGAGACCAAATTGTCGACTTCACGCCTTAGTGTCGACACAGGCTTGACACGCCCTGGGACACGCCCGTGTCCCAGGCCGTGTGCCTGCAGCCAGAACTCAAACTGGCCCAAATTATTCCCCTTTTGCTCCTTTGAGTTTCGGGGCGTTACAACTCTACCCCTCTTAAAAGAATTTCGCCCACGAAATTACATAAAGGGAAAAACATGTACAAAACTAAAATTTGTACCTGAGCGGAACAACTCCGGATATTCGTCAAGCATCGTCTGCTCTCGCTCCCAAGAGAGCTCCTCACGACCGCAATTGTCCCACCGGACTTTGACCATCCTGATCTCTTTATTGCGTAGCCGCTTGACCTCCGAGTCCTCAATCCGCACGGGCTTGACTTTTGTCGTTAGCCCACTATCCACCGGCACTTGATTGGCCGCGATCACTTGCGTAGGCTCTTGCACCGCCTTCCGAAGCACCGAAATATGGAATACATCGTGTAAACCACTTAGCTCCACTGAAAGCTTCAACCTATAGGCCGCTTCTCCTACTCGCTCCAGAACCTCGAACGGTCCAAGGTACCTCGGGCTTAGCTTTTTCAATCGCCGCACCCGCGAGACACCCTTGAACGGCTTGATCTTCAAGTATACATAATCGCCCACAGCGAACTCCACGTTCCTGTGCTTGGCATTATAGTACTTTGCTTGCCGGTCCTGAGCGATAAGCAACCTTTCCCGAATGGTTTTCACCAAAGAAGTAGCATCATCCACTTCCGTTCGCTTATACAACTTCGACTCGCCCGTTTCTAACCAAGACAACGACGTGCGACATCTTCTACCATATAGGGCCTCGAAAGGCTCCATCTGAATACTTGCTTGGTAGCTGTTGTTGTATGCGAACTCCACCAAATAAAGGTGGTCCTCCCATTGCTTTCCAAAGTCCAAGACACACATGCGAAGCATGTCTTCCATCGTTCTATTGACCCTCTCGGTCTGCCCTTCCGTTTGCGGATGGAAGGCTGTGCTAAACTTCAGCTTTGTTCCCAACATTTGCTGCACCAGCCTCCAATCATTGGACGTGAACCGCCCATCTCGGTCACTCACGATGCTGCGGGGCACACCATGAAGCCGTACTATATTATCCACATAAAGCTTCGCCAGCTTCTCCACCGGATCATCCTTCCTATGCGGAATAAAATGCGACACCTTTGTTAATCGATCGACCACCACCCAAATGGCGTCGTTCCCCTTTTGCGACCTTGGCAAACCGTGCACAAAGTCCATAGAGATGTCGTCAAATTTCCACTCCGGAATAGGCAAGGACTTAAGAAATCCTCCCGGCTTTTGGCACTCCGCCTTTACCAAGGCGCAGGTTTGGCACTTCGCTACATATAGCGCCACATCCTTTTTCAAACCCGGCCACCAAAATAGTTTCTTAACATCACGGTACATCTTCGTGCTCCCCGGGTGAATCGAGTACTTGGTATGATGCGCCTCGTACAACAATTCCACCCGTAAATTGCCCACGCTTGGGACGCACAAACGACCGTCTTTCCACAACAATCCGTCCTCCACAACGAATTGGGAATTTGACCCATCCAGAGCCTCTATCATGATCTGCTTCATATTAGCATCCATATCCAAAGCCTGCCGAATCCGATCAGCCAGGTCATATTGGACTTCAGTCCAATTCAGCACTGCTTCAGCACTAGATTGTCTATCCACACAAACAATCTCCAACGCCTCCAGCTCCTGCACCAACTGCTCATCATGCACTGATAGCCAATTCGCTTGAGCTGGGGCTCGGCGACTCAACGCGTCCGCAACCGCATTCCCTTTGCCAGGCACGTAGTGGATCTTGAAAGTATAGTCCCCCAGGAACTCCATCCACCTACGCTGCCGCATATTCAGATCTTTCTGATCAATCAAATACTTTAGGCTCTTGTGATCGGTGTAGATATCAATCTTCACACCGTACAAATAGTGTCTCCACAGCTTCAAGGCAAAAATCACGGCCGCCAACTCCAAGTCGTGGACCGGATAATTCCTCTCGTGCACTTTTAGCTGTCTCGAGCCATAAGCTATCACGCTGCCATGCTGCAGTAGCACGCAACCCAAAACCGCTGCCTGAAGCATCGCTATATATCTCATAGCCTTCGGTCCCAACCGGCGAACTCAGCACAGGCGCCGTGGTCAACCGACACTTCAATTCCTCAAAAGCTCGCGCGCACTCCGGCGTCCAAACGAACTTATGCTCCTTCCTCGTCAAAGTAGTGAGAGGTAGCGCTATCCGCGAGAAGTTCTCTACGAAGCGCCTATAATAACCGGCAAGCCCCAAAAAGCTCCGGACTTCTGCTACCGTAGCAAGCTCAGGCCACTCCCGTATCGCAACAATCTTCGCCGGATCCACCGCAATACCCTCTCCACTCACTATATGCCCAAGGAACGCTACTGAGGATAGCCAAAACTCGCACTTCGAGAACTTGGCATACAACTGGTTTCTCCTGAGTGTCTCCAACACCAAATGGAGATGCTTGAAGTGATCCTCCTCACTTTGCGAGTACACCAAAATATCGTCGATGAAGACGATCACAAAATGGTCTAGGTACTCCCTGAACGTCCTGTTCATCAAGTCCATAAATACTGACGGCGCATTAGTCAGCCCAAACGGCATGACCGTAAACTCATAATGCCCGTATCTCGTACTAAACGCTGTCTTTGGGATATCACTCTCCCTTATCCGCAGCTGATAGTACCCAGACTTGAGATCTAACTTCGAGTACACCGTCGACCCGACTAACTGATCAAAGAGATCATCAATCCGGGGGATCGGATACTTGTTCTTCTCAGTCAGCTTATTTAGCTCCCGATAATCAATACACAACCTCAAGCTTCCGTCCTTCTTCTTAACAAAGAGGACCGGTGCGCTCCAAAGGCGAAGAACTCGGGCGCACATACCCTTGCTCCAACAACTCTTGCAGTTGAACTTTCAGCTCCGCCATTTCCTTAGGCGCTAGCCGATACGGAGATCGTGACACAGGCTTTGCACCTGGCACTAGCTCGATCGTAAAATCGATCTCCCGCTGAGGCGGGGCTCCAGGAAGATCTGCGGGGAACACATCAGGGTATTCCGATACCACTGAAATACAATCCATCGCGGGCTTCGGCTTTGCAACCTCCACTAGTGTAAAGAACAGTTCTGCTCCAGCACGAACCGCCTTCACCACCTGAAGAGCAGACATCAACGTCTTGCTCGACCCCTTTAAGCCCGTAAACGTCGTCTCACGACTTGCTCCCAGCTTTACTTCCTTGCTACCGCAATCTATATGGGCCTGCTGCTCCGAGAGCCAGTCCATGCCAAATATGACGTCGAACTCCGCCAACGGAAGTAAAGACGCCTGCAGGTCGAACTCCTGCTCCCCAATACGAACTTTAACGTCGCAGATCCTAACCGCTCGCATCGAACACCCATTGGGCAACAACACATCCAACTTATCCTTCGCCATCGAAGAAGGGACTCCGATGCGTGATATAAATCCTTCGGACAAGAAGGAGTGTGAAGCTCCCGTATCAAAGAGTGCTCGTGCCGGGTTTTCACAAATCAACACAAATCCTAACAAGCAGTGGTAAGGTAACATATACATAACAAGCATATAAAGGAATTGACTTGCTATAAATTAAACCGTACCTGTCACCACGTCAGCTTGTTTAATGGCCTCCTGTTGGCCAAGATTGTAGACCCTGGGTTGGGCCGGAGCATAGTGGGATGCGGTCGACTCCACCACCTTTCCCTTCTCTTCATAAGTGGCTCCCGGCCTCCTCTCGGACTTAGGACGTCCGCTCCAACAATCACGGGCGAAATGCCCCGTCTTGCCACAAGTAAAGCACGCGCCCGGGGTCCGACTCGTAGTCGCCCCAGAAGCGCCAGAAGGAGCTGGACCCGAAGTCCTAGGCTTCTTGAAAGACTTCCGATAGCCGGACTTTGAGGTAGTCGGCACTTTAAACTCAGATTTTCTATCAACCAAGCCTTTCTTCGCCTGCACGTTCTTCATGTCCTTCTCCAAGGACCGGGCAGTATTGACCAAGGTTAAGAAACCCTGCGTCATCGGCCCCGACAGTAATAGTCTCAGCTCATCCCTCAAGCCTTCATAAAAACGATTAGTCTTGCGCTCCTCATCCATGATGGTAGAGCTCGCATAACGACTCAACCGCGTAAACTCGTGGAGATATTCATCCACGCTTCGCTCACCCTGCACCAACTTCAGGAACTCATTCTCCATTGAAATCCTCTGAGTAGAAGGGAGGTATCTTGCTAAGAACAATTCCGAGAACTCTTCCATCGGAACGTCTATCAATTGTCTTCCTCTCAGATGATGCAGTTCCAAGCCTTCCCACCACATCCTTGCTTCACCGTCCAACAGGAACGTAGCAATGGTGGTCATCTGCCACTCCTCCGTCTCCGTCGCTGTCATGACTCTCTTCACCCTAGAGAGCCAGTCTTCAGCCTGCGATGGGGTTCCCAACCCCGAAAATAACGGAGGGTTAAAGCTCATTACATGCTTCAACTGCCTCTCAGTCGCCCTCCTGGGCACTATTGGTTCTACAACCACTTGCTCCATCCTCCTCGGCTCCGCCTCTTGAAGAGGTACTTGCTCCAACACAGGAGCTGGCTGCTGCGCTTGCCTCCCAGGCTGCGCATTGATCACGGCCAACACCGCTTCAGCCACCAATCTTATATTTTCAGCCGACAAAGGTGTTGCGGGAGCAACTTCTGGTGCACTACTAGCCTCAGAACCTCGGCGTTCTGACGGCCCAACACCACTTCGGGTCACCTATAATGGTACAAAACACCGTTAAGCGACCAAATAAATTGCAAACAGCAATTATAGGAACACGCAGGTTCCTCAAACACGAGTATTTTCATTCCTAAGTGGACATTCATGGGTTCTTTTTACTGTTATAACGATGACGCACACAATGTGCTCACCACCCCTTAAAAAGAATTCGCCCACGAATTCACTTTAAGCCCGACCAAAACCAGTAGTCTGATACCAAACTGTAACACCCCCTATCCGTCGCATAGCATATAACAGTAGGTCCGGCCGGGGCCCGACGCCATATACCACAGACAGACCGGGTGGTTACTTATGGAAACCATCCAACCAATCTCAACGTCCTACACAGAGCATTCTAGCAGAAGCAGTTTATAAGTTGCAAAACAAGAACCCAGCACAAGCATGAATGTCCACTAACATGATAATAGGGATGTATACAAAAATACCCAAAATATTCGGCCTTAAGGCCTTACAAAATGTTTCACTTGTCTTTTACATGATTTCCAAACCTCGGCTCGCAGGCCAGCCATACATGAAGAAAACATAAAACATTTCCACTTGGGCCTTCGAGGGCCAGCTTTGCAAAAAGGGCTTTAGCCCGCTATTGACCGCTTGGTCCAGCTGCACCTGCAAGCAAACAAACCACCGCACGGTGGAAAACAAAGCAACGGTCAGCAATGCTGACCAAATTATAACGATCCCGCCCCCAACTCGGGGCGGCGATGCTCCTTCCCTGCATTTCATTAGCACAAGCGAGCAATGCATATAATCATAGCCATTTCATCACAGACGTTGGCTCGTACGGCCACACGTCCCGTGCACTCAGGGCACATTCTCGGTGAACCGGTCGATGCTACGTCAATTTAAGCCATTAACATTCCGGACCCACCACCGCCACTTGGACGGCCATTCCTATGAGCAATTCGTCTTCATGGTATTGGTCACGTCAATTTAAGCCATCGACCACCGAAGACTCACATCTATGCCAACGGCGAGTGCCATGTACTTTAGGTCTCTCTAACCCGAACGACATAGAGCGGGTACGGCTCCATCTAACCCGTGCTCACATCGCAACGACAATTTAAGCCATATGCGCGGGTCAAACTTTCACCGAGTCCCATTCTAACACAAGTCACATAACCCCGTTATGTTCAAGTTGGCTCTCAGGCCACCAAGTTGGCAAGACCTCGTGTCCGCCCAGTTTTCCGGGTGCACCTTTGGGTTAGTCCCCAAGGCTCCCTGCTGCAATCTACCGCGTAGAAAACCCGAAAAACACCAAATAGCACGGAGTCTTCTCCGGCCTTATGCAATGCAACATCACCGATCCGAACTACATGTCCGGGTAGGCTTCAACCAAAATGCCTATGTCCGTTCTCGCATACGGACTCTAAACAACGGGGACTTCACATATCTACCCGAAGGAACGCCTCCAACTCTCCGCAAACTCGCGAGAGCGGGCTTCCTATGCAAAGAAAAGAGCGACTCATGCTCAAGATGAGGATCGTTACCCTTGCGGTCCTCTTTGGCGCCATCGAAAAGTAATCGGATGGAAATCACCGCACTTGCGTTGCCTCCGTGGATCCGGAGTCGGCTTGCGATTCGGAGCTCCGAAGCTCCTCCAATGGCGGATCTAGCTCCTCTTCTTCTTGCCTTAGCTTTTCTTTCTCCAAGGGTTTGGAGAGATAACAAGTGGAAAAAGTGAGGGTTTTCTAAGTCAAAACCCGGGTATATCCCTTCAGGAACAACCCCCAGCCATTGGATCCTCAGTCAAAGAAATGAACGGCTTCGATTCGGGACTGAAATGCCCAATCTGGGCCGAACACGGCCTGGCACACGCCCGTGTCCAGGGCCGTGTGCCTCATTCGCCGTCAAAATCGAATCACCTGGAACCTCACACGGGTCTCGAACACGCCCGTGTTCGAGCTGACACGCCCGTGTTCCACCTGACACGGCCGTGTAGCTGGCCGTGTACCCCATGATTTACTCCCGTTTTCAACCCGAGCACTGCACGGGTTCTAGGACACGCCCGTGTCCTTGCCCGTGTCACCTTGACACGCCTGGGCTCCAGGCCGTGTACAAGGTCTCGGCACTTCGCGGCTAAGTGTCGACACGGGTCGACACGCCCTGCGACACGCCCGTGTCGCAGGCCGTGTGCCATGTCTCGACACACTGTCGACACCAAAGTGTCGACTTCGCGGGACGAGTGTCGACACGGGTTGACACGCCCTGCGACACGCCCGTGTCGCAGGCCGTGTGCCGTGTCTCGACACAACGTCGAAGCACTGTGTCGACTTCACGGCTAAGTGTCGACACGGGTCGACACGCCCTACGACACGCCCGTGTCGCAGGCCGTGTGCCCAGTCTCGACATAATGTCGAGACCAAATTGTCGACTTCACGCCTTAGTGTCGACACAGGCTTGACACGCCCTGGGACACGCCCGTGTCCCAGGCCGTGTGCCTGCAGCCAGAACTCAAACTGGCCCAAATTATTCCCCTTTTGCTCCTTTGAGTTTCGGGGCGTTACAACATCCACTTTCCCCCTTCGACCTATCTCCCAACATGGGACGACTCGGTCTCTTCACCAACAGGATTGAAATCCAATCCTTGCACTATCGGAAGGAACCCTTCCACACGTAGGAGTCAACACTCCCACAATACGGGTTGCACCCAACCCTTACAACTAGGAACCTATGTTCCTTTACAACAAAAGAAAAACTAGAATGTATAAAAGATACAAACTACGTTTGGAGACTAAGGTGTCCCTATTCGTTGACGACGTGTTCTTGAAGTCCACAAAGAGTCCACAACCCTAAATCTCTCTTGGAGAGGATCTCCCCGGAACCGGCGGCGGCAAGATGGGCGGCGGCTAGGTTCACGGGATCGGCGGCGACGACGATGTGCGGCTGCTGTACTTTGGAGATCCAAACTTCGTAGCAAAGCTAGCTAGGTCTTCCAACGGTCACACTAGGATCAGTCGTCTCGATCGATTCGGACGGGGAAGGTTTTCCCGATCAACAAATCAAGAGACAAGAGATCTCCGGTTAGACACGCGAGACGCTAAGCTTGGCTAAGCTTCTATCGCCGGGAGATCTGGAAGAAACCTCGATCAAGACCGGCGATCAACTCTCTCATGCGGCGACGGTGGCGGCGGAGCGGAACTCGCGATCTAGGTTACGTCGCGGCCCGTGTTTCGTCTTTTTCTCCGTGTCTTTTTACTGTTCAAAAATACCCTGTATTTATACTGTAGACAACTTCAATATGACCGTTGTGGGTCCCACCTGAAGGAAACCCTAGTTCCGGTTCAACACAGTGCCAGCGGCAGAATCCAGTCCAGCTGTTTCCAGAAAAATTGCCAAGTCAAAATCGACGAGAATCGAATGTGATTCTCGACGAATCGGCGAGAATCAGTTAGTGATTCTCTCCGAATCACTTGATGATTCTCGCCGAATCACTTGTTGATTCTCGACGAATATTACCTGGCCATGATCTGCTCAACGATGGGTTCGGCGAGAATCACTAGTGATTCTCGCCGAATCTTACTTGACACCGCTTTGAGGTAGCCAGATAGAGTCGGCGAGAATCACTAATGATTCTCGACGATTCGGAGAGAATCACTAGTGATTCTTGCCGAATCGGCGAGAATCACTTGGTGATTCTTGCCGAATTATACTTAGACGATTTTTCGCCTTTCCACCCAAGAGCTGCTCCTTGACCCATCCTTGCTCCTTGTCTGCTCTTGCATAGTTACAGCCCTGTACTTGAAAGTAAGTGCACTCCAATAGAGAGAGTACACGTAGGCCAACACACTGATCTGCTCAACGAGGGATTACGTCGTGTAGACCCGTGTATATTGACCTATTGCACCCTGACATTGGTGTGCACTTAGCGTGGAATAACTGCAAGCACAACTTAAGAGGTTTCATCAAATACATTGTGAATTCATCTTAGCTTGACAGGTGGCTTCCTCAAATCCAGGTAATTGTGGATACAATACCCAACAGTATAGTACTGCATTGGTTTGCGAAGTCCTTTTTACTCCCATTTACTTATGACTGAGAAAGTTTTAGAGATCTTTCTAAGGTCTCTCTTTCCCTTGTGAGAGAATCAATGCGAGACCGAGCCTTAGAAAGATCATTCTCAAGTTATAGTATCCTGGTCGAAGACGAACAATACTCCTAACAAGTTACTTTCTCCTTCCCAAGTATTTTTACTTCATTTTTAAAATTTTTATTTTCATATTTTTGTAATTTAATTTCATTTAAACTTTTATCAAAATACTTGCATGTTCGTAAAAATTCTTTATATAGATCGTCATAAGATGGAGTATTTACCTCAGTGTTGCTCTGGACACTACTTTCGTCATCTGATGATGAGATGCCCTTTCCCATCAGACACATGTTGGCTTTCTCTTCAGTCTCTGATCTTGAACTGCTTGATTCCTCAGATATGACATCATCCCAGGTTTTAGCCTTCAGATCTTTCTTCTTATCCTTCTTCTTGTGCCGCTTCTCCTTCAGCTCTTTCAGATATTTTGGGCACTTGCTCTTTATGTGGCCAACTCTCTTGTAGTGATAGTACTCAGGTGGTGGTCTCTCTTCGTCATCCTCTCCATCAGCTTGGGCTTTTCCTTTTCTATAACCAGATTCTTGCTTCTTGAAAAATTTTCTGAAAGAATTTCTTCTTTCAGGATTTATCATG
Source organism: Platanthera guangdongensis (assembly GCA_039583875.1). Classification (NCBI taxonomy): domain Eukaryota; kingdom Viridiplantae; phylum Streptophyta; class Magnoliopsida; order Asparagales; family Orchidaceae; genus Platanthera; species Platanthera guangdongensis. The sequence goes on along the minus strand of CM077152.1, from coordinate 182,385,363 downwards.
AACTTCCTGAACTTCTTCACAAACAGACTTTCTTTATCTTCATCGTCTTTCTCATCGGACTCACTCTACACTTCCCTCTTGGACTTCAATTCCAATGCTTACTTTCTTGGCTCCAGGTTATACTCCTGTTGTTGAATCCTCAGTTCCACTTCGTGGGTTTCATATTTCCTATCAGATTCTCAATTTGGAGAGTCTTTAGATCGTGTGACTCCAAGATGATAGTCACCTTTGAATTGAACTTTGGGAGAAGCAATCTAAGTATCTTTCTCACCAAATCTCCATTTGAGAAACTCTTTCCTAGAATCTTCGAGTCATTCATGATCTTGTTGAACCTCGTGTACATGGAGTCTACATACTCATCAACCTCCATCTTGAACTTCTCAAACTCTGACTCTAACTCGAAAAGCTTTGAGTCTTTCACATGCGATGTACCTTCATGAGTAACTTCAAGCAGATTCCATATATTATATGCAGTTTCACATGCACAAACACAATTAAACTCAGTCCTATCTAACGCGCAGAACAAGGCATTCATTACCTTAACGTTATTCTTACAATGGAGCTTATCAATTTCGTCCCATTTGTCCTTGGGTTTTTCTATTATTACACCTCCTACTACAGTTATAGGGGAAGTGTAGCATGTTTCTATCATGCCACATACTTTGATATCTAGAGCTATTAGAAAACATCGCATTCGAGCTTTCCAATAGTTATAGTCTATGCCTATGAATAAGGGAGGTCTACTTATACCTTGCCCCTCAGAAAATTCATGAGTGTTTTGCGCCATTACACCCGGTTGTAAAACTGATTTTGGAGCAACCTCCCTCTGATACTAATTGTTGGATCGTGATGCGCCCTTAGAGGGGGTGTGGGTGAATAAAAGTTAATTAACTTACTTTATCTAAACAGAGTTTACTTGGTGAAAAATAAGAAAATCAAGACTAATTTATCATAAGCAGAATTGTACACCTAGAAATTTATAAAAACAAAAACAACAACAATTTATTTCAAAAGTGCTAAATATGAATACAATATATCTCTATAGAGCTAGAGACAAAGGCTTATGAAAAATACAATTTACTTTTTATTTCGCCGGTCCTTCTACCAATAACTGGTAGGCTAAAGCGTATCTTTTCCTATATCTTGCTACTAGCCTCCCCTAGATCTAACCATGATCTATACGCTGCACACAAGGCAACAATTTCTCCCTAAGCCGTACAAGGACTTGGATGCCACACACAAGGCGGTAATTCTCTGCAAAGCCATGTAAGGACTTAGACACCACGCACAAGGCGGCGATTTTCTCTCTCGATTAAAATAGGAACAAAGAACAAAATAAAATGGAAACTTCAGAATTAAAACCTCCATCTAAATGATGTGCTGAAGATGACGACGAATCCTTGTCAGGGTTGCTTCGAATGTCATGTACGCGCCGTCAATATTTCGTGCTTTGTCCTTCTTGAGAGTATGGAGTAATTCTGGATGCTGGAGCTCTCTAGATCGAATGAATAGGAAGGAACACTCCAGGTAATGAAAATTAGTGATCTCCACAAAAATTGAAAGGCTTTTATATTTTAGCGATATCGTCTAGCGACACTTGGTATCGCAATCTAGTGATATCAGTACTGGCTGGCACATGTCCCACGTATTCCTCATTTTCACATCTCAGATCAATCATGATCAACTGTGGACTATCGCGTGGTGACATCCACTGTCGCCAGTAATAGTGACAGAAACTACTCATTCGTGTGGAGATAGTGAGTTAACTGCTCATTCCACTATCACCCGTTGGCGATACCTAATATCGCTTGATGATATTTCCTGAGCTTAGATTTGTTATTAGCAAACTAAGAAGCGTGGAACGCATGCTCCAACAATCCATCATATAGTACGAGGCTAGAGTGTCAACATATTACTTGGGTAGTTTTTTTTTGTCTTGAGCATTATCATAATTCTGATATACATAGCATGAACATTATTTCACTTCTCATCTTTATAAAATCATGCATAATGTTCTACAGTGTTATCTTGTGTTGGCTGGATCTCTATTTTTTTGTTTTTCTTGTGTCTTTTTTGTGTGCACTATTGCTTTTTGCAAAAAAACAAAAATTAAAATTTAAAAACATGTTTTTTTTTAATTTTCAGTTTGTTTTATTTAATCCTTTTTTAAAATAAAAAATTCAAAGAAAATCCAATATACAAAAAAAATCGTGGATCGTTCACTCTAAGGACACGCATGACAAGAACCTAGAGCATAACGATTACGTGCTATGTTTGATCTAAGACTGTTAATCCTTGTTAACATTGTCTGTTTATGTCATGATGTGTTGAATCTATAGGTACTTAGCTACTGAGTGCGACTAGACATTGTAGTGTATGTTGAATATGCCTCTAGGTATGTGTGAGGATTTAGGTAGCATAATGACATTATAATATTCACACATCCATAGAAAATGCACTCGTGTAGAAATTCATGTGTACATGCTATAACTTGTAATATTGTGTTTAGTCGCACTCAGTATATCATACACTATCTATGTGGGTAGATTTCGCTTGATTCGGGGTCCTTGAATAAAAAAAAAGATAGTGAGGAAAAAAATTTGAAAGAGAAACATGAGTATATCATATATTATCAAATCATGTGTCAAGGATACCCCCCAAGAACTACTCACTCCTCCTGATAAGTCTTCATAAGCATTATGAGGATGAGCACCTTGGTCAAAAAAACATTTTGATCATATGCAAAGAATAAAACTTAAGTTAGTGTCCCTTGTTCAAATTTTGGTATGAATTAGATAGCAATGTGACATGATTTTTCACTTTATTTCTCTTAAGCTAGCATATTGAATTATTGAGATAAAACATGTACTAAAGATTATTTCCACTGGATGTTTTCTTTTGATTCTACACATACCCATATAATTATTCTATCTAACACTTCCATGCACAAGAATTGGACATACACTGTATTATATGTCTATAGCACATATATACTAGTACATGATTTCTATTTTTAACGCTTATAATGTTACACTGCATTAACTCTATGAATCTCTTAGCATTGTACGCCAAATTGACTGTGTATTTAGTTTCACTTATGTTGTCCAAAATTCTTCTACTCTGAAAAACTCGTCAAATCAATTGATTTTCTTCTTTTTGGTAGGTCTATATTCATGGTGTTCCACTCCAATTTTATCCCCTTATGGCTTATGATTCTTTTTGTGCTTACACGCCCATTCTCTCATCTCTTTAGCATCTCATGACATGGCAGGAGAGTTGAGTGTTCATGAGACATGTTCATTAATCCCCGTCCCTTTCAATGATATCAAAAGGGGGAGAATTGAGTGTTCATGAGTATATCCTATGCTAGTTGACTGTTGAGTTCTAGTCACCCAGGGGAAGATGTCGTGTAGGGGGAGCACATCTATAGGGGAGCCATTCTGATGATTATTTCTATATTGATTAGCTAAACCTACTAAATTTCACGAATATTGATTGGATTATATTATACCATGTTGTTACTATTTTTATATCTCATGAACAGAATTTGATATTATCAAAGGGGGAGTTTGTTGGAGCCTAAGGTTTACTGGTACAAAAGAACGAGAAAATCATGTTCTGTCACCTACCGCTGAGCGCTAGCGCTACCACCCATGCTAGCTTCAGAATTAATTTAGGACGAGTACTCTGTGTACTACCGCGCGACATTAGCCATACCACAGCGCGCTAGGTTTCTCAACAAGCGTCGAGTCATCATGCCACCGCCAACCGATAGCTCCGTACCGCGCCGCGATAGCTCGAAAAGGCAGAAAAATATTTTATTCAGATATTTTTTTCTAAATCTACTGGACATGTATCACATCCACGTGCATTGACCTGCCATTAGGCGTTATCTCTACCGTCGGCGATAGATTATGTTCTCAAGACGTATAAAAGCGCCTATCTTTTCCTCGATACATAGTGAAAGACATATTATGATTCTAGGGTTTGTGTGTCGTCTCAGAGCAACGATCCATCGTCTTTGTCGAAGGAAGAGAAAGCATCGTCCCTCCCATTCGCACATGAAGATCTCTAGCGAGCAAAGGGCTATAACAACCAAGAGGAGTTGATTGTGTGCAATAGAACGAAGATCTTTAGCACTGATCATGCACTGCTCAATGGAGGAATCATTTTGAGGGAGAATCACTTTAAATCTTCTTTACTCTCTTATTATATTTTTTTTTCTCTTTTCTGATTGTTTGTGAGGAAAATCGACCGGTGAAAGTTGTCGGAATCCGGGAAGGGTTTTATGAGAAATCATCTCGGGGAAGGGATGTCTAGATTGAGGGATTTAGTGGGGCTCTAAGACACTTATGGGGAGGAAGGTGAAGAGCCGGCTCAAAGACCTTTTCGGGGGGAAGGGAGAGAGCCAACAGGTCCGGATATAGGGTCAGTATAAAAACAAAATAGATAAAATTATATTTTATCGCCTCTGATCTCCGGCATCATGGAGATCTAGTTGTTTGTAATTATAAACCACTTTCATTACTCTTGAATAAAATTATTATTCATTTATTCATTCTTATTATAATTTTGTGGTTGTATGTTGGTAGATCACTGAAGGGTGTGTGCGTCTTCAAGGCGAAGTTGATCCAAGAAAATGAGTTATGTGACCTGCCACAGCTCGCTAGCAAGCTAGCACCCCGTGGTAGCATCCAGAACCAGTTCTCCTGGATAAAACTATTTTTAATTTTTAAATTAATCTGCAAACCTTATTCACCTCCATCTAAGGTTGGCCACCCGACCAACACGTCGTAGCACTGAGGTAAGAAATTTGACTACTCTCGGCTAGACATATCACAGTAAATAATTGCAATTTCTAAGTTATCTCTGAACTTTTGGGTAATTAAATTATTCAAGCAATAAAAATAATTAAGTTACTCAAGCGAGTGCAGAAAAATAATAACAACATGACATAGTACAGTATGATAAAATCAGTTATTCATTATCATGTAGTTCACACCACGTAATTCAAGTACAAAGGATCATAATAGGAACAAACATATAGACGTATGTGTGTGTGTGTCTATATATATACGAGCGACAGGCATGAGCCTCCGACCCTCGTGCCCCGAGCGACAGTACCCAGTCGCGGCAGGTTTCGCCCGCCCCCGGCGGGCTTCGCGCCTATGTAATATAATTTATGATATATATTTATATATTTATCTATACTATATATTTATATAATATAATATATACTATATATTTATATAATATATAAATATATGAGTACTAAAAATGACCGTAAAAAATATACATAAATATTATAATTTTTATTTTGTAAAACAATATATGTTTTGACCTAAAATTATTAATTTTGACTTTAATAAAGTTAATTGATTTAATGTCATCACCTCAAAAATATTACTGATATGTCTAATGACAATCTTCCTTGAATATACCGCTGACATGCCTAATGACAACCTTTCATAGTAGGTGTAGGAACTCTACTAAAAGTTTTTGAATTTAAATAGATTTTCATCATTACTTCTAATTTTTTGATAGTGTAATTACTTGAATGTACATTGTATTTTAATTTCTTTGAAATAAATTATAATATATGTTAAGTCATTAAAATATAAAAATGCAGGCATAATTGGTATTTTGAATGTTTCACCAGACAACTTTTCCCTTATAATAGTGAAAGATATATATATATATCTAATGAAAATAAAAGTGCTAAATAAGTTGGAATCTTCAGTTTAACAGCCTCATTCTCATATTGCATGCAGTCCGTATAAGCCTCAGACATAAGGTTATCAGTCATGTTTCAAGACTTGGTGTTTTCAGTTGTGAGCCGTGTTCCATTCAGGGAGTACTTTAGTTTAGTCAGGGCATCTTCATGTCGCCATTTGGACTTCAACGTCAGTAATACCCTGCAAATCATAAACCATAAAAAAATTAGAATACCAATTTTTTAGAAAAGGAAACAAGGTATCTAAAAATCAGAATAAGTAACAAATCACATGAGCATTCCATATTCCTTCTACGATCAATATTCAGAGAGCTACACCTCATTTAATATCACTTGAACGACTGACCCACTTGTTGTAATCTCATCAAAAGGCAAAGTGCAAGAGTCATGGTGTTTTGTTGCAACCCTTTCCCAATCCCGAGTGGAAATTTGAGGACATATCTATGGATTTTGTTAATGGTCTAACCCGCTCCCGCTCCGGGAGCGAATTTATCCGGGTGATAGTAGACAGATTGGCATAGGCGCAAGGTTTATTCCAATCATTAAGGATACTCATGTCGATGTTTTTGTGCACCTCTTTGTGGAGCAAATTGTCAGATATTATAGGGTGCCCAAACCTATCATTTCAGACCTGGATGGATGTTTCACCTCCAAGGAGTGGATGGAAGTACATGCTTATCTAAGCACTCACTTGGATTTCAGCAAAACCTTTCATTCTCAGACCAATGGCCAGATGGACAGGACAATCAAGATAATGGGACCTATTACAGTTACGCATCTTAGATCGAGGAGTGTCGTGGGAGAGACTTATATCCTTGGTAGAGTTCTCCAACTACAGAAAGTCATCAGGCAAGCATAAACATGGCTCCATATGAGGCATTATACAGTAGGAGGTGCAAGATGCCTCTATCATGAGTCTAGGATGCGGATCCAAAAGCACTGGGGGTGGAGTACATAGATAACACATATCCAATGATCCGACTAATTTGGGATCTTGTGCTCAAAGCTCAATACCGACATGCAAAGTACTACGATGTGAGACAATGAATGGTGGAGTTTTAGGTCAAAGAAAAAGTGTTCTTGAAGATCGGACTAATGCATGGTGTGTCTCACATCCGGAGGAAGAAGAAGCTCAACCCTTGATATATGGGGCCATATATTATATTGGAGCGGGTCAGCCCCTTGACATATAGTCTGGAGCTACCACAAGAACTGGAAAACAAATATGATGTCTTATATGTATCTTCCCATCAAAGAGCATTGCTTCACCCCGACCAGTACACCGTATCTACATCTATCCATGTGGCTTCTGATAGATCTGTTCAGGTAGAGCCCATACAAATAGTGGATACTGAGACTCGAGTGCTACAATGAAAGAGTGTTCCATTGGTAAATGTCTTGTAGTCCAACCATGGATAAGAGGAGTACACTTAATGTTGAAAATTATGAAGTTAAAGTGGGTGATGGAGCAGACCGTACGATCTGGGTGGTATGAGTCTGCGGCCTGGGCAGACTGTTGTTGCGGCCTAGGTAATCAGTGGCCAGGGTAGACTTGGCAGCTTGGGCGTCTAGTGGAGCGGCCTGAGCGGTCTGCCTTTGGCAGTCTGTTGGCGGTGCTCAGCTCCGCCTGCGCTTTTGCAGATCTTGCTCTTAAAGTAACCGGGCGGATTGGAGATTAAATCCATGGAGATGTGGCTGACTGGGTTAGAGTCCTCGGGGTCCGCTATTGCGGACTAGTTTTGGAGATCGGTATTGGTCTTTGCCGAGTTCCCCGGTGATGCGGTGGATGATAGCCGCATTCATGGTGGTGGACTGTCCATGAAATTGGCAGTCTGGGTTTCGTGTCCTCCGAGCTCACGCCATTTGTTTGGTGCATTGCTAGACTTGGTCACTGTGTGACAAGTCCAGGGTGTTCGCAGTTTCCGTAGAGTCCGTTGTTGACCGGGCGATCTGCCTGTTGGTCGTGGACTTGTGCGGCATGCTGATGCAGTGTCCGTAGAGTCCGTTGTTGACTGGACTGTCTGCCTGTTGGTCTTGGACTCGTGGTTGGCTGAGGCGTTGTCCTCGAGCTATGCGGACTGTCGCCATGTCCGCGTATGGCGTGTAGACTGATGCAGTATGGGTTGTGGCTGTGTCCGTGTGTTGTGCAGTGTGGCAGACTGGTGTAGTGCTTGCAAGCAGTGCGGGCTGGTGTCGTGTCCACATGTAGCATGCAGACTGACACGGTGTATGGGATGTTACTATATCCGCGTGCTGCTATGTGTGCGGACTGGCGCGGTGTCCACCTGGTGGTGGACTGACCTTGAATTCGCGCCTGGCAAGTTGTTTGGAGTCCGGCCAAGTCCTTGCGGACTCGGCGGACTGGGTTGTGCTAGCTCCGAGCTAGGGTGGTGACTCTATTCACTAGGGAGGTGACCACACTCCTCACCCCGCCTATAAATAGACCCCTCCGGCACATCTACAGTAACATAGTGAACAGTAAGTTGAGCACAGATCAATTGTTGCGGACTCGGTTTTCCAGGTCGCACGGTTTGAGATTTAACTGGTTGCTGTTTGTAGGTTGTGCGGCTAGCACTGTGAAGCCGGGTGTCTGGTTCTGATCAAGGTCAAGAAGTAGTGAAGCTTGCAGTTTATAATCAGCAGTTGCAGCAAGTCGCATTTGGAGGCCAACCATTTTTCTCTCCTTCAATTGAAGTCTAAGTTCAATAACCAAGTCGCGGTCTCGGCGGGCTTGGCGGTATGTTCATTCAGTTCGGCGGCGGCTTGTTGAGCCAGCTTCAGTTGAATAACAGGTTGTCCGCGGTTTATGTGTTCTCCGTAGAATCAGAGTAGCAGCAGTAGCTTGGAGGTCTCGATGGTCTCGGCGAACTCAGCGGTCTTGGAGGCAGTCCGCCCAGCTTGAAGTTTGCTTTTGCTTGTTTTCTTCTCATTGTACTTGACGAAACCATGTCTCGCCATGTATAACTTGCCTTGTAAAGTTGATAGTGGATTAATGCAAGATCTGTGTTTGCTCCGCATTATCTCTCACACATAGCTCAGTTTATGGTTGGAGTTTTCCTGCTCTTAGTTCTCATTTTCCGCTTGATCAAGTGATCAACCTGATAGTTTTGGAAGTGTTTGCTTGATACTAGAACTACCAGTTGATTGACTTGTAAATTTTCAACATGATATCAGAGGGAACAGTGGCTTGAGCAGTGAGCTATGATCAACCTCAGATTGTACTCGACACTTTTGGAAGCTTTGTGATCAGTGGGGACTTGCAATGGAAGGAGCTTATGGAAGAGTTCTTGGCCTTTAACTTCTTACAACGACAAACTTTAAGAAGTGGAAGTCCTGTATGAAGAGCTATCTCTTGGGTGAGGAGTTATGGGAGGTCGTTGATGTGACGATAAGCAAGAGGTTACTGCTGCTACTGGTACTGCTGAGGAAGTGAGAGTTTGGAGAAGAACTAATACAAAGGCAGAGTTTGCTCTCAAACGGGCTGTCTCACATGAGCTCTTTGATCACATCTTAGAATGTGAGTCTGCTGCAGAGATTTGTGTTATGTACATTGGAAAATGTGTACCAAATTTGGAGAAGCCTCACCTAACTCAATGTTATGCATCAAGTTGTATCTGATGTTCTGTTGAGTTATCATGTGCAGGTTAAGTAAATGGAAAGGAAAATTCTCTAAGTACAAGTGTCGACATTTGGGAATGGCTGTGTCGACACCAAAGGCCAGATTGTGTCGACACCCAGAATTTGTGTCGACATACAGAAAATCTGTCGACAATACTGTGTTGACACTAAGGGCCAGACTTGTGTCGATATTATCAGGAGTTATGTCGACACACAGAGAAGCTGTCAACACATTCCAGAATTCTGTCGACAACGACTGTGTCGACACACAGAACTTGTGTCGACACACACCAGAATTCTGTCGACACCAACTTTGTCAAGACAAGGAGTGTTTGTGTCGACACACAGGACTTGTGTCGACACATTCCACAGAAGCTGTGTTGAGAAGTAAAAGTGAAGCTGTGTCGACAACAACAAGACTTGTGTCGACACATGGACTATGTGTGTCGACACATATGAAGTATTCAGTCGACATTCTCTGCTGCTGAGTCAAATTCCAATGAAGGCTGAAGTAATACAACTGGAGACTTGACAGCTGTCATTACTGACATTGCTGTCACATCTGTCAGAGGTGTCAGAAGACTGTTTGAAACCGGAACAGCCGGTTACCATGGATGAAGCCTATATATAGATATGCTCTCTCAACAATTGGGAGCACAACAATAACAAGAAAGGAACATACAAGTACAGATAGCTGATCAATCATAATCTCTGAAGGATTGAGGATCCAGAAGAAGAGAAAGAAGAAACAGTCAACAGATTGTAGAGAGAGAAAACAAGAAGGAGAGAAGTTCTTATCCAGTGAAGGCAGATTCTGAACAGTCTGCCTGAAGAATTCAGATCAAGTCTGAAGAAGAATTCAGATTAATTTCTGAAGGAAGCTGATTGAAGATCAACTCCAACATCAAGAAGATCAACCCTACTTTGTTCAGATTCAAGAAGCTTTGAAGAAAGCTAAGACAGGTTGATCCTTAAGTAATCAGTTCTATCAAGAACTGATCAAGAAGCCTTCAACCAATTCTCTCTCCATCTGGTTGAAGATATCAACAACTTTTCATCAATAATTCTTGTAGGATCTGTAATAGATCTGAGTGTAGGAGATTTACATCTCTGAGTTGTAAGCCTAAATTATAAAGGCTGAGGTAGGGCTGAGTGCCTGAGGTAGGGAAATCTGTTCCCTGAGTTGTAGTCCTGTGAAAGAGGCTGAGGTAGGGCTTTTGCCTGAGTTGTAGGAGTGGGGTGTCACTCTGAGTTGTAGGCCTGTGGAAGAGGCTGAGGTAGGGCTTGTGCCTGAGTTGTAGGAGTGTGGATTCACTCTGAGTTGTAGGAACCAGTCTTGGTTCTGAGCTGTAAGATCTGCGGATCTGAGAAGAAGGAAGGAAGTTAGGCCGAATCTAGTACACTGCTAGATAGGCGAAGGGGGAAAGTGGATGTACCCATCATTTGGGGAACCACTATAAAACTGGTGTGCAATCTGTGAATGTTGTGTATGTGAATGCTGTGTTGTATTGTCTACTGAATAAATTGCTAAATTAGATAGAATTATCTGCCTAAGTCAGAAAAAGAATTGAACCTATTAACCCCCCCTCCGCTAGGTGTTTAGAACATCTTGAAACCAATTCTTTCAAGTGGTATCAGAGGGAGGTTACTCAAAGAATAGACCTAACAGTCTGAGTAGATCTCCAAGGCAGAAATCTATTAGGCAAAATGGGTTCCATTGAGAATCATAAGGAGTTTGGTTCCATGAAGTTACCTATATGCAGGAAAGAGATTTTTGGCATATGGAAAGAAAGAGTTAGATTGTTTATGGAAGCTTCAGATCCAAGAATCTATATGACAGTCAAAGAAGGGCCATTCATCCCAATGAAAGTCTCAGTTCTTGATACAAATCTCAGGAAACCAAATGAGTAGTCGGAAATGAAGAAGGATGAGATCATCTTGGCTACTATGGATAAGAGAGCACAGAATATAATAGTCAGTGCTATAGATGATTCAACATTCCAAAATCTGATTCACTGCAAGACCTCCAAAGAAATGTGGGACACCCTTATTGTCTACATGGAGGGTTCAGAAGAGGTGAGAGAAGACAGAAAGTCTATGCTGAATCAGGAGTATGAAAGTTTTAGACAATCTAAAACAGACAGCATAACTGAATGTTACAAGAAATTCTTCAGAATAGTTAATGAACTGATGTCATATGGAAGAGTATTCAGCACATATGAGTTAAATGATAAGTTTCTGAGATCATTAACTAAGGACTGGGACACCAAGATATGTGTATTAGGGAAGTGGCCAGACTAGCAGAAATTTCACCTCCAACATTATTTGGCAAACTGCTTTCATATGAAATGCAGCTGATGGTCAGAAAGGAGGAGGAGAAAAGTAATAAAGTTGATTACAGAGATAAGTCAGTGGCTTTCAAGACTGAAGCTATAAGAAAGTATAGGAGGATGTCTCCATCTCCTCCTAGGAAAGCTGCAGAAGTAGTTTCAGAAAGTTCTGACAGTCACACATCAGATAGTCCAAATTCTGATGAAGACTTAGCAGCTTTCTCAAAACAATTTCAAAGGTTTTTGAAGAAGAAACAGTGGAGATCCAAGCCATCATCCTCACAATCCAAGGATGATTACTATCAGAAAAAGAAATCCTCTAGGAAGGACAGGTATAACTCTAAACCTAGTAAATTATCTTCAACTAAGATTGTTTGCTATTATTGCAACAGGCCAGGACATGTGGTAGCTGATTGTCCTGACAAAAGGAAAGAATCTAATGATAAGAAGAAACTAAAAAATAAGGGCAAGAAGGAGAAATCCTTTGTAGCAAAGAAGCAAAAAAGCTGGTCAGATTCTTCATCATCAGATTCTGAGGCTGAAGCTGAAGCTGAAGCATACATAGGACTGTTGGCAACTAAAGAGGATGCACAAGAGTCTGAGTTCTTGAAATTTCCGGACTCAGTAAATGGAATTGAAGAACATTGTTGTAAAGGGCTGATGGCCTTGACAGAAGAAGATCAGTGCCAGGATCAGCCTGGACCTAGTAAGGTAAACAATTCTTCAATAGATTCTGATTACTATACTGGTTCAAAATCAGAAGCATCTGCATCAAGAGATGTAGATGAATTTGAATCTGAAGGAGATGTTCATCAACTTATTGATGAATATGGTGATTTACTGCAAGCACTTAAGAAAATCAGAATCCTTAACAAAGCACGGGCCAAGGAAATTGCTGCTCTTAAGCTAGCTGCATTATATTCAGAAAAAATGTTAGATCTAAAGATGAATGAAGTAGCCAAACTGAAAAAATAACTGTTATTCAGATGAGTACTATTACATTCAAGAATGATCAAATTAAAAGTCTGGAAGTCAAACTTCAGAAGGAAAAGGATCGGGTGGCTAAGTTCTCTAAGCCAAAATCAGTCTTACCTTTAATTGATGACTTTATTCCCAAAAAGGGTAAGACATGATTGGGCTTTGAGGGAAATACTAGGGCTGCCAATTCCAAAAGAAAAGGCAAAGCCCCAGTACAACCTCCAGCCTTCAAACCACCCATTTCCTTCAGAAAAGTGTGGAAGCCAACTAATAGATATGATCATGATATCATACATGGTTATGGTAAGCCAGATATTCTGAATGACAAGGGTGTAGCTTCAGCAGTCAAGCAAAGAACCACTATACCAATAGTGTTAAGAACAGCTGACAGCAATGCTATTAAAACTGTACCTAAAAAGAGGTATAATAGATATGAGTGTTGGTGCTGTGGTAAGATAGGGCATTATGCCATGGATTGCTGGCACAACACCAGTGTTAGGAAGAATACCAGCTTACCTGTGAGGAAGGCTACTGGTAAGAATATCATGTTTCAATCTAACTTGAACCTAGAACCCAATAAAAATTGGGGTTCTAAGGTAAATTAATTTTATTTGCTGCAGGTGGGTCCAAGTTGTCGTACCCCTATATGGTACTTGGACAGTGGATGTTCCAGGCACATGACTGGAACAAGAAGAATGTTAAAGGACTATACTTCCATAGTGAATGGACCCAAAGTGATCTTTGGAGGATCAGAAAAAGGGGTCATAAAAGGGATTGGAAACATTTCTTCTAGTTCTATAACAATCACTCAAGTGGCTTATGTAAAAGGTTTGAAACATAACTTGATAAGCATAAGTCAGCTGAGTGATCTTGGGTATGACATTTCATTTATTAAGAATGGGTGTCAGATCAAAAGGACAAGTGATCAGAATGTGATCTTGTCTGGTTATAGAAAAGGGAATGTTTATTGTTTAGATTTTGATTATGAAAACATGAACTCTCCTGTATGTTTAGTTGCAGATAAGAAAGCATCTTAGTGTGTCCAATGGCACAAGAGGGTAGCTCATCTGAACTATAAGACTATAGGATAGCTCTATAGTTTAGAGTTAGTGAGGAATGGTCATCAATTTAAGTGCATAAAAGAGGGTATATGTTCAGCTTGTCAAAAAGGCAAGCAGACCAAATCCTCTTTTCATTGACTTAATACCAAAGAATCTGTGAGGTGTTTGTACCTCTTGCATATGGATCTATTTGGTCCTATGCCAGTTCATATTCTAGGTAGGAAAGTCTATACTTTTTTGGTAGTAGATGACTATTCTAGATTTACATGAGTTTTCTTTTTGAGGTAGAAATCTGAAACCCCTACTATCTTTCATAACTTTGTTAAACAAATTCAGAATGAATTTAACAATTTAGTGGTAAAAATCAGAAGTGACCATGAAATTGGATTTCATTCTGAGTGTATGATAAGGTTTTGTGAAGAACTAGGGATTCATCAGGAATTCTCCTCACCTAGAACACCTCAGCAAAATGGAATTGCTGAAAGAAAGAATAGAACTCTTATTGAGGCTGATAGAACTCTACTAAGTGACACTTCACTCCCAGAATATTTCTGGACTGAGGCAGTAAATACTGTTTGTCATGTTCTCAATAGAGCATCTATAACTAAGAACCACAAAAAGACTCCCTATGAGATTATGAAGGGCAGAAAACCAAACATATCCTACTTTAGGATCTTTGGTAGCAGGTGTTATATGCTTAACACTGGCAAGTCTCACCTAACTAAGTTTGCTGTCAAATCCCAAGATGGGATATTTGTTGGATACAACAATAACAGTAAGGCATATAGGGTCTACAACTTGACTACACAAGTTGTAGAAGAATCTGTTCATGTAGTGTTTGATGAATCTGAGCTAATTAACTGTGAGTTGTCTAGCAATCCTTGTAGCTCAACAAGTTTAAAAGAAAAGTTGGACATGCTGACCATTAATGAAGACCAAACTACAAGGCAAGATGTGGAAAATGATGGTTGTTGTCCAGGGGGAGTACAAGGTCCACAAGCTGACATTGAAGACAATAAAGTTCAGTATGGTGGAGAAATTGAAGAAGTTCAAATTGCTGATAGAATGCCTCCAGCAATAAGAAATCTAAAGGATCATCCAGCACACCAAATCATTGGTGATCCCAGACATGGTGTGCAAACCAGAAGAAAACATATGAACACAGTACTTTGCTCAAGTTTCCTGTCACAGTTGGAACCAAAAAGATTTGAAGTAGCCATACAAGACTCCAATTAGATTGATGCAATGCAGGAGGAGCTGAATCAATTCAGAAGGTGTAAAGTATGGGAGCTGGTTCCAAAACCAAAAGGTCATAATATTATTGAGACAAAGTGGATCTACAGGAACAAACTGGATGAAAATGGCATAATTGTGAAGAAAAAAGCAAGACTGGTTGCCAAAGGTTATAGACAGGAAGAGGGCATTGACTTTGATCAGACATTTGCCCCAGGGGCAAGGTTGGAAGCAATAAGGCTATTCCTTGCCTTTGCTGCTTTTCAA
Organism: Platanthera guangdongensis; assembly: GCA_039583875.1. NCBI lineage: Eukaryota > Viridiplantae > Streptophyta > Magnoliopsida > Asparagales > Orchidaceae > Platanthera > Platanthera guangdongensis. Next base: position 182,370,142 of record CM077152.1, on the reverse strand, counting down.
GGTTTCAAAGTATACAAAATGGACGTCATGTCAGCTTTCCTAAATGGTAATCTGAAAGAAGAAGTCTATGTTCAACAGCCCTCAGCTTTTGTTGATCCACTTTATCCTAATTATGTTTATAGACTAAAGAAAGCCTTATATGGTTTGAAACAAGCCCCTAGGGCTTGGTATGAAACGTTGTCTACTTTCCTCATTGAAAATAAATTTTCAAGGGGGGAAAATAGACAAGACTCTATTCCTTAGGGAGTCAAAGGGTAAGATGATCCTAGTACAGATTTATGTTGATGACATAATCTTTGGATCTATAGAAAACAACCTTTGCAGGATGTTTGCAAAACTTATGCAAGAGAAGTTTGAGATGAGCAGTATGGGTGAGCTCAAATTCTTCTTGGGACTCCAAGTAAGACAGACTGATGATGGCTTGTCCATATTACAGTCTAAGTTCACCAAGGAGTTAGTTAAGAAATATGGTATGAAGTCATCCACCACCATGAGAACTCCAATGGGGACAAGTATGCCTTTAGGCAAAGATGATGCAGGAAAACCTATAGATGAGTATTTGTATAGAGGGATAATTGGCTCCCTCCTATACTTGACTGCTAGTAGACCAGACATTATGTATGCTACATGTGTCTGTGCTAGGTACCAAGCAAGCCCTAAAGAATCTCGTTATACTGCAGATAAAATATTGCGATATCTTAAGGGCACACCTAATCTTGGTCTTTGGTACCCTAAGAATAGAGACTTTCTACTGACTGGTTTTTCAGATGCAGACTTTGCAGGTTGCAAAGAAGATAGAAAGAGTACCACTGGTACATGTCAGTTTTTAGTTGGTAGATTGGTATCATGGAGCATTAAGAAGCAGACTAGTGTGGCAATTTCTACTACAGAGTCTTAGTATATTGTTGCAGGCAACTGATGTGCTCAGCTTTTATGGATTCAACATCAACTTGAAGACTATGGTCACAAGGTAAGTAGAACTCCACTATTTTGTGATTCTACAAGTGCTATTTATATTGCTAAACACCCTGTGTCATATAGCAAAACAAAGCATATAAAAATTAGATTTCACTTCATTAGAGAGCATGTTGAAAAAGAAGATATTAGATTGGAATTTGTCACCACAAATAATCAAATTGCTGACATGTTTACTAAACCACTAGATGAAACTAAAATCAATTATTTCAAAATTAAATTAGGCATGTTAAACCTAGAGTAACTTAGTAAATCTGGCTAAGTAATTCAATGTTGACATATAGTAGTTTATGTCGTCACAAAAGGAAATCTGTGTCGACATATAGTAGTTTGTGTCGACACTTAAGGTAAGTTGTGTCAACACAACAAAATAGTGCTGAGATAGTGGTGTCGACACTCAGAGTTTGGTGTTGACACATATAAGTTCTAACATCTAGATAGTTGTGTCGACACATACAGAAGTCTGTGTCGACATACATGTATTAGATTAAACTATTAAGAAGTCTGTGTCGACACATCGCAAACTGTGTCGACACATAGTGTTGTCGGACTCTGTCGAGACATTAGAAGTCTGTGTCGACACATCGCAAACCATGTCGACACATAGTGTTGTCTGACTCTGTCGAGACATTAGAAGTCTGTGTCGACACAATCTCTACGGTGTCGACACATTAAGTATCTATTACCCCGCCTTTTGACCTTCTGTGTTGACAAACATATAAATAAGTCACAGAACAACTTTGTCGACTAAGCTCTCAACATTATCGAGAGCAAATCTTTAAGTCGACAAACCTTCATCTCTTTTCTCCTCAATTTCTCGTCACCAATGACGCCAAAGTTGGAGACCAACATCAACGAAGGCTATGAGTTAGTTCACAATGCTTTTGAGAGTGCAGCGTCTGAGATTAGAGATGTAATAACCCTAATCCAAGAAAATGGTTTAGAATATCTAGTTTCCAAACCTACCAAAATCTGGAAGACAGAAATTCTTGAATTCTATACAAAAGCAACCTTGGATTCAACAGGATTGAAGATTAGGTCATTAATTCAACAAAGCAAGGTGAAACTTACCCAAAAGCATCTGAGGAAAACACTCCAATTGCTCAGGACTCAGGAAGATGATGAAGTTACATCTTCAATGACAAAAGAAGCTCTTTAATGGTGTGGCCTGGATCCCACCACTAAGATTGAATCATCAATGCAAAGGAAAGTAATGAACTCACAAGGAAAATTTCACTCAGAGATTGTAGGAAAAGTAATTCTCTGCAAACCAGGTAGACATGATAGGATCTCAGCCTATATGTTCAGCTTGATGACCAGAATTATTTTCAGAATAAAGACTAACTAGTCTGCAGTGATCTTTGACAAGATCAAGGAAAGCCTGAAGAAACCTAATCTAGGTAGAATACCTAGTCTGTATCTGGCAATAAATATTCCTGAAGTGCTGAACCACACCACAGGATCTAGAATAAACCACATGAGAAGGATGAATATGAAAATATTATCCAGGTGTGAAAGAGTTCTGACAAAGGATGGTTCTACACCACAAAAACCACCACAACAAAAAAAGAAAAAGACAACACATAGGAAACCTGAATCTTCTAGTGATTCAGAAGAACAAGTAATCTTCAGTTCAGATGAAGACCAACAAGAATCTACAAGGAAATCATCTGCTCCTCAGAATGTAGATGTTAGTCAGATGTAGGGGGAGTATATTCTAGAAAGCACCATCCTACTGGATCAAGTTCAGGATGTGCCTCCTCTAGGGGGATCCAATGAACTTTCACCAGCTCAACAAGAGGTCTTGCCTCCAGAAAGTGCTCCTGAGAAAGAGCAAGGTGCCTTAGAGAGTGAAACAGCCACTCAATCAATTCTTGATGTAATAAATGATATTAATCAAACTATACTAGATACTGAGCCAGATACACTAACTGTGCTTCTAACTAATATTGAACAGACACACCTTGACAACATTACTACACAGGATGTATCAATGGATAATACATCTGCATTTGATGATACTCCATTAAATGTACAAGATACAGATGTTCCTCCAGTTCAACTGCAACAAGAATTTACTCTTGAGAAATTATTCCCTGATTTACAAGAAGTAAGAACTGAGGAAGTAGTGCCAAGAACTGAGGGGGAGGAGCCAGGGACTCAAGGGGAGTTGCCAAGAGCTGACAAGGAGCTTCCCTCAAGTCCAAAGGACACAGTGAATCTTGAAAGCTCTTCTGAATCTGATGATGGAAAAGAACTAAGAGCAAAGAAGAGAAAACTGATGGTTTACAAGAAGAAAAGCTCAAATTATAAGAAAGCTTTACAGACAGCCTCACAACCCTCAGCTCCAACAGTTAATTTCAGTTCACTGTTGGTTGCTATGCAAATTAAATTGGATGAGCAAAGAGCAGTCATGGAGAAATATATGGATGAAAGCCATAAGGATCTTCAGTTCTCTTTGGATCAAGATATAAAATCAATCAGATTTGAGGTAAACCAGAATAAGAAAGAGATGACAGATTGCTTCCATAAAGGAGGTAATGCTGTAGTTTATTTGGCAAAACAGCAACAAGAGGCAAGGACACAAATTGATGATATAGTGGTCAAGCAAGGATATGTCCTAGAAAATCAAATTAGGATGAATGATAATCTTACTGAATCAGATAATGTGATTGTTACTGAGTTAAAGAATAATGCAACTGCATTAACTGAGGAAAGGGCTAAAGAGAAATCAGAGTTTGATAAGAAACTTCAAGAAGATTTAGCCACTTTCCAATCTGCCATTCAAGCCTCTCAGAAGATCATATCTACTCAGCTATAGAAGTTTAAAGCCTATTATACAGAGGGAACCAATTATCTGGTTAATCAAATAAGGTTCCAAAAGAATGATCTCAGGGATCATATGGAAAGAGCAGTCATAAAGGGGGAGAGGTTGATAGTCAATGCTAGTTCAGAGCATGATAAATGGATAACAAATGCTATTAGAGCAACTCTGGGATATCCACCCCTATGTGATGATGATAATACAACTGAGTCGTGTATTCAAGCTGCAGGATTTGAAGGGGGTCAGCAGGAGGTAGCTCAAATCATATACCCCCCCTTCACATTTTGAAGAAATTCAACAACTTGTTCAACAGATGTATAGCCCTCCAGAGGCTACTAAGAATGTTATAATTGAGAAAGTTGAAATGTCAGAGGCAGCACTGAATAAAGAGCAAGAAGCTCAACTCTCAAAGAAAAGGTTTAGAGAGCAGGCTGAACTGAAGCCTGATTTTGAAAGATGAAGTCCAACTTCCAGAAATATAATACTCACTGCCTAGCAAGCTGTCAAAGACAAAATGCATGATAGAGGTAAGTGGTATTCTGAAATTGAGTGGAACAAATATCTGCAAAGATAAGATGTGATACATCAGTTCAGAATGGATCACAAGGCTGGGAAAATACCTGCTACATCTGTAGAGCCCAGTAAATACTTTCCTAAGCCTTATCATTATTTTGAAAGGTAAAAAATTAAGGCTGAAGAACTTAAGAAGAAGGATCTCAAAGGCAAGAAGCCAGCTGAAGATGCTGAAGCACCAGTACAAGCAAGAGTCCAGTCTGGAAAAGGCATAGTGATCAAGGAGCCTGATCAGCCTTAGAATAAATTGACTAGAATTTTATAATATTGTAATCTTCAGCTTTAAACTCCATGTAATCTATTGTCAATAAACTTTTGTGAAGTTTAAACAAAACAATGATTCATGCTTGTTATGGTTGTATCATATTCTGTGATGATATTATTATTTACTTGTTTTGTTTATATGTTTCCCTGTCATTGAATGTTTTTATATATCATATTGTTAATTTTATTATAAGTGATGTATATCATTGACTAAGGGTTATGACTCCTCCAAATAGGGGGAGATTGTTGGGTACATTAGAAAATGTGTACCAGATTTGGATAAGCCTCACCTAACTCAATGATATGCATCAAGTTGTATTTGATGTTGTGTTGAGTTATCATGTACAGGTTAAGCAAATGGAAAGGAAAATTCTCTAAGTACAAGTGTCGACATTTGGGAATGGCTGTGTCGACACCAAGGGCCAGATTGTGTCGACACCCAGAATTTGTGTCGACACACAGAAAATCTGTCGACAATGCTGTGTCGACACTAAGGGCCAGACTTGTGTCGACATTATCAGGAGTTGTGTCGACACACAGAGAAGCTGTCAACACATTCTAGAATTCTGTCGACAATGACTGTGTCAACACACAGAACTTGTGTCGACACACACCAGAATTCTGTCGACACCAACTTTGTCAAGACAAGGAGTGTTTGTGTTGACACATATGACCTGTGTCGACACATTTCACAGAAGTTGTGTCGAGAAGTAAAAGTGAAGTTTTGTCGACAATAACAAGACTTGTGTCGACACATGGACTATGTGTGTCGACACATATGAAGTATTCAGTCGACATTCTCTATTGCTGAGTAAAGTCCAATGAAGGCTGAAGTAATACAACTGGAGACTTGATAGCTGTCATTACTGACATTGCTGTCACATCTTTCAGAGGTGTCAGAAGACTGTTTGAAACCAGAATAGCCAGTTATAATGGATGAAGCCTATATATATATATGCTCTCTCAACAATTGGGAGCATAACAATAACAAGAAGGTACATAACAGATAACAGATAGCTAATCAATCATAATCTCTGAAGGATTGAGGATCCAGAAGAAGATAAAGAAGAAATAGTCAACAGATTGTAGAGAGAGAAAAACAAGAAGGAGAGAAGTTCTTATCTAGTGAAGGAAAATTCTGAATAGTCTTCCTTGAAGAATTCAGATCAAGTCTGAAGAAGAATTCAGATTAATTTTTGAAGGAAGCTGATTGAAGATCAACTCCAACATCAAGAAGATCAACCCTACTTTGTCCAGATTCAAGAAGCTTTGAAGAAAGCTAAGACAGGTTGATCCTTAAGTAATCAGTTCTATCAAGAACTGATCAAGAAGCCTTCAACCAATTCTCTCTCCATCTGGTTGAAGATATCAACAACTTTTTATCAATAATTCTTGTAGGATCTGTAATAGATCTGAGTGTAGGAGATTTACATCTCTGAGTTGTAAGCCTAAATTATAATGGCTAAGGTAGGGCTGAGTGCCTGAGGTAGGGGAATCTGTTCCCTGAGTTGTAGGCCTGCGAAAGAGGCTGAGGTAGGGCTTTTGCCTGAGTTGTAGGAGTGAGGTGTCACTCTGAGTTGTAGGCCTGTGGAAGAGGCTGAGGTAGGGCTTGTGCCTGAGTTGTAGGAGTGTGGATTCACTCTGAGTTGTAGGAACCAGTCTTGGTTCTGAGCTGTAAGATCTGCGGATCTGAGAAGAAGGAAGAAAGTTAGGCAGAATCTAGTACACTGCTTGATAGGCGAAGGGGAAAAGTGGATGTACCCATCATTTGGGGAACCACTATAAACCTGATGTGCAATTTGTGAATGTTGTATATGTGAATACTGTGTTGTATTGTCTGATGAATAAATTGCTAAATTAGATAGAATTATCTGCCTAAGTCAGAACAAGAATTGAATCTATTCACCCCCTCTAGGTGTTTAGAACATCTTGAAACCAATTCTTTCAATTTGGACACCATTGATGGGTTGTACAACAGGGAGAATGTGGCTAGGCTGTAGTTCCTGGAGAATGAGTTGGCTAAGGAAACTCAAGGTGATCTTTCCATCTCTAAGTTCTTTCTGAAGATGAAGAATCTGTGCGCTGAAATATCTGCATTGGATCCTGATGAGCCCATCTCTGAAGCAAATTTCAAGATGCAGGTAGTCCGCGAGTTTCAGAAGGAATATGTGGCCTTTGTGACTTTCGTACAAGGATGGACAACTCAACCTTCTCTGCTGGTGCTGGAAAACTTGCTAGCATCACAGGAGAGCTTGGCCAGGCAGATGGCCGATGTGACTATCTCTGAAGGAGTTAGTGAAGCTCTCATCATGGAGAAGAAGAAGAAGAGATGGGAGAAGAAGAAGAAGCCTGCTGCTGAAGAAGGGCCTTCAACCTCTTATCAGCAAGAGAGGAGCTCTGCTCCTAAGAAGAACTAGAAGAAAGAGTTGAAGTGTTACAGATGTAATCAGGCAGACCACTTCAAGCGCGACTGTAAGATCAAGTTGCAACCTGGGCATGTTGCAGGCAAGGAGGGAGCTTGTTCCAGTTCTGAGGAAGTCGGGTGGGGAGGAGCTTTTCTGACTAGCACGTGTGTTTGTGCTCTAGCCACGGTTGACTACCAAGATGACTGGATAGTAGACTCGGGGTGTGGTCATCACCTCACTGGAGACGAGTCAAAGTTGTCATCTCTGTAACCGTTCACAGGTAATGAGGCAATTATTGCAGCTGATGATTCTGTTCATTTTGTAGAGAAGGAGGGCGTTGTTTCTTTGGAGAGTGCTCAGGGTCCGCTTACTCTAAGGAGTGTGTATCACGTATCCGACATGAAAAAGAACCTCTTCTCACTGACCAACGCATTATACGCGGGCTTTCATGTTCTGTTTGGCCCAACAGAAGTAAGGTTTCTCCGCAACATATCAGTGGTTAAGGCTGATGTTGCTTATGTAGGGAGAAGAGTAAGATACTTGTTTGTTTTATCAACAAGATCTTATGTTGATCGGATGAGGGACAATGATAGCGCGGCTATCTGGCATGAGAGACTAGGGCACGTGGGGATGGACAAGCTCAAGGCTATGTCAATGAGGAGCCTGGTGAGAGGCTTGTCGAAGTTATCCTCCTACGGAGATGGCCACATTTGTGCAGGATGTCAGTACGGTAAGGCTCATCGCCTTCCATTTGATAAGTCTCAAACGAGGAGCAAGGCACCATTGGAATATATCCATGGTGATTTGATGGGGCCAATAGTTACCACTAGTCTTGGAGGCAACAGATATATGCTTGTGTTGATTGATGATTACTCAAGATACACTTAAGTGTATTTCATGAAGGAGAAGTCCGCAGTGTTAACCCCGAAATCGGCGATCCTTCCCAAGGCAGCCAGCTCACTAGTCGCGGCCTGCTCCAGTTTCCTCCTGGAGGTCGCGACGCTTTCGTTTGGGCGGACATGCCTTTCTGTCCGCTCAGGCCGCACGGCTTGGGCGGTCTCAGCGGTCTGACCACCCAGGCCGCGCCTTGTTCCCTTGGTCAGCAGGGGCCGTAGACTGCTCTTGTAGTCCGCCCCTGCAGGTCGCGCTTCTTTTCAGCTTATTTGCAGGCTTGTCTCAATAGGTCTCCCTTTGTCGGATTCAGATGCCTATCTGCCCAGACCTCTCAAACTGCCAAACAAAGGTGGCGACCTGCCCCTAGGCCGCCAGTCAGCCACCTCGCCAACATGCTCGGCCTGCCTCGTCAGTCCGGCAGGTCGCCCATTCCTTTATCACCTAGTAGCATGGGAAGCCAGCTTCTTCAGTCCGCCTAAGGAGTGCAGACACTGCAACTCCCAGGCTACCCGCAAAGAACAGCTACAACATCCCATTCATCGTGAGCTCGGCGGACTCGAAGTGCAGTCAAGACTTCGAGTCCGTCTACGTTGGTGCACCCCAGCTCCAGCTCAACAGCAGGCCTCATCTTCGGCGGACTCAGCTCATCAGCAAATGCGGACTCTGCGTGTAACACCACCTATCCATCACATAATATATAACAGTAGGTTTGGCCGGGGCCCGACGCCATATACCACACACAGACCGGGCGGTTACTCAATGTAAACCATCCAACTCATATCAACGTCCTACACAGAGCATTCTAGCGGAAGAAATTATTAATAGTTATAAGAATAAAGAACCCAGCACTAGCATGAATGTCCACTAACAAGCCACGGAATGAACGTACAAATACAAAAGTATAATGGCCTTAAAACCTTATAATTGTTTACTCAAATAGAAGTGTTTTCCAAACCTCGGCACGCAGGTCAGCCATACATGAATAAAAGAAAACACTAAGCATTAGGCCTTCGAGGGCCAGCATAGTAACTTGGGCTTGAGCCCGCTATTTACCGCTCGCCTCCGCAGCACCTGCAAGCACAATCCACCGCAACGGTGGAAAATCAAAGCAACGGTCAGCAATGCTGACCAAATTATAACGATCTCGCCCCAAAATCGGGGCAGCGATGCTCCTTCCCTGCACTTTATTAGCATAACCAAGCAGTATATATATACATTTCATCACAGGCGTTGACACGCACGACCACACGCACCGTGCACTCAGGGCACATTCTCGGTGAACCAGTCAATGTGACGTCAATTTAAGCCATAGACACCCCGGTCTCACCACCGCCACTTTGATGGCCAAACTATGAGCATTTTGTCTTCCCGGGATGGGTCACGTCAATTTAAGCCATAGACCGCCGAAGTCCCTCATCTATGCCAACGGCTCACACCGAACGACATAGAACGGGTACGGTTCCAGCTAACCCGTGCTCACATCGCAACGACAATTTAAGCCATATGCGCGGGTCAAACTTCTCCGAGTCCCGTTTCCGTCACACAGTTCACATAACCCGGTTATATTCAAGTTGGCTCCCAGGCCACCATGTTAGCAGAATCACGCATCCGCCCAGTTTTCCGGGTGCACCTTGGAGTTAATCCCCAAGGCTCCCTGTTGCAATCTACCGCGTAGAAAACCCAAAAAAAAAACATTCGCACGTAGTCTTCTCGGGCCATTTATGCAATGCAACATCCCCGATCCAGACCAACTTGTCCGGGTTGGCTTCACACAACATGCCTATATCTGTTCTCGATTACGGACACTACATGTACACAACGGGGACTATTCATGTCTACTTGAAGGAATGCCTCAAACTCACCGCAAACTCGCGAGAGCAGACTTCCCTATGCAAAATAAGTAGAGCTTCACATTCTCAAGTAGAGAATCGTTACCCTAGCGTTCTTCCTTGGCACCATGGAAATGTACGAGGTTGAAAATCACCGCAATCTCCTTTCCTCCTTAGATCCGAAGTCGGCTCGCGATTTGGAGCTCCGAAGCTCCGCCAGTGACCGGATCTAAGCTTCTTCTTCCTCCTTTGCTCTCCCCTCTCTCTAGACTTAGAAAGAGAACCACTCAAGTGAAATGAGGGTTTCAAAGGCTCAATCCCGGGTATATCCCAGTAGGAACAACCCCCAGCCGTCGGATCCCAAAATAAGGAAATGAACGGCCACGATCCGGAGCTGAAATGTAAAACCTGGGCCGAACACGGCCTGCGACATGCCCGTGTCCAGGGCCGTGTCCCCCATTCGCCATCAAAATCGACGTGTCTCAAAAAATACACGGGCACCCGACACGCCCGTGTTCGACCTGACACGCCCGTATCAACCAGTACACGCCCGTATTCCCGGGCGTGTTCCTCCGTCGACACAGGACCAACACCAACCCAAGACTCACACGGGTCTTAGACATGCCCTGTCCTATTTTACACGCTCGTGTCATACCTGAACACGCCTGGGCTCCAGGCCGTGTTCACAGTCTCGACACTTTGTCGAGCACAGTTCGTCGACCACTCGACACGGCCATGGACACGCCCATGTCCTAGGCCATTTTCCGTGTCTCGATATTTCGTCGAGCAAAAATGTCGAATTTCGGGCTGATCGTCGAGCAAAAATGTCGACTTCCGGGCAGATCATCGACACGAGCTCGACACGCCCTGAGACATGCCCGTGTCTCAGGCCGTGTTCGCTACTCGACGATCGTCGACTCCAAAATTCATCGACCTCTCGGCCAAATCATCGACCCAAACACGACACGCCCTGTGACACTCCTGTGTCCTAGGCCGGTACGCTGCTTCACCAATCCGCTCGAAAACCTCAAACAGTCCAAGGTACCTCAGGCTTAGCTTCTTCAAGCGCCGCACTCGCGAGACACCCTTGAACGACTTGATTTTCAAGTACACCCAACCGCCGACAGCGAACTCCACGTTCCTGTGCTTGGCATTATAGTACTTTGCCTGCCGGTCCTGAGCGATAAGCAACCTCTCTCAAATCGTTCGAACCAAAGACGTAGCATCATCCACCTCTTGGTGCTTGTACAACTTTGAATCACATGTTTCCAACCAAGACAACGGCGTGCGACATCTTCTACCATAAAGGGCCTCGAAGGGCGCCATTTGTATACTCGCATGTTAACTATTGTTGTACGCGAACTCCACCAAGTATAGCTGATCTTCCCACTGCTTTCAAAAGTCCAGGACACACATGCGAAGCATATATTCCATTGTCCTATTGACCCTCTCGGTCTGCCCATCCGTCTGCTGATGGAAGGCTTTGCTAAAACTCAGCTTCATTCCCAACATCTGCTGCACCAACCTCCAATCGTTGGACGTGAACCGCCCATCCCGGTCACTCACGATACTGCGGGGCACACCATGAAGCCGTACTATGTTATCCATATATAACTTCACCAGTTTCTCCACGGGATCATCCTTCCTATGCGGAATGAAGTGCGACACCTTCGTTAGACGATCTATGACCACACAAATAGCGTCGTTCCCATTTTGCAACTATGGCAGCCCGTGCACAAAGTCCATAGTAATGTCGTCAAACTTCCACTCCGGAATAGGCAAGGACTTCAAGAATCCTCCTGGCTTTTGACATTCCGCCTTCACCAAGGCACAAGTTTGGCACTTCACCACGTACAGTGCCACATCCTTCTTCAGTCCTGGACACCAGAACAATTTCTTAACATCGCGGTACATCTTCGTGCTCCCCGAGTGAATCGAGTACTTGGTATGATGCGCCTCATACAACAAATCCACCAGCAAATTGCCCACGCTTGGGACGCACAGACGACCGTCTTTCCAAAGCAAACCATCCACAACCTCATATTGGAATTTGACCCATCCAGAGCCTCTATCATGAGCTACTGCATGCTGCTATCCACATCCAAAGCCTGCCAAATCCGATCAGCCAGGTCATACTGAACTTCCGTCCAGTTCAATAGAGCTTCAGCACTCGACTGCTTGTCTACGCAAGAGATCTCCAACTCCTCCAACTCCAGAACCAACTGCTCGTCATGGACCGACAACCAATTGGATTGAGCTGGGGCTTGACGGCTCAACGCGTCCGCAACCGCATTGTCTTTACCAGGAACGTAGTGGATCTTGACGTATAGTCCCCTAGGAACTCCATCCATCTATGCTGCCGCATGTTCAGATCTTTCAGATCCAACAGATATTTCAGGCTCTTATGGTTGGTATAGATATCTACCCTTACTCCATACAAGTAGTGCCTCCACAGCTTCAAGGCAAAAATCACGGCCGCTAGCTCCAAGTCATGGACCGGATAATTCCTCTCGTGCACTTTCAACTATCTCGAGCCATATGCTATAACGCTTCCGTACTGTAGTAACACACAACCCAAACAACTGCCCGAAGCAGTGCTGTAGATTTCAAAACCTTCGGTCCCACTCGGCGAACTCAGCACAGGCACTGTGGTCAACCGACACTTCAACTCCTCAAAAGCTCGCGCGCACTCCGACGGCCAAACGAACTTCTGCTCCTTCCTTATCAAGGTAGTGAGAGGTAACGCTAACCACGAGAAGTTCTCCACGAAGCACCTATAATAGCCGGCAAGGCCCAGAAAGCTCCGGACTTCTGCTACTATAGCAAGCACACACCACTCTCGTATCGCAATAATCTTCGCCGGATCCACCACAATGCCCTCTCCACTGACTATATGACCGAGGAACGCCACTGAGGACAACCAAAACTCGCATTTCGAGAACTTGGCGTACAATTAATTCCTCCTCAGCGTCTCCAAAACCAAATGAAGATGCCTGAAGTGATCTTCCTCACTCTGCGAGTATAGCAAAATGTCGTCGATGAAGACGATCACAAAATGGTCCAAGTACTCCCTGAAAGTCCTGTTCATCAAATCCATGAACACCGACGGCACATTCGTCAGCCCAAACGGCATGACCGTAAACTCGTAATGCCCGTATCTCGTACTAAAAGCTATTTTGGGGATATCACTCTCCCTTATCCTCAGCTGATAGTATCCAGACTTGAGATCCAACTTTGAGTACACCGTCGATCCGACTAACTGATCAAATAGATCATCAATCCTCGGGATCAGGTACTTGTTCTTTTCCGTTAGCTTGTTTAACTCCCGATAATCAATACAAAGTCTCAAGCTCCCGTCCTTCTTCTTAACAAATAGGACCGGTGCGATCCAAGGCGAAGAACTTGGATGCACAAACCCTTGCTCCAACAACTCTTGAAGTTGCACCTTCAGCTCCGCTATTTCTTTAGGTGCTAGCCGATACGAGGATCGTGACACAGGATTCGCACCTGGCACCAGCTCAATCATGAAATCTATCTCCCGCTGCGACGGGGCTCCAAGAAGATCACCAGGGAATACATCAGGGTACTCCGATACCACTGAAATACTATCCAACGTAGGCTTAGGCTATGCAACCTCCACTAGCGTAAAGAACAGCTCTGCTCCAGCACGAACCGCCTTCACCGCCTGAAGAGCGGACATCAACGTCTTGCTCGACCCTTTCAAGCCTGTAAAAGTCGTCTCACGACCTATTGCCAACTTGACTTCCTTGCGATTTCGATCAATGTATGCTTGCTGCTCCGAGAGCCAGTCCATACCAAAGATTATGTCGAGCTCCCCTAGCGGTAATAACGACGCTTGTAAGTCAAAGTCTTGACTCCCAATCCGCACCTAAACGCAACAGATTCTACTCACGCGCAATGAGCATCATTAGACAACAACACATCCAATTTGTCTTTTGCCATCGAACGAGGTACTCTGACGCACAATACAAATCCTTTGGTCAAACGGGAACACGAAGCTCCCTAAGCGATTGGTGCTCTCGCCGAATTAATCAAAAATCAGAACAAAGCTTAGCACAAACAGTTCTAAGCTAACATGCACAAGGGCAACAAGTATTTAAAGCTAAACTGCTATAACGTTAAGCCGTACCTGTAATCACAACAGCGTGCTTCTTCTCGGACTTGGGGCGTCCATTCCAGCAGTCTCGGGCAAAGTGCCCCGACTTTCCACAATCAAAGCATGTGCCCGGGGTTCGACCCTTAGTCGTCCCAGAAGCACCAGAAGAAGGAGCTGGACCCGAAGTCCTAGCCTTCTTATACCACCTACAGTACGCAGACTTTGAGGAGTTCATCATTTTGAACTCCGTCTTCTGCATATCCAAGTCTTTGCTTCCTTGGATTTGATTTCTGGCACTTTATCCTATACCTGCTCCTGACATAGCTTTCTTTAACTTCTGAGCACCATTCCGACAATCTCAAGCAAAGTTCCCTTCCTTGCCACACTTAAAACAACTATATGGAGCCTGGCCAGTAGAAATTTTAGACTCCTTGTTCCTCCTCCTTCGGTATGCAGACTTTGCAGAATCGGGAGAGTCTAGTACCCTGAATTCTGACTTCCGATTGTCTTTTGTCAAATCTACTTCAAAAGATCTAGCCGATTCCACCAAGGCTCAGAAGCCCAATAGTTTTGGTCCTAGCAGTAAAACTCGCAATTCGCCGCGTAGGCCATTATAAAACCTATCGACCATTGACTGCTCGCTCTCCACTTCAGAGCCCGGGTAGCGTCTTATCATCAGAAACACTTGCAAATATTCCTCAACTGAGTGCATACCCGACATTAAAAGCATGTTCAACTGCTGACCCAACGGTCCTATAAATGTTGTTTGTTCCATCACACCACCCGGCATTGGAATTACCTCAAAAATAGGGGACTGCACACGTCTTTCATTTTGTGTACCAATTGCAGCGAACACTTCTTCCACCACCATTCTTATGGTTTCAGCGGAGGGAAGGGTTGCAGGCACGTCACCATGTGCACTATAATCCTCAGAAACCGGATGTTGTGACGGCCCAGCACCGCTTCTGGTCACCTATAGTTATACAAAACACCGTTAAGAGACCATACAAAATTACAAAAAGCAATTATAGGAACACACAGGTTCCTCAAACACGTGTATTTTCATTCCTAAGTGGACATTCATGGGTTCTTTTGCTGTTATAAATATAACGCACACACATGCGCTCACCACCCCTTAAAAGAATTCGCCCACGAATTCATTTAAGCATGACCGAAACCAGTAGTTTGATACCAAATTATAACACCCCCTATCCGTCACATAATATATAGCAGTAGGTCCGACCGAGGACCGACGCCATATACCACAGACAGACCGGACGGTTACTCAATGGAAACCATCCAACTCATATCAACATCCTACACAGAGCATTTTAGCGGAAGCAATTATTAATAGTTGTAAGAATAAAGAACCCAGCACTAGCATAAATGTCCACTAACAAGCCACGGAATGAACGTACAAATACACAAGTACAATGTCCTTAAGGCCTTACAATTGTTTACTCAAATAGAAGTGTTTTCCAAACCTCGGCACGCAGGCCGGCCATACATGAATAAAAGAAAACACTAAGCGTTAGGCCTTTGAGGGCTAGCACAGCAACTTGGGCTTTAGCCCGCTATTTACCGCTCGGCTTCGGAGCACCTGTAAGCACAATCCACCACAACGGTGGCAAATAAAAGCAACGGCCAGCAATGCTGACCAAATTATAACGATCCCGCCCCAAACTTGGGGCGGCGATGCTCCTTCCCTGCACTTTATTAGCATAACCAAGCAGTATATATATACATTTCATCACAGGCGTTGGCACGCACGGCCACACGCACCATGTACTCAAGGCACATTCTCAGTGAACCGGTCAATGTCATGTCAATTTAAGCCATAGACACCCCAATCTCACCACCGCCATTTTGACGGCCAAACTATGAGCATTTTGTCTTCCCGGCATCAGTCACATCATTTTAAGCCATAGAATACCGAAGACCCTCATCTATGCCAACGGCTCACACCGAACGACATAGAATGGGTACGGTTCCGCCTAACCCGTGCTCACATCGCAAAGATAATTTAAGCCATATACGCGGGTCAAACTTCTCCGAGTCCCGTTTGAAAGTGCAGGTTAGATCTGAAATACTCTAGAGGGGGGTGAATAGAGTATTGTGCTCACTATACAACATTTTACAACTTTTGTTGTATTCCTAAGTGAACAAGTCAGCAAATAAAATGAACTAAGCACAGCAACCTATTAATCACAGAACAACACATCCAAAACAAAAATAAAGGGCAACCAGACGACACAAGAAATTTTATAGTGGTTCCCCAACCCAGGTAGGAATCCACTGAGGTTTTTTGATCAGGTGCCTGACACCAATGAGCTTTTGTTCAGGTGCTCAAAAACCAAAACCTCAAGTTTTTTGGAAGGAGACTTGCAACCAGAATAATTTTGAAGGGAATTAAAACCCTGTACAGGAGTTGGAAATGAGGTGATGGTGTCTTCTCTTTCTCAATAACAACTAAGAAGACTATGGATTGATTTTAGTAGATTTGCTCCCCCTGAGATCTTGAATGTATCAGGAAAATTGGAGCACTGCTTCAGGGTGATAGGTCTTCAAAGACCTAGAATGCTTGGACCAGAAATTTGCTTCAGGAACTTCTTTGACAGATTGATATTTGTTGTCCTTTGAAGTTGTCCTATAGAGTTGAAGGAAGAAGACTCTTGATAGTATTTGAATGTTCTTCTTCTTCTTCTTGATGAAGTTGCTCTCTGGCCAAGCTAATTGCAGTAGAACTTTAGATTTTGTGTATGATTGTTCTTCTGTGCAATCTGAGTGTGTCCGTCTGATTGTCTGTATTGCTTCTTATTTCTCTTACTGATTAAGTCGTTTCTTTTCTATCACTTGACTGACTGAGGAACATTCGAAATTTGAATGTTTGAGCAGTAATTGTAGTCGGCCTTGGAAGGAAGCGGCAATCAATGATTTCCCTAACTGTCCCATGGAAAAATGGCATGTAATAGTACAAGATTAATTGCACGTTCTAACGGTAACTGATGACTAGTTTTAGTCATCCTTTTTGGGGGTAATTTAGTATTCAAAATGCCTAATTTTATTTATATTTTATGATTGTTATTTCATGTTTTAATGTTTCTTTACAATATTTTAATTCCTAGTGTTATTAGAGTTTTGATATAAAATTCTATATAGTCTTACTATATGTGTTATGTTATTATATATTATGTTATGTTATGATACGTTTTAATTTTAAGGTTGTAATGTTTTTATTATTATTGTGTTTAAAAATCTTGTTTTAACTTTGTTATTCTAACTTTGTTATGTTATGTTTTAAAATCTATATAGTGTTATGTTATGTTATGTTTTAACTTTGTTTTAACTTTGTTATGACTAATCCATGTTTTGTTTTGTTTTATTTATAGGTTTAAAGCCTACATGGTGCAGCCCACATGATGCAGCCCCTTCATTGGAGCAGCCCGAATTTTGAAGATTGGTGCAGCCCTCAAGCTCAAGTCCAACCCTTTACATGAAGAACCCGAGCCCATGCAGCCCCTAGTCCAACCCAAGCCCCCATGCAGCCCCTAGTCCTACCCGAGCCCCCTATACAACCCATTTAAGCCCACATGGCCGGCCACCCCCCTCTCTTTCCTTTATTCTCTTTCCACCTTTCAATCCATGCATGCATCATAATATTTTCTCTCCCTTTCATTTATTGCATGCATGCATTCACTTGTTCATGCTTGGCCGGCCCCTCCATTCCTTCCTCCTATTTTATTTCTTGCTTTTATTATTCTACATTCAACCCATCTCTCTCTCCCTTTCTTTATTTCTTATTCATTCCCCCTTTGCTATTTTATATTTTCCAACTCATTCCCTTAAAATCCATGCATTGAACCCACCTCTTTCTCTCCACCTAATTAAATATCATGCATGAATCATCCCTCTCTCTCTCCCCTCATTAAACACATCATGCATGAACATTCTTCCCCCCCATGGCCGGCCACCCTTGATCTCCCCCTTCTTCTAGATGCTTCCCTCCTCTCCTATAAAAGGAACCCAAGACCCATACTTTAGGAGTTAGTTTTTCTTTGGAATTAGATTGGGAGATTGGATTTTGGAGAGCAAGTGAAGTGCTAGTTTAAGTGGAGAGTGCTTGTGAGTGTTAGTTTTATTATTGTATTAGTTTTCTTTTCAATTAGTGCAAGTTTTCTTTATAGCATAGTCTAGTCTTTTTAATATTTTGTACACTCTTTTTGTTTGCAAGTAATGAAATTCTCTTCTCTTTATTTTGTTGTTTCCTTTTGCAATATGCATAGCTAATTCCCTCTTAGCATTTGATCATGAGGATCCATGATTTGAAATGAGAATTATTTTTATTTCATAGTTTTATTTTTGCGTAATTCTACTCGGTCCTTCTTTGAATAATTATTGTGTCGACTCCGTATTTCCGATATACGGTTGTAGGCTTATGATCTCATATTCGAGTAGCCGAGAGACTCGTGGATGTGAAAGATCACTCAAAGAAGGAAGGAGTTGAACGCAACCCTAGAGATAGGACGACGTAAATCTTCCGGATTGGAGTCAAATCCAATAGTGCGGATCATCTCGATAATGCAACTTTAGGCTTCTTTGGTTTGTAAAGAGATTTCGATCAAAGAGTCTATAAGTTAGGAGACCTAATGCTCTAGCGAGATTTTGTCTTATTTTTGGATCCGTCACGGCCGAGTTGGATTTGCAATTGTAAAACTATGCCCTTTTATTTTCTCGTTTCATTTCATGGTGAATCAATGATCGAATGCTAGCCTTTTTTATATAAGTTTTCGTCTCGCAATTTATCGTTCATTTTACTTCTTAAAAAATTCTCAAATTCCCAATAGTCTTCCGGTAGGATAATAGTTAGAGCGTGAGTAAAAGTACTTGACAACCCCGTGTTTAAATACGACCTTGGTACTACAATTCGACAGGTACGCTTGCCTATTCGGGTTTTGGCCCACCAAGTTTTTGGCGCCGTTGCCGGGGACATTTCTTCGTCAATATTTTGAAAACGCTTGCGCTATTACTTCTACAAAAATCAAAAAAAAAATTTATTATTATATTTATATATTTAAATATTTATAATCAACCCACCTCATTTTAATTTCTACCCCACCTAAAATCTCTCGAAAAGGGTAAGGGGCTTTAAGCGCCACCATTTTACCTAGTACCGGGCGAACCCTTCACCGGGTAGTCCTCGGGAAGTTCGAGAGCCAAGCCGTCTAAAAAAATCTTTTTTTTTTCAAAAAAAACTAAAAAATTTTTTTTCCTTTCTTTTCCTCTTTTTCTTTCTTTTCCAAGCTTTCATTCTCATCTTCCCTCGTTTTCTTTACTAGTGCATGACCCGAGCGAATCCGTCGCTACTTGTTGATTTGGACCCAGAAATCGAACGCTCATTTCGGAGACAACTACGATTCGGGGCTTCCACTTCTCAAATAGCGGTTGAGGATTCCTTCGGGGATTGTAATTATTCTGAAATGGGAGATCCCAACCCAGGAATGGCTCAGCAAAGGACTATGTCCGATTATGCTCGACCCAACCTGGAGGGGACTGAAACAAGTATTGTTCGACCAGCAATTGCGAACAATAACTTCGAGCTTAAGCCTAGCATCATACAAATGGTGCAGCAATATGTACAGTTCGACGGATTACAAGATGAAGATCCGAACTTTCATATTGCTAATTTTCTTGAAATCTGTGACACCTTTAAAATTAATGGTGTCTCAGATGATGCTATAAGGCTAAGACTCTTCCCCTTCTCCTTAAGAACTAAGGCCAAACAGTGGTTGAGTTCTCTTCCAAGAGGCTCAATCACTACTTGGAACATTTTAACTGAAAAATTTCTTGCTAGATATTTCCCTCCTGCCAAAACTGCTACGTTAAGAAATGATATCACTTCTTATTCTCAAATTGCTTCTGAGACCCTCTATGACACTTGGGAGAGGTTCAAAGAACTTTTGAGAAGATGCCCACATCATGCTCTGCCTGTATGGTTACAGGTTCAGACGTTTTACAATGGGCTAAATCAAGAAACTAAGCAAATGATAGATGCCGCTTCCGCTGGTTCTTTAGACCGCAAAACTCTGGAAGCCGCTCTTGAGCTTATCGAGGACATGGCGATGAACACTTATCAGTGGAATTCGTCCAGGTCTCGCCCATCTAAACCTGCAGGTATCTATGAAGTGGATTCGGTGACGCAACTGGCGATGCAAGTGGAAATGCTGAACAAGAAGATCTCGGAGATGACTGCTCCCTCCGCCGCTAAGGTATATGAAAATGCTGCTGCTGCCGAGCAGGTGGATTATCTGGGGAACATACCCAGGCCTGCTCAAAATAATTCTGCCAATAATTTTTCTACTTTTTCGAATTTTTCTTCTCCTCCTGGTTTTAATGCTGCTACGAATTCTTATCATCCTGGATGGCGTAACCATCCTAATTTTTCATGGTGTAATAATGCTAACGTAGTACGCCCACCGCACGATTTTACACCACCACCACCACCACAACAAAATTTTCAAAAACCTTCCCCTTTGGAAGAGATCTTTGCCAAGTATATAAGCTCAAACGATGCTACTATTAGAAACATAACGGGATCAATTAAAAATTTAGAAAATCAGGTCGGCCAACTCGCCAAGGCTTTTTATGAGAGACCACCTGGAACTCTTCCCTCGAACACTGAGCCTAACCCAAGGGAACACGCAAATGCGATTTCCCTTTGGAGCGGTAAAGTTGTTAACGAGCCCACCACAAGGGAAGAGCCAAGGGTGATGGTCCCTCCTGTTTGTACCCCCATGGAAAATGACAACTTAGATCTTGAAAAAGAAAAATCTACACTTGAAAAAGAAAAGGATAGCTCTATTATTTCTGATTCTGAAAAAAAGACAAATGGTTTTCAAAATGATGCTCCAATTGTTCTAAAGGAATTTCCGCCACCTCCTTATCCGGCTAGACTTAGGCAAGAAAAATTAGATAATCAATATCAACGCTTTCTTGAAATATTTAAACAAATTCATATTAATTTGCCGTTTCATGAAGCGATTAGCCAAATGCCTAAGTACGCCAAATATCTTAAAGATTTATTAACGAACAAAAAGAAATTAGAAAATTTATCGCATGTAACGTTAAATGAAGAATGCTCGGCGGTCGTTAAAAACTCTAATCTTCCTAAAAAGATAAACGATTCTGGTAGTTTTTCCATTCCGTGCGTTTTTGGTGATCTGTTTGTTAAACATGCGTTAGCGGATCTAGGAGCGAGCATAAATTTGATGCCCTTTTCTTTATTCAAAAAGCTAGGATTAGGCACTCTTAGCCCTACAAGAATGAGTATCCAGTTAGCCGATAGGTCTATCAAGTATCCTCTAGGTATCGTTGAGGACGTGCTAGTAAAGGTCGACAAATTCATCTTCCCGGTGGATTTTGTCATTCTTGATATTGAAGAGGACGTCGAGGTCCCTCTTATCCTTGGTCGACCTTTCCTAGCCACCGCTCGCGCAATTATAAATGTGAGTGAGGGAAAACTTTTTCTGCATGTAGGAGATGAGGAAGTAATATTTGATATTAATAAATCGATGAAAAAATCTTTACAAAATGATGACTCTTGTTTTTTCATTGATGATTTAAAAGAAGACTCCTATTTCCCTCCAAATGATTTTTCTTCTTCTTTTTTTGGACCCTCATCAACTATTTTTGAAAACAATGTTATGTCCGTACAAGCACCATTCGAAAATGACTCTGATTTTGGATAACAAAATCTTATTTTTGAAAATGATAAAAATTTGCCAAATTATTTTGAAAAACCACTTGACCCTGCAGAAAAAAATTATCATGTTAAGAACTTCCGCCAGCATAAAAATTTTAAACCGGGCGATCAGGTTCTTCTTTTGAATTCACGTTTACGTATTTTCTTTGGAAAATCTAAATCTCATTGGTCTGGACCGTTTGCGGTCAAGGATGTTTTTTATGATGGAACTGTGTTACTTTCGCACCCCGATAGGGGGGATTTTAAAGTAAATGGCCGTAGACTTAAACTTTATTTTTCTAATGATTATGTGTCTCCTGCAAAGGAGAATCTTGTGTTGGACTCTTAAACATTTATCTTGTGTGAGACATTTTTTTTATTTTATTTTTGGACTTATTATTATTATTCTGAAACTCTTTTATTCGGACTTTAAATGATTGTAATAAAAACCATTATCGGGCATCTGCCCATAGGCTCTCTCTATTTTTCTTTTATTTTGCTCTTTCTACCGGAGGCCAATCAAGTCCATGATCGTGGTCACCGCTCCGCCGCTGCTGATATCAGATGGATCAAGTCATACCTGCTGACGATCAAGTACTCTAAAAAGCAAGCATGGGGGAGCGACATCCGCCTTCATCTCACGAACCCGGGGAAGTCCTGTTCTTATTTATTTACTTTTCCTGCATTTTTCTTTTTCTCTTCTTCTCAGTCCCCTTCTCTTTTTCTTTATATTTCCTTCATTGAGGGCAATGCAGAATTTCAGCATGGGGGAGGGTCTAGTTTCTTTTGGTCTTTTCTTTTTTGTTCTTCTTCTATCAAAAGAAATTTTTTGTTTTAAATTAGTATAGTATTTTATGTCATCAAAATCTAAATTCCAAAACATTATAAAATATAAAACCCAAAAAAAAAATTAGAAAAACAAAAATCAAAAAAATTGTGCTAAAATCGATTTGAAAAACAAAATCTAAAATTATTTCTATCTTTATTTTTATGTTTCTTCTAGTGAAGTGTAGGCCCGTGCGGTTTTTGTAGTTCTATGTAGAATCCTTTGAAAATGTTTTCTAAACTTATCATTTTAGCATAGTTTAGTTCTACTAGTTTCTTTTTCTTAAATATAGGCATCCGATTTTTACGTTATAAGTAGCAATTTGTAGTTATGTCTTTTTATTCGGTTAGTTGCTTACGAATGGTTGCTAGGTATCATTAGCTCTTTTTCATTTGCGAGGTAGTCTTTCTTGGTGTCTAGAACTTGTACCAAGCTACTCTCGAAGCATTTGCGCCGTTTTTACGTTCTTTAGAAATGATTTAGGCCACCGTTTGAATAGTTTGAGCTTTTCATGCCCACCAAAAACAAAACCCTTGCAAAATAATTTTGGGCCTTTTTCCTTATTTTCTTTGTTTTTAGCTCCACCTTTCATTTCATTATGTTCACCAAAGCCAAAAATCTTTCCTATTTTTGCACTATAAATTTGAGCTTAAAAATTATTTTTGTGGGAAGGGTATTATTTTTGAAATGAATAGGAAATTCTCAAGCTTATTTTTGGAGCTTTCTTATCAAATGTTATTCAAAAGGAAAAAATTGAGAAAGAAAAAAAATATATATCATTACAAAATCAAAAAAAAAATGAATGCAAAAAGTTTATGTTTGGCCAAGTTTATAAAAGAAAAAAGTTTCATGGCCTTGTTGTTGTAGTTTCATATTGGAGAAATGACATACTCATTATTTCTCATTTTTTTGCTATGTTTATTTTTGAGCTCACCTTGGTTTAGTGCCTAAAACCTTCATGTTTATCTTTGATTCCACTTCCTAATCATTTACCTAAGCCAAGTTTTAATGCCTAGTAGAAGTCCTAATGATCGTAGAACTTAATTTCGCGTAGTGGAGAAAGTGTGAACGTACAAGCCTATGGCCACCATCATTGATGGATTTCTTTGGAGGTTATCTTGGAGTGTCATAGAGTTAATGTTTATCTAGCAACCGAGTAGTTTGTTAATGAGCCGTTTATTTAGAACCTCTACTTTTTGTTGTCCTTATTTTCATTTATTTTGGATGCCTTGTTTTTAAGATTTAGAAATGTGTAGACTTTTCTTATGTTCTAATGATATTTTTAGGTCTCCACTTTCAAGTTTTCTACTGTGCACTTCTCACCCCACTAGTTGTTAACATAGGAATTAGGATAGTTTAATTTTTCATGTTTTGTTTTTCTTAATTATGAAACCTAAATTAGCTTTGTTTATTTTCTATTTCCTTCCCTAGTTTTCATCTTTATTTGCTTGAGGGCAAGCAAATGTCTAAGCATGGGGGAATTTGATGACTAGTTTTAGTCATCCTTTTTGGGGGTAATTTAGTATTCAAAATGCCTAATTTTATTTATATTTTATGATTGTTATTTCATGTTTTAATGTTTCTTTACAATATTTTAATTCCTAGTGTTATTAGAGTTTTGATATAAAATTCTATATAGTCTTACTATATGTGTTATGTTATTATATATTATGTTATGTTATGATACGTTTTAATTTTAAGGTTGTAATGTTTTTATTATTATTGTGTTTAAAAATTTTGTTTTAACTTTGTTATTCTAACTTTGTTATGTTATGTTTTAAAATCTATATAGTGTTATGTTATGTTATGTTTTAACTTTGTTTTAACTTTGTTATGACTAATCCATGTTTTGTTTTGTTTTATTTATAGGTTTAAAGCCTACATGGTGCATCCCACATGATGCAGCCCCTTCATTGGAGCAGCCCGAATTTTGAAGATTGGTGCAGCCCTCAAGCTCAAGTCCAACCCTTTACATGAAGAACCCGAGCCCATGCAGACCCTAGTCCAACCCGAGCCCCCCATGCAGCCCCTAGTCCTACCCGAGCCCCCTATACAGCCCATTTAAGCCCACATGGCCGGCCACCCCCCTCTCTTTCCTTTATTCTCTTTCCACCTTTCAATCCATGCATGCATCATAATATTTTCTCTCCCTTTCATTTATTGCATGCATGCATTCACTTGTTCATGCTTGGCCGGCCCCTCCATTCCTTCCTCCTATTTTTTTTCTTGCTTTTATTATTCTACATTCAACCCATCTCTCTCTCCCTTTCTTTATTTCTTATTCATTCCCCCTTTGCTATTTTATATTTTCCAACTCATTCCCTTAAAATCCATGCATTGAACCCACCTCTTTCTCTCCACCTAATTAAATATCATGCATGAATCATCCCTCTCTCTCTCCCCTCATTAAACACATCATGCATGAACATTCTTCCCCCCCATGGCCTGCCACCCTTGATCTCCCCCTTCTTCTAGATGCTTCCCTCCTCTCCTATAAAAGGAACCCAAGACCCATACTTTAGGAGTTAGTTTTTCTTTGGAATTAGATTGGGAGATTGGATTTTGGAGAGCAAGTGAAGTGCTAGTTTAAGTGGAGAGTGCTTGTGAGTGTTAGTTTTATTATTGTATTAGTTTTCTTTTCAATTAGTGCAAGTTTTCTTTATAGCATAGTCTAGTCTTTTTAATATTTTGTACACTCTTTTTGTTTGCAAGTAATGAAATTCTTTTCTCTTTATTTTGTTGTTTCCTTTTGCAAAATGCATAGCTAATTCCCTCTTAGCATTTGATCATGAGGATCCATGATTTGAAATGAGAATTATTTTTATTTCATAGTTTTATTTTTGCGTAATTCTACTCGGTC
The DNA here is from genome assembly GCA_039583875.1 of Platanthera guangdongensis. Classification (NCBI taxonomy): domain Eukaryota; kingdom Viridiplantae; phylum Streptophyta; class Magnoliopsida; order Asparagales; family Orchidaceae; genus Platanthera; species Platanthera guangdongensis. The sequence continues at coordinate 182,344,837 of CM077152.1, read as the reverse complement.
CTTCTTTGAATAATTATTGTGTCGACTCCGTATTTCCGGTATACGGTTGTAGGCTTATGATCTCATATTCGAGTAGCCGAGAGGCTCGTGGATGTGAAAGATCACTCAAAGAAGGAAGGAGTTGAACGCAACCCTAGAGATAGGACGACGTAAATCCTCCGGATTGGAGTCAAATCCAATAGTGCGGATCATCTCGATAATGCAACTTTAGGCTTCTTTGGTTTGTAAAGAGATTTCGATCAAAGAGTCTATAAGTTAGGAGACCTAATGCTCTAGCGAGATTTTGTCTTATTTTCGGATCCGTCACGGCCGAGTTGGATTTTCAATTGTAAAACTATGCCCTTTTATTTTCTCATTTCATTTCATGGTGAATCAATGATCGAATGCTAGCCTTTTTTATATAAGTTTTCGTCTCGCAATTTATCGTTCATTTTACTTCTTAAAAAATTCTCAAATTCCCAATAGTCTTCCGGTAGGATAATAGTTAGAGCGTGAGTAAAAGTACTTGACAACCCCTTGTTTAAATACGACCTTGGTACTACAATTCGACAGGTACGCTTGCCTGTTCGGGTTTTGGCCCACCAGTAACATTCCGAGAAGATCTGGCATTAATAACTCCGGAATCATCGCCAAGAAATGGGACGGGAAAACTGAAGAAGACCTAGTTTGGAATCGTCGAACGAAGAACACAATTCGTCGAGCTGAGTTTGAGTTCGTCGAGCTGAGCTTGAGTTCGTCGAGCTGAGCTTGATTTCGTCGAGCTGAGCTTGAGAGAGTTCGTCGAGCAGACAATCTTCATTTGTCGAACAGACAGTCTTCATTCGTTGAGCTGAGATCCAAATTCGTCGACCTGAGAAGTTGAGAACTTGAGGTCCAAGTTCGTCGAGCTCAGAATCCTGTTTGTCGACCAAAGCTTGAAATTGGACTTAGAAAAATTCTGAAGTTGTCCTGACTTTAGATTGATGTAGAACCTCAACATTCATCGAACAAAGAACAAAGATCGTCGAGCTCAGCACTAGGAATTGTCTCACGATCATCGAGCGCAGAACACTTTTCATCGAGCTGAGTTCGATGAACGTCGAGCTGAGTTCGACGAACGTCGAACTCATTTCACTTAGTCTTGAAATCCTCTAAGTCTGGAGTCTCTGATGGTCTTGTTGAAGGTTCGTCCATCTGATGTTGAACCTAAGGACTTGACCTAGACTCTAGGACACAAACTTGACCCTGGCTATACAGGTTGGGTCACATCCTAAGTCAGTAAACCTAGCTCAAATCAACTAGGGATCCAACAATCTCCCCATATTTGGGTGAGGTCACTAACAGAGTCAAAACAGAAACAAACAGAAAAGCAAAGCAGGAAAAGAAATATATCTGGCAGAGAATTACCAACACATGCAGCAGATATATATATATACATAGGCATTGTTTAAACAAATAACATAGTTTGAAAACTAATGCAGAAAGAGACTGAAACAAAATAAGGTTACTTCTTTTGCTTTTTCGGCTTGGACCTGTCTTCTGCTGTCTGCTCTCCTGGCTTTTTGAAGATGATTTCTCTCTTGGGATCTGAAGCCTGAGCCTTTGCCATAGTCATATCAGCTGCCCCAATAATATTCAATGATGTAGCTCTGGGGACAACTGCTTGTGGATGGAGCTTCATATAGTCATCAACATTAAACAGTTTATTGCCTTTGTTAAACCTTTTCAACTCTTTTTTATGTACTTAGACATTGTTGTGAATCCTGATGTATCTCTTCCTTCAGCCTTGGCTTTATTGATCATAGATAGTCCAATTAATTCCTGGTATCTAGCCATTCTTGCAGTATTTGCAGTTTCAAGATCTTCAAATGGAATTGGAGGAGAGTATGGCCTTTTTGGACTGTCAGCTTTTTGTACTTCAGAGGTATGTTGTTGTTGCTGCTGATGCTGTTGATGTTGATTACCTGAGGATGGTTGCCTCTGCTGGCTGCTTCCAGAGGATCTCCCTGAATGTCTCTGATATGTTTGCATGGGGGCAAATCTTTGTGAGCTAGAGCCACTGGCACCAGCTGCTGGAGGAGGAGGAGGTGGATCCTTCCTGTATCTGTGAACTGGAGAAGGGGAATATCTCCTACTTCTCTTTCTTTCCTTCTGCTGGTTCTTTGACAACCACGTCCATGCAGGCATTCCCTTATATGGAGTAACATTATGCAGAATGTAATAAGGGGTGTCAGCAGTGGGATTATGCTTAGGAGCTGGAGGAGGAGGAGCCTTTCTTTTCTTTGATAACATTTTCTTTTTCTTACTGGCAGCATCTTCATCTGAATCATCATCATCATCATCTTCATCTTCAGAATCAGAACCCTGAGGGTTATCATAAAGAGCATCCAATGCTTTTAAAGCTTTATCAGAAATAACAGCTTTTTCTGGAGGAGGGGCAGAAGGTTCAGGAACTGGAGCTTCAGCAACAAGAGAGGAGGAGACTGTACAGGAAACAGAAACAATGGGGACAGAGCTTTCAGCTACTGCCTTATTTTCCTCTTCTATATCAGCTAGGATTAGCTCATCCAAATATGAGATAGGAGAGTCATCCATAACAAAACTTGGGGCTGAGATATCTTCTGGAATGAATGTAGATGATGGAGCAAGAACTGGAGGAGCAAAACTGTCACAGAGTTGCTTAGCACCTGCTGGACTTATTGGGGAGGTGAAGGGCATAATAGCCAACTTTGGCTTAGTAAAATCTACTGGAAGAGACTGCATATGTACAGGATCAAAAGCTTGCAGTAATTCTTGTTGATTAACTGTGGGATTGAGAGAAAAATCACCAACAGTTTCAGCAATATCCATGTCAGCAATATCCATGTCAGTATCAATAAAATGAATTAAATCAATCATCTCAGAATTATATTCTGGCAAAATTTCTACATCTTCATCTGAATCTGCATCTGCTGTAGAAGGAACTGCTGCTGTGACTGCTGCTGCTGCTGCATCTACATCTGCTACAACTTCATCACTGAGCATCTCCCCCTGCCTGGGTTCAGGAGAACCTGGAGCCAGGCCCCTGGATGAAGAGGGGGCAGCAGAGAGAAGAGAAACTTGTGCAGATAAAGAATTGATGGAATTCACAAGAGGTGTAATGGCCTCTGTGATTAAGGATTTTATGAGGGGAGTGAGCAGGGATATGAATGTAGATACAGTGGGGGATTCCAAGGATGGAGAGATAGTGGATGAAGGTAGAGAAGTAGATGAAGGAAGGGGGACAGATGGAGGGGATAGAGGAGGAAGGACATCTGGTGTGGCAGTGTCTGAGGGTATGTTGTAAGATGGAATGGAGGATAAGTGTGGGGGAAGAGGAGACTGAGGAGGGGTAGGAATAGATGTCTCATGAGGTGAAGCAGGGGGTGTAGGAATTTTTTTAATGTCAAGTGGTGGAGATGGAGGAGGAGTAGGCACATGAGTATGTTGTGGAGATTGAGGTGTTAAAGAAGGAATGGAAGAGGAAGGGAGTTGTTTTGCTGGAAGTTGTGCAGGAAGAGATGTTGGAGATGGAATGACCTCTTCTGCAGGGAGGGGAGTGGCCTTTACAGCCCTGGTGCTCTCATAAGTTGGGATGGAGGAGGAGGAAGCCTTGGATGGCTTTGAGATCATCCTCTCCCATCTGCCGAACAGGGCGCAGGTGAGGCGCTTGCTGGCATTGATGAAGATGGTCGGGGAGACCATGAGTTCACCAGCCTTTTCCTGGAGGAAGATCCCCAGGATTCTTCCAAAACAGACCTCTTTCTTGCAATTCTTTTTCTTTATCAACTCAAATAAAATCTTACTCTAATTAACAGAATGTTTATTCACCACGGCACAAATGATAAGGAATTGATGCCTGCTAATGTAATCGTGCGCTGAGGGCTTGCCCATCAGCACTTTTCCGACAATGTCTGCTAAGAACTGGTACGCGACAGACAGTTTCTTCTTCAACAGCTTGTTAGGGTTGCTTCCAGAAAACCCCATTAACTTCAGCATATCACCAAATTCTTCAGAATCCATTTCCATGTCATCTTCTCCATTTACTAATCAAAAAATCTCAGAAAGAATTGCGGGAGATAATGAAACAGCGTGACTCCCGATATTGCCTGTCAGAACATCTTCCTCAGAAACAGTAGACGTGTATACTCATTCTCTTATTTCAGTTCCATGTAGTTTAATCCATCTGGTCATGAAATCCTTGAGATGAAGTTCTTCTAGCAGTTCCAGGATATAGAGAAATATGGGGTCAGAGTGTTGGAAGTAATCAAAATCCATATCAAAACCAGTATCAAATTTCATTGCGTCTAAGGTGCTTGCTGGAATCTCCATTGATGACCTAGAAGAAAGACAAAGAAAACAGCGATCAAGAGCAAAAGAACTGAAAGAGCGGGATGGAGGTCGAAGAAAACCTAGATATAAGATTTTCAGAATATGAATCGACAATCTCTGTTCCATGAAAAAGAAACAATTCTTCGAACTGAGCTCGATGAAATAATTTATAGACAGATAATTCGTTGATCTCATCCAGAAGAATCGAAAACAGTTCGTCGAACTCCGTTCGACGAAATATCTTCTGAAGCAAAGTTCGTCGATCTCCGGTCGACGAAAATTGTTTCCACACAGAGAATTCGTCGATCTCCGTTCGACGACAATCTCTCAAACATTCCCTAATTCGTCGAACTCCGTTCGACGAACTCTAGAAAATTCGTCGAATGCAGACATAAACTAAGTTAACTCTTCTCCATTAATCATTCCCAGTTGATTTATAAAGAACAAATGAGTTTTCTCATCCAAGGGCTTGGTGAAAATATCTGCTCTCTGTAGATCAGTAGGAATATGGATTAAGTTAATTTTCTTTTTGTCTACATTATCTCTAATGAAATGATGTCTTATTTCAATATGCTTAGTCCTAGAATGGTGAACTGGATTCTGTGCTATAACAATAACACTAATATTATCACAAGATAATGTTGAATTATTTAAGTTGACACCATAGTCTAGGAGTTGGTTCTGTATCCATAACATCTGTGAACAGCAGCTGCCAGCAGCCATGTATTCTGCTTCTGCAGTTGATGTAGACACAGATGTCTGCTTTTTACAAAACCAGGAGATAAGTCTCTTACCTAGGAACTGGCAAGTTCTAGAGGTACTCTTCCTGTCCACTCTACATCCAACATAGTCAGCATCTGAGTATCCAGTTAACTCAAACTCTGACTCTGCAGGATACCGGAGTCCTAGATTAGAACAACTATTTATATATCTCAAAATCCTTTTTAAGAAAATAAGGTGAGATTCTTAAGGGTTCACTTGGAACCTAGCACAAAGGCATGTGACAAACATTATATCAGGTCTGCTAGCTGTTAGGTATAATAGGGATCCAACAATTGCCCTATAATTTTTCTGATCTACAGGTTTCCTTGCTGCATCAGAATCCACAACAGCATTTGTAGCCATAGGTGTTTTCATTCCTGACGCATCACCCATCCCAAACTTCTTAATAAGCTCTTTAGCATACTTAGCTTGGGAGAGGAAGATACCATCAGGGAACTACTTCACTTGGAGACCAAGGAAGTAGGAAAGCTCACCCACGCTACTCATCTCAAATTTGGAATACATGAGGTCATCAAACCTCTTACACAATTTGGGATCAGTAGACCCAAAGATGATTTCATCCATATATATTTGTACTAATAAAATTTGGTCCTTATGATGTCTAGTGAAAAGACTTTTATCTATGGTTCCTCTTGTAAATTTATGCTCTAAAATAAAGCTTGCTAAGGTATCATACCAAGCTCTTGGAGCTTGCTTTAAACCATAGAGAGCTTTATGCAATTTAAATACAAAAGAGGGTTGAGTTAGAGAGATAAAACCTGGAGGTTGTTCTACATAAACCTCTTCTTGTAGCACTCTGTTCAAGAATGCACTCTTGACATCCATTTGGTAGACTTTGAATCTCCTGTAAGCTGCATAGGTAAGGAATATTCTAATGGACTCTAACCTTGCAACAGGGGCAAAGGTTTGGTCATAGTCAATTCCTTTCTCTTGCCTGTAGCCTTGAGCAACATGTCTAGCCTTGTTTCTCACTATGTTCCCTTGAGCATCCAACTTGTTCCTGTAGACCCATTTGGTTCCAATAACTGGGTAGTTATGGGGTCTTGGAACCAAATCTCAAACTCTACATCTCTCAAACTGATTTAGTTCCTCTTGCATTGCAATGATCCAGTGGGGATCTTGCTCAGCTTCATGGATGGTGAGAGGTTCAATTTGAGAGAGAAAATAGGCATGCATCAAGTCTTGGTTGAGTTGATGCCTGTCTGTACACCTACTGAAATGTCTCCAATCACTTGAGATCTGGGGTGATATCTAAGTGTGACAAGATCAGTTGATGGAGTTTGTTGAACAATAGCTTCTGTAATTAATTCCTCTTGTGGAATGGTACTAGCTATTGAAGGAAGTTCAGCCACTTCCACTTGAAGTTCTTCTTCACTATCTTCAGCAACCTGTGGAGTAGGATGGGTTGATACCTCTTGGGTAAGGTTTAGTCCATCCATAGACTCACACAGTGGTGGAACCTACAAAAAGCTATTGGTAGAAATCTCTTTCTCCTTATAAGATATGTTAGCTTCATCAAAAGATATATGAACATACTCTTCAATTTTAAGAGTGGATTTGTTAAAATCCCTATAGGCCTTGCTTACTTGGGAGTATCCTAGAAAAATCCCTTCTTCAGCCTTAGCCTCAAACTTTCTAATGTATCTCTTATTATTTGTGTGAATGTAACATATACAACAAAAAACTTTAAAGTATGTGATTTTAGGTTTCTTCCCTTTAAGTAATTCATAGGGGGTCTTATTTTTTAGCTTATATATAAGGCTTCTATTCAGGATATAATTAGCAGTGTTTACAGCTTCTGCCTAAAAGGATAGAGGCATGCAAGCATCTGCCAATAATGTGCCTGTAGATTCAATGAGTGTCCTATTTTTCCTTTCAGCAACCCCATTTTGTTGGGGAGTTCTAGGAGCTGAGAAGCACTGCCTGATACCTTCCTTCTCACAGAACTCATGCATAAGAAGAGACTCATACTCTGTCCCATGATCAGTTCTGATCAATGCAATATGAGTAGAGAACTCAATCTGTATGGTCCTGAGAAAATCTGTAAGAACCTTGAATGTATCTGACTTAGCTCTCAGAAAGACTACCCAACTGAATCTAGAGAAGTCATCAACAATCACTAAAGTATAAGACTTCCCTCCTAGGCTTTGTACTGCAATGGGTCCAAATAGATCCACATGAAGCAAATACAATATCCTAGGTGAATCACTTTTATTGATGGATTTGAAGCTAGTTTTAGTTTGCTTGCCTAATTGACAAGCCCTGCATAGGCTTTTCTTCTTATAGGGGCCAGAAGGTAAACCTCTAACAAGGTTGTCTTTAGATAACCTAGATATATTCTTAAGGTTTACATGCCCTAATCTTTTATGCTATAACTCATTTTGGTTACTAGTGATATTGAGTAAACAAACATCAGTTTTAGCAGAAATAAAATCTACTAGATATATGTTGCCTTGTCTAAGTCCAATTAAAATAGTTTGGTTTTCATTATTAATAATAGAACAAGAGGTAGAGTTAAAGTGTACCTGATAACCTTCATCACATAATTGACTTATGGATATTAGGTTATGTTTAAGTCCTCTTATATATGTTACTTTCTTGAAAGTAACTGTCCCAATCTTGACTGCTCCATATCCTTCTGACTGGCCACTCTTTAAATCTCCAAAAATCACCTTTGGTCCTAGCTTGGACTTGTAATTGGATAGATTGCCATTTCTGCCTATCATATGCTTGGAGCAACCACTGTCCAAGTACCAGGTCTGACTCACCCTTAGACAGCTCTTCACCTGTACCTGTAGTGAAAAACAAAACTCAATTGTTCTTGACCCAGGTTACCTTGGGTCCTTTATTTGGTTGAAAAGAGAAATTGGATATAACTGATAATGCAGGTTGAGATTTATAACCTAAGTGGTGATATATCCTATGTGGAATAACCCAATCAGCTACTGGATTGAATGACTTGTTAGCTGGTTTAGAGTTTTTGTAAGAGAAATAGTTTAAGTTTGGTCCTTCTGGGTTCGACGAATTGTTGTAAGTTCGTCGACCAGAGTTCGACGAATAGGGCTGAGATCGTCGATCTCTGCTCAGAGAATGATAGTAGTCATTTTCTGCGCCCCAAGTTCGTCGACCTCTGCTCAACTAACTATACACAGTTCGTCGATCGCAGTTAGACGAATTGTTATAACTGAAGTTTGCGTTCAGCGTTCGTCGATCTGGGTTCGACGAACTGGCCACATTTCATCGATCTGAGTTCGACGAATGCTGCTGAACCTTGTTTTTATTAACTGTTTTCTGATTTCTGTTTCTCTTGTCTATGAGTCTTGGATTGCTTTCTGACATTGGTTTGTCTATAATCTTTTTCTTTCCCTTGGCAGAAATAAATTTAATAGGGGTTGTAAGTATATTTTTCTTAATTATTGGGGGGTAAACTTGATGAAGCACCCAAGCCCAGCTTGCCATTTAGTCTGGCATTAACTGTGCTTGTTATGTCCATTAGTTTGAGACTTCTCCATTGGGAGATTGCTCAAGTTGTTTGGCCTCACATAATTCAGATTTTAATTTAATTATTTGTTCATTAGCTAAGATTAGTTGATCTTGTAGTTTAATGTTTTCTGAGTTAACAGATTCAAGACTTCCTAGTCTTTCTCTAAGAGTTTTTATTTCTTTTTCTGAATTGATTAAGTCTAAGCACATAGTTTTGAATTCAGTTTTAAATAAATCAGAATTAAAATCAAAACTAGAAAGAACCTGATCTGCCTCTGAGTCTAAGGCTGCTTCATCTTCAGATTCTTCTTCTGATCCAGAATTGCTCCTGGAGGCATCAATTGCCATTAGGCAAACCTCCTTGGATCTTGCTTCTTCCTCTTCTTCACTTGAACTGGAAGAGGATATTTCTTCTTCTGTATCACTCCATGTCTCAGCAATAAAGCTCTTGTCTTTCTTTTTATATTTGCTGGAGGAGGGTCTGCTGCTGTGCTTTCTCCTGGAGTCCCTTTCTTTGTTTTCCTCCTTCTTTTGATTTTCTGGACACTCTGAGATGTAGTGTCCAGGCTTTCTGCAACCAAAGCACACAACCTCCTTGGTTGGTGTCTTGTCAAATCTGGGCTTATCATCCTGCCTGGATGATTTCCTTCTGAAATCCTTTCTATCCATCTTATAGAATCTTTTTACAAAGAGACTCATCAATTCTTCATTTGATGTTGATGTCTCACTTTCCTCAAATACTTTGAAGGCTATGCTGTGATCCTTTCTCCCTGGAGTTATTTCCTTCTGTTCTGCCGCCTCTCTTGATTTGATCAGCTGGTCATAGGATTTTAATTTGGCTAGTAGAGATTCAGTTGATATCTCATTTAGGCTTCTGGCTTCTTTGATTGGCCAGATTCTGGAGTCCCAAGAGCTAGGGAAGCACATCAATATCTTATCATTCACCTCTATCAGGGTGATGTCCTTATCCAAGGTTTTGAGCTCATTGATGATTGAACTCAACCTATTATACATTTCTGCAACTGATTCAGCCTCATCCTTCTTGAAATTCTTATACAGGGATATGAGGTTGGATCTCATGTCTTTTCTTTGATCTGCTGAGCTAGCTACCATTTGGTTGAGGGAATACCAAATGGCCTTGGCTGAGGTGCACTCATCCACCTTTTGAAATATGTCATCTGACATTGTCTGAGCCAAGATATTCATTGCCTTAGTATCTGCCATTTTGGCTTTCTTGTATGCATCATTATTCTCTGGAGGAGGCACTGCAGTCATGTTCGTAGAGGTGCTTGTAGAAGCTGTAGGTGATGGAGGTACTCCTGTCAAGATAACAGAAAAAATATCCTCATCAATATAATTCATGTATAACCTGATACTTGCCTTCCAGATGACAAACTTGTTAAGATTGCACACTGGAGGTCTGATGCTTGCATAATCTTTGTTTTGAGCCATATCTGTGAAGAGATAAATCTAATAACAAAACAAACAAACAGATCTAACAAGAGGGATCTTTGTGATTCAGGTGTTAGCCTGTACAACCAATTAAGGTATGGTATTTTAACCAACCTCCCTCTGATACCAATTGAAAGTGCAGGTTATATCTGAAATATTTTAGAGGGGGGGGTGAATAAAGTATTGTGCTCATTACACAACCTTTTACAACTTTTGTTGTATTCCTAAGTGAACAAGTCAGCAAATAAAATGAACTAAGCACAGTAACCTATTAATCACAGAACAACACAACCAAAACAAAAATAAAGGGCAACCAGACGACACAAGAAATTTTATAGTGGTTCCCCAACCTGGGTATATCCATTCTTCTACCACCCTGGTAGGAATCCACTCAGGTTTTTGATCAGGTGCCTGACACCAATGAGCTTTTGTTCAGGTGCTCAAAAACCAAAACCTCAAGTCTTTTGGAAGGAGACTTGCAACCAGAATAATTTTGAAGGGAATTAAAACCATGTATAGGAGTTGGAAATGAGGTGATGGTGTCTTCTCTTTCTCAATAACAACTGAGAAGACTATGGATTGATTTTAGCAGATTTGCTCCCCCTAAGATCTTGAATGTATCAGGAAAACTGGAGCACTGCTTCAGGGTGATAGGTCTTCAAAGACCTAAAATGCCTGGACCAAAAATTTGCTTCAGGAACTTCTTTGACAGATTGATATTTGCTGTCCTTTGAAGTTGTCCTGTAGAGTTGAAGGAAGAAGACTATTGATAATATTTGAATGTTCTTCTTCTTCTTGATGAAGTTGTTCTCTGGCCAAGCTAATTGCAGTAGAACTTTAGATTTTGTGTATGATTGTTCTTTTGTGCAATCTGAGTGTGTTTGTCTAATTGTCTGTATTGCTTCTTGTTTCTCTTACTGATTAAGTCTTTTCTTTTCTATCACTTGATTGACTAAGGAACATTTGAAATTTGAATGTTTGAGCAGTAATTGCAGTCGGCCTTGGAAGGAAGCGACAATCAATGATTTTCCTAACTGTCCCATGGAAAAACGGCATGTAATAGTCCAAGATTAATTGCACGTTCTAACGGTAACATTCCGAGAAGATCTGGCATTAATAACTCCGGAATCATCACCAAGAAACGGGATGGGAAAACTGAAGAAGACCTAGTCTAGAATCATCGAACGAAGAACACAATTCGTCGAGCTGAGTTTGAGTTCGTCGAGCTGAGCTTGAGTTCGTCGAGCGGAGCTTGAGTTTGTCGAGCTGAGCTTGAGAGAGTTCGTCGAGCATACAATCTTCAATTATCGAACAGATAGTCTTCATTCGTTGAGCTGAGATTCAAATTTGTCGACCTGAGAAGTTGACTTCGTCGACCTGAGAAGTTGAGAACTTGAGGTCCAAGTTCGCCGAGCTCAGAATCCTGTTCATTGACCAAAGCTTGAAATTGGACTTATAAAAATTCTGAAGTTGTTTTGACTTTAGCTTGATGTAGAACCTCAACATTCGTCGAACAGAGAACAAGGATTGTCGAGCTCAGCACTAGGAATTGTCTCACGACCGTCAAGCGCAGAACACCATTCGTCGAGCTGAGTTCGACGAACGTCGAACTCATTTCACTTAGTCTTGAAATACTCTAAGTTTGGAGTCTCTGATGGTCTTGTTGAAGGCTGGTCCATCTGATGTTGAACCTAAGGACTTGACCTAGACTCTAGGACACAAACTTGACCCTGGTTATACAGGTTGGGTCACATCCTAAGTCAGTGAACCTAGCCCAAATCAACTAGGGATCCAACACCGTTTTCGTCACACAGTTCACATAACCCAGTTATGTTCAAGTTGGCTCCCAGGCCACCATGTTAGCAGAATCACACATCCGCCCAGTTTTCCGGGTGCACCTTGGAGTTCATCCCCAAGGCTCCCTGTTGCAATCTACCGCGTAGAAAATCCGAAAAACAAACATTCTCACGGAGTATTCTCTTGCCATTTATGCAATGCAACATCACCGATCCAGACCAACTTGTCCGGGTAGGCTTCACACAACATGCCTCTATTCTCGATTATGGACTCTACATGTACACAACAGGGACTATTCATGTCTACCCGAAGGAATGCCTCAAACTCACCGCAAACTCGCGAGAGCGGGCTTCCCTATGCAAAAGAAGTAGAGCTTCACATGCTCAAGTAGAGAATCATTACCCTAGCGTTCTTCCTTGGCGCCATGGAAATGTACGCGGATGAAAAGCACCGCAATCTCCTTGCCTCCATAGATCCGAAGTCGGCTCGCGATTTGGAGCTCCGAAGCTCCGCCAGTGACCGGATCTAGGCTTCTTCTTCCTCCTTTGATCTCCCCTATCTCTAGACTTAGAAAGAGAACCACTCAAGTGAAATGAGGGTTTCAAAGGCCCAATCCCGGGTATATCCCAGTAGGAACAACCCCCAGCCGTCTGATCCCAAAATAAGGAAATGAACGGCCACGATCCGGAGCTGAAATGTAAAACTTGGGTCGAACACGACCTGCGATACGCCCGTGTCCAGGGCCATGTCCCCCATTCACCGTCGAAATCGACACGTCTCGAAAAACACACGGGCACCCGACACGCCCGTGTTCGACCTGACACGCCCGTATCAGCCAGTACACGCCCGTATTCCCGGGCATGTTCCTCCATCGACACAGGACCGACACCAACCCGAGACTCACACGGGTCTTGGACACGCCCGTGTCCTATTTGACACGTCCGTGTCATACCCGAACACGCCTGGGCTCCAGGTCGTGTTCACAGTCTCGATACTTCGTCGAGCACAGTTCGTCGACCACCCGACACGGCCTTGGACACGCCCGTGTCCTAGGCTGTGTTTCGTGTCTTGACATTTCGTCGAGCGAAAATGTCGACTTCCGGGCAGATCGTCGACACGAGCTCGACACGCCCTGAGACATGCCCGTGTCTCAGGCCGTGTTCGCTGCTCGATGATCGTCGACTCCAAAATTCGTCGACCTCTTGGAAAAATCATCGACCCAAACACGACACGCCCTGGGACACGCCCGTGTCCCAGGACGTGTGCCCCCTGCCAGACTCCAAATTTGGCCCAAAACGCCTTCCGTCGCTCTTTTGAGTTTCGGGGTGTTACACTGCGGACTCAGCGGATTCGCCATGCAGCATGCCATTCCTCATCTCCAGCACCCGCTTCTCTCCAGTAGCAGGGCCAACCTGCTCAGCCCGCACAGTTTGGCGCGGGCTCGACCAGTAGTGGTAGACTCCTCCCAATCCGCCAAGCAGCAGAACCTCCTCAAGGCAGTCCCAGACCGCACATCCTCGTGCGGACTCGGAGGACTCAGCGAGCACTCCTCAGCTCGCACCCCTTAGTGCATGCTCAGTTCAGCAGCAGCGGACTCCGCGAACTCTACTCGCAGTCCGCCACTCAATCTCCCAGTTCGCCATCAATAACACCAGCTCCAGAGGCAAGTTCCAGACCACGCGGCTTGTGGCGGACTCAGCGGACTCCTTCCTCTTCTCGCTCCAGTTACCATCTCACTGGGGGTAACGTCATCACAAGCTGTTACCTCCTCGGGCCTATAAATAGACCCCCTTGCCTCTCATTTTGAGGTGGGATCATCGCCAAGCTCACGCCTGAAGACAGCCCACAGCAAGCTCAATCCCTGCGGACTCCTTCTCCCAGTCCGCCCCTTCTCTTCTCTTAGCCGCGCGGGGCCTGCCGGCATCAGTTTCGAGTCCACACGGTCTCCATTTTTTTCTCTTAATCGCACGTCCTGCCGACCTGGCTCCTCAGTCCGCTCGGCCGCTTCTAGCACTCTTTCCTTAGCCGCCAGCTTCCTCTTTGTACCCCTTTATTGCTTTCTTTTAAAGGTGTACTAGCAAGTTGTAATAACTCAATATTAATCAAAGGAAAGCCCGTTGCAAGAGTGACATTTAATCCGCGGCGGGCGAAGTCTGCTGTTGCCGCTGCTAGCGGCCCTCTCTCTTCTCCTCAGCTCAGCTTAGCTCTCTCGGCATTCAAACTGCAAGCACAACCGTCCAAGTACCCTCCTGCTCGACAGCTCCTGATCAACCTCCTCTCTTGCTCATCAGCCTTCCCGGCTGCCCTCAGCAAACCACTCCTCTATCCCCACAACCATCGAATAAGAGTTTGCTCCACTCTCAAGCACTCAGAAGCTTCCTATTCCCCCGCAACCTTCACCCTCTTCCTCTCCTAGCTTGTGAGATCGAACACCCCCTCCGTGTTAACTAGGCGGTGCCGTTTTCGTGCATCAACAGTTAACACGCGGCCTTCAGATCTGAAGTTAGATGGTGAACAGCGATAGTTAGCCATGTCAAATCATCATTCAGCCGAGAACCTTGCTCAATCAAGTCCTAGAGATGATCCTCTCTGGGTGGCCTTCAACAATCGCGCCGTGAGAATACTCAACAATTCCAAGACATCAACCAAATTCTTGCTACAATCACCCAGCAGTTGCAGACCCAACCTGCAGCAGCTCCAGTTGCTCCGATCAATCCAGCACGAACATTGGATCATGAACAAGCTTATCCTCCAGCTTGCCCGTTGATCCATCCTCCTTATACAGCAATCTTCCCGCAAGGGCCTGCAGCCCCTTTACGACCTCAAGATGAAGAGTTTGTAGCTCGCCAAAACTTCTTCCGGGAAGCGGCCCGGGGAAGTCCTGCAAGATTTCTCAACTTTCAAGGAAGTCATCCTTACCATGCATCTCCTTCCTTTGCTCCTCATGTGGCAGCTTTTCCCTTTTATCCTCCTGCTTCTTTTGCAGCTGCAGCTTATGCTCCCTTTTATCCTTATGCTGTAGGAGAGCAGGAAGAGCCTATGCCATTTGCAGAGAACGTTCATCACGAACCTACTCCAACAAACTTCAGAGAGCCCCGGTTACCGATCTACACTAGATAAACTGATCCAGTGAAGCATCTTCAAGCCTTCGAATCCGCCGTTTCTCTCAAAACTCTTTCAGATGCAACTAAGTGCAAGCTCCTTGTCACAACCTTTGATGGACAAGTGAGAGACTAGTTCTATAGTCTTCGTCCTCACTCCATCACTTTCTTTGCTGATATGCGAAGGGAGTTCTTGCTCAGATTCTCTACCTCAACAAAGAGAAAGGGCGGTCCAGAAGCCCTCTTTGAGATTAAGCAGTGTGGGAATGAGACTTGGTCTTAGTTCGTTGATCGATTCCAAAGAGAAATCTTGGACATCGAAATTGTTAGTCAAGAAATATACCGAGTGGCTTTTATCCACGGTCTTCGTGAAGGGCCTCTCAAGTTTGAAGCCAATGCCCGTGCTTCAAGAACGTACCAAGAGATGATTGCCTTAGCCAACTCGTACATCCGAGGCGAAAAGAGCAGCCCATGCTTCGTCTCCAAGCTCATATCAGAGAAAGATCCTTCTCACAAGCAGCCTCCGAGGTCTCGTCACAATGATTTCCCAACTCACTCGAGGAAGGGAAGAAATTTTCAGCGCCATCAATATCCCTTCACAAGCCTTGATCGCGCTCGAGATCCATTGCTACCACTAGCTCCATCTTCACAAACAGCTGCAGTTTACCAACAACAAGACAATGACTTGCATGAATCCGAACTAGATGAAGCCATGCTAGAAGTGAGCCAAGTCATGAAAGATAATGCTAACTACAAAAGGCCTTATCGACTAGCTGATCAAAGTTCTAGAGAATCAAAACTATACTGCGAGTTCCACAAAGAGTCAGGCCACCTGACTGAGAACTGCCGAGCACTCTGCCAACTGATGCAAAGGATGCTCTGGCAGGGTAAGATGCGTGACCTATTTCCCAAAGATGATCTCCCTGATCCAGCAACCTCAAAGGGCAAATAAGTGGTAGATGTTGGAACCTTAGGTTCTGATTTGGGTTAGGATCACTATTAGGATGATTAGTTTGACCCAAAATGTATAGTCTAAGGGTCATAGGGCTTTCCAAGTATTCCTCATAAAGAATCCCAGAAGAAGTGCAGAAGAATTCCAGAGAAAATCAATTTTGAAGTTCAGAAATTTTAGCTCTCAAAAATAGTCGAACGGAGTTCAACTATTGCAGTCCAGAAATAGTCGAACGGAGTTCAACTATTGCAGTCCAGAGATAGTCGAACAGAGTTCAACTATTGCAGTCCCCAGAGATAGTCGAACGGAGTTCAACTATTGCAGTCCAGAGATAGTCGAACGGAGTTCAACTATTGCAGTCCAGAGATAGTCGAACGGAGTTCAACTATTGCAGTCCAGAGATAGTCGAACGAAGTTCAACTATAGTCGAACGGAGTTCAACTATTTCTGTGTTCAGCTCTAAGAGAACAGATAACTC
Organism: Platanthera guangdongensis; assembly: GCA_039583875.1. Classification (NCBI taxonomy): domain Eukaryota; kingdom Viridiplantae; phylum Streptophyta; class Magnoliopsida; order Asparagales; family Orchidaceae; genus Platanthera; species Platanthera guangdongensis. Next base: position 182,328,462 of record CM077152.1, on the reverse strand, counting down.
AGATGCAGGTCAACTATAGTCGAACGGAGTTCAACGATAGTCGAACGGAGTTCAACTATAGTCGAACGCAGATTGGAGAAGCTTTTTAGATTAAATTTTGGTGATTTCCTATGCAGTTATTGGAGAAAGCTGGCTAGAGTTATTCAAGGCTTAAGTAAAGGAATTTACAGCTAATATATTTAATGCTAAATATTCTTATGAATATAGCTGTTGGGAGGCTGCATTAAATATGAATCAATTCAGAGGTTTATTGTCAGTTACCTTTCCAAGACAGTTTCCTTTCTTGAAAATGTCTCTGCCGCATCAGACAAGAATTCAAATGACTTTCCTCAGCCCAGTGGATACATATATATATTTTATACAGAAGATAAAAATATAGAAGATAGAAAAGATATATAGCAGAGAGGCTCAGAAATAACAACAAGAGATAGAGAGAGAAAAAGTAGGAAGACTTTTTCTCTCTACAAAAGAAGAACTCTGCAACAAGTTTTCAAATAGAGGAAATCAACTTCATCTTCTTCTTTCTGATCCAGGCTTTCAAGAGACAACATATTCAGATTTGTCTACAGAGCTTGCTAGAGATTTTCATCTAGTTGAAGGCCTACACCCTGAAGCAAAGCTTCCCAGCATTCATGAACTAATACATATTCTCAGGGGGAGCTTTGACACCATCAATCCACATAGTCTTCTCAGTTGTTTGCGAAAGAGAAGACTGTCATCACTCTCTCACCCCCACTCTGTAAAGGGTTTTTCAAACTCCCTTCAAAAGTTTGAATCTGGTTTTTGAGCACCTTGTCAAAAGCTCATTGGTGGCAAGACACCTGATCAAAAAATCTGTTTTGGTTTTTGAGCACCTTATCAAAAGCTCATTGGTGCCCAGGACACCTGATCAACTCATCCTGCAGTGGATTCCTACCAGGGTGGTAGAAGAGTGGATGTACCCAAGTTTAGGGGAACCACTATAAACTTCCTTGTTTCTTCTGTGTTGCTTAATTTCTTTTTGAATTTCTTATTTTATTTTGTGCTGTGATTCAACTCTAGTGTTTTGTTAAGATCTATCCCTTTCAATTGGTATCAGAGGCAGGTTGGTTAAAAATACCACATCTTCCAGGTTGGTTAATATACCAGACCTTAAGTGGTTGTACAGGCTAACACCTGAACCAAAAGATCCTTTGGTAGATCTTAACAATCTTTTGAGTTTTCTCATGGCACAAATTGCAGATTTTTCAAGCACCAGACTGCCCATGTGCAATCTAGACAAACTTGCACTATGGAAGACAAGGATTAGATTTTATATGAACTCTATTGATGAAGCCATTTTCAATTCTATTTTGACAGGTCCTTATCAACCATTGGAAACAACAAGCATGAATGTTGCTCCATCACCTCAATGGACAAAAGCTCAAAAATTGCTAAAGATTGCTAATGCAAGAGCAATGGACATCCTTGCTCAATCAATGTCTGATGACATTTTTGAAGGAGTTATTGAATGTACTTCAGCAAAAGACATCTGGGACTCCCTCACAGCAATGGCTGCTGGATTAACAAAAGAAAAAACATTAAATACTGAATCTTGGAGTGACTCTGAAGCTTCATCCTGTACAATTGAAGATGAAGAAGAGTCAAGAGCAAGAGAGTTTTGCCTAATGGCAATAAATGCTTCATGCAGCAGACATGATGAAGACAGTCTCTGATGAAGAATCAGAATGTGAATCAGAAGAGGATCAGGTTATCTCTTCCCTTGAATTTGACAACATAACTGAATTTTTACCAAAACAAATTAAAAAATTTCAGAAAATTTATGTTCAACATAGTTCGTCGAACGGAGCTCGACGAAAACTACACTCTTCGTCGAACTCAGGTCGACGATCTCTGAACAGAGAGTTCTGGTCAGAAAATCTTGATCGACGAAATAAATACCCTTTGTCGAACCGAGAACGACGAACGTCGAACTCAGATCGACGAAAATATTTTTCGTTGAACTCAGCATTTCAAAACAGAAATTTTTATTCTTCTATTTCAAATTATTATTGTGAAAGAAAAATAAGACCCAAGGCAAATCTGGGTCCAGAATTCCTAACATCTCCTTTCAGGAAAATTATTCAGAAGGCTACAACTATAGGGGGAGATTATCAGAATCTCAGAATGAAAATGAACAAAAGTGCAGTTGTCACTTTATTAGATTCTATGCAGCTGCCCCTTAGTTTCTGTTTGTATTTCTTTTATTTTGAATCCCTTTTTAACAAAGCACCCATGTACATCTGCTATTATATTATAATTCTGGCAGATCTTTTTGCTTTGTATTTTGTTTTTATGTAAATAGTATCCTCACCCAAATAGGGGGAGATTGTTGGAACCTTAGGTTCTGATTTGGGTTAGGATCACTATTAGGATGATTAGTTTGACCCAAAATGTATAGTCTAAGGGTCATAGGGCTTTCCAAGTATTCCTCAGAAAGAATCCCAGAAGAAGTGCAGAAGAATTCCAGAGAAAATCAATTTTGAAGTTCAGAAATTTTAGCTCTCAAAAATAGTCGAACGGAGTTCAACTATTGCAGTCCAGAAATAGTCGAACAGAGTTCAACTATTGCAGTCCAGAGATAGTCGAACAGAGTTCAACTATTGTAGTCCAGAGATAGTCGAACGGAGTTCAACTATTGCAGTCCAGAGATAGTCGAACGGAGTTCAACTATTGCAGTCCAGAGATAGTCGAACGGAGTTCAACTATTGCAGTCCAGAGATAGTCGAACGGAGTTCAACTATTGCAGTCCAGAGATAGTCGAACGAAGTTCAACTATAGTCGAACGGAGTTCAACTATTTCTGTGTTCAGCTCTAAGAGAACAGATAACTCAGATGCAGGTCAACTATAGTCGAACGGAGTTCAACGATAGTCGAACGGAGTTCAACTATAGTCGAACGCAGATTGGAGAAGCTTTTTAGATTAAATTTTGGTGATTTCCTATGCAGTTATTGGAGAAAGCTGGCTAGAGTTATTCAAGGCTTAAGTAAAGGAATTTACAGCTAATATATTTAATGCTAAATATTCTTATGAATATAGCTGTTGGGAGGCTGCATTAAATATGAATCAATTCAGAGGTTTATTGTCAGTTACCTTTCCAAGACAGTTTCCTTTCTTGAAAATGTCTCTGCCGCATCAGACAAGAATTCAAATGACTTTCCTCAGCCCAGTGGATACATATATATATTTTATACAGAAGATAAAAATATAGAAGATAGAAAAGATATATAGCAGAGAGGCTCAGAAATAACAACAAGAGATAGAGAGAGAAAAAGTAGGAAGACTTTTTCTCTCTACAAAAGAAGAACTCTGCAACAAGTTTTCAAATAGAGGAAATCAACTTCATCTTCTTCTTTCTGATCCAGGCTTTCAAGAGACAACATATTCAGATTTGTCTACAGAGCTTGCTAGAGATTTTCATCTAGTTGAAGGCCTACACCCTGAAGCAAAGCTTCCCAGCATTCATGAACTAATACATATTCTCAGGGGGAGCTTTGACACCATCAATCCACATAGTCTTCTCAGTTGTTTGCGAAAGAGAAGACTGTCATCACTCTCTCACCCCCACTCTGTAAAGGGTTTTTCAAACTCCCTTCAAAAGTTTGAATCTGGTTTTTGAGCACCTTGTCAAAAGCTCATTGGTGGCAAGACACCTGATCAAAAAATCTGTTTTGGTTTTTGAGCACCTTATCAAAAGCTCATTGGTGCCCAGGACACCTGATCAACTCATCCTGCAGTGGATTCCTACCAGGGTGGTAGAAGAGTGGATGTACCCAAGTTTAGGGGAACCACTATAAACTTCCTTGTTTCTTCTGTGTTGCTTAATTTCTTTTTGAATTTCTTATTTTATTTTGTGCTGTGATTCAACTCTAGTGTTTTGTTAAGATCTATCCCTTTCAGTAGACATTCCTTGCAGCTCAAGAGGGGTGAGCCTAGTCGAAGAAACCCCTCTCCTTGTTGTCAGCAATCCTGTTGAATGCTTCGATGCCAATGACGAGGGCGTGCTTGTAAGACTATTCTAAGCCAGCAAAGGACTTCATAGTTCTTCAAAATTTTTCACAACCATGATGGGTTATCTCTACTCTTACTCTTTCAAATATTTTCATTTCAAAACACTTCTAAGTGTTCATTCTTGCTTTTCAATAAAGCTTACCTCAAGGATCGCATATTGACACAGTTCCCTTCTTGTGATGCTTCTTCCTCTATTCTCTCTTTGCCAAAAAGATCACTGAACCACTGAGATATCGCCGAGTCTTGCTATAGGCCCCCCCGGGACTGGATTCCGGCATAAGACCACAATGACCACATATCGCGGGGAGATTTTGCATATGTGTAGTGAGGGCTATCCAACTCTCATGTGGAGTAATACGAGACTTCAGATCCTAGCCGGCATCAAACACAGAGTGTGTGCTAGGGAGGCCCCATGTGTTAGCTCTGTTGTGCTCCGTTAGGATACATTACAGTTACGGTGATCTTTGCTTAACAAGCAATGATGACCAAGCGTAGCCTTGTCTCTTCGATCATCTCACAACTGTGATGGACAAACACTCTTTGATGCTCTCAATCCATACTTTCGCGTGGTTCTCAACTCCACTGATCAATCCACAGACAAGCTATATGCCACTTGGTGCAACCAGTCTCATTGATCAGTGATGTAGTAACCCGAGGAATGAGAGCAGTGTATCTAGCGATCCTTCTCAGGATTTCCCCTGCTTTTCTTTTTTGTGCTATCCTAGAGGATGTGCGGCCAGCCTGCTCTTAGTAGGACTATACTCGTGATGACCTTTCTCAGGCAAGCGATGCATAAGGCCCAAGGGTGATCTCCTGTGGTAGCATCCCGTCTTTCTTGGTCATCTCCGTGTATAGACCTTTTTTTTATCAAATGCCTCTTTCACAGATGAACAGGTTAAATCCGACCTACCAAAAGGATTTGCAATGATCATTTCGTTTACTTTCATCTTGTATTCGCTACTTGTTTAAGCTCTATCAGATGATGATTCACAAAGCTATTCGTTACTATTATCAAATGCTAACGACATCAATCATTGATCAAAGAATCTAACTCTCTTTGATCATCAATCCTTGCTATTGGAATCCAGTTAAGATTGGCCGAATTCGTCAAGCTTCTTCTCTGTTGATCTGGTCATATCGACCTTATCTTATCAACAGTTAACACTTACAAGCCTCCTCCCAGGTACTTGCAAGCTTCTTTCATATATATGTCTGCTTCTAACTCTTTTCTTGCAGAGATCAGCAGACACTTGCAAGCCTCCTCCCAGGTACTTGCAGGCTTCTTTCATATATATGTCTGCTTCTAACTCTTTTATTATAGAAGCTTCTTTCATATATATGTCTGCTTCTAACTCTTTTATTATAGAGATCAACAGACACTTGAAAGCCTCCTCCCAGGTACTTGCAAGCTTCTTTCATATATATGTCTGCTTCTAACTCTTTTCTTGCAGAGATCAGCATACACTTGAAAGCCTCCTCCCAGGTACTTGCAAGCTTCTTTCATATATGTCTGCTTCTAACTCTTCTCTTGCAGAGATCAGCAGATACCTGGAAGCCTCCTCCCAGGTACTTGCAAGCTTCTTTCATATATATGTCTGCTTCTAACTCTTTTCTTGCAGAGATTAGTAGACACTTGCAAGCCTCCTCCCAGGTACTTGCAAGCTTTTTTCATATATATGTCCGCTTCTAACTCTTTTCTTACAGAGATCAGCAGACACTTGCAAGCCTCCTCCCAGGTACTTGCAAGCTTCTTTCATATATATTTATACTTTTAACTCATTTCTTTCAGAGATCAGTTAACACTTGCAAGACTCCTCCCAAGTACTTGCAAGCTTCTTTCATATATATGTCTACTTCTAACTCTTTTCTTGCAGAGATCAGCAGACACTTGCAAGCCTCCTCCTAGGTACTTGCAAGCTTCTTTCATATATATGTCTGCTTTAAACTCTTTTCTTGTAGAGATCGGCAGACACTTGCAAGCCTCCTCCCAGGTACTTGCAAGCTTCTTTCATATATATGTCTGCTTCTAACTCTTTTCTTCCAGAGATCAGCAGACACTTACAAGCCTCCTCCCATGTACTTTCAAGCTTCTTTCATATATATGTCTGCTTCTAACTCTTTTCTTGCAGAGATCAGCACACACTTGCAAGCCTCCTCCCAGGTACTGGCAAGCTTCTTTCATATATATGTCTGCTTCGAATTCTTTTCTTGTAGAGATCAGTTAACACTTGTAAACCTCCTCCCAGGTATTTACGGCTCTTTCTTTTACTCCCATATTTGCTTCTAACTCCTCTTTTGTAGAAACCAGCAAAGACTTGTAAGTTCCTTTCAGGTACTTGCAACTCATTTTTCTCTTTTGCATACTCCTCACTCTTCTTTTTGAAGAAGATAACAGGTGCTTGCAAGCCTCCATCAGGTACTTGCAAGTTATTATGCTTCTGTGTTTTTCTCTCACCTTCATTTTGCAGAACTAAGTAGAAGACACATCTTCTTTGTTTTGTAAAGGCAAACCCATGTACACACAAGATGTACCTTCCGTACATGCCTACACTAACTTTTCTCTTGCAGGAAAAAGATAGGCATTAGCAAATTCCTAAGGAGAGACATCAGGTTCTATCTCTACTTGTCTCCTCTTTCTTTGGGGTGGATCACGATTTTCGTGGGTCTCCAACTTTTTCGAAGTTCCTTTCGGAACTTGAAAAAGTGCGTGGATTATGTTAACCCCAAAATCGGCGTTCCTTCCCAAGGCAGCCAGCTCGCTAGTCACGGCCTTCTCCAGTTTCCTCCTGGAGGTCGCGACACTTTCGTTTTGGCGGACAAGACTTTCTGTCCGCTCAGGCCACACGGCTTGGGCGGTCTCAGCGGTCTGACCACCCAGGCCGCGCCTTGTTCCCTTGGTCGGCAGGGGACGCGAACTGCTCTTGCAGTCCGCCCCTGCATGCTGCACTCCTTTTCAGCTTAACCGCAGGCTTGTCTCAACAGGTCTCCCTTTGTCGGATTCAGATGCCTATCCGCCCAGACTGCTCAAACCGCCAAACAAAGGTGGCGACCTGCCCCCAGGCCGCTAGTCAGCCACCTCGCCAACATGCGCGGCCTGCCTCGTCATTTCGGCAGGTCGCCCATTCCTTTGTCACCCAGCAGCATGGGCAGCCAGCTTCTTCAGTCCGCCTATGGAGTGCGGACACTCCAACTCCCCGGCTACCTGCATAGAGCAGCGACAACATCTCGTTCATCGCGAGCTCGACGGACTCAAAGTGCAGTCAAGACTTCTAGTCCGACTACGTTGGTGCACCCCAGCTCCAGCTCAACAGTAGGCCTCATCTTCGGCAGACTCAACTCGTCAGCAGATGTGGACTCCGTGGACTTAGCAGATTTGCCATGCAGCCCTCCATTACTTATCTCCAGCACCCGCTTCTCTCCAGCAGCAGGGCCAACCTCCTCAGCCCGCACAGTTTGGCGCAGGCTCGACCAGTAGTGGCGGACTCCTCCCAATCCGCCAAGCAGCAGAACCTCCTCAAGGCAGTCCCAGACCGCATAGCCTCGTGCAGACTCGACAGACTCAGTGAGCACTCCTCAGCTCGCACCCCTTAGTGCATGCTTAGTTCAGCAGCGGCGGGCTCCGCAGACTCTACTCACAGTCTGCCACTCAGTATCCCAGTTTGCCATCAACAGCACCAGCTCCAGAGGCAAGTTTTAGTCTATGCGGCTTGTGGCGGACTCGGCGGACTCCTTCCTATTCTCGCTCCAGTTACCGTCTCACCGGGGGTAACGTCACCACAAGCTGTTACCTCCTCGGGCCTATAAATAGACCCCCTTGCCTCTCATTTTGAGGGGGGGATCATCGCTAAGGTGCTCACTCCCGAAGATAGCCCATAACAAGCTCAATCCCTGTAGACTCCTTCTCTCATTCCGCCCCTTCTCTTCTCTTAGACGCGCGCGGACTGCCAGCCTCAGTTCCCAGTCCGCGCAGTCTCCATTTTTTCTCTTAACCGCACGGCCTGCCGACCTAGCTCCTCAGTTTGTGCGGCCTCTTCTGACACTCTTTTCTTAGCCGCCAGCTTCCTCTTTGTACCCCTTTATTACTTTCTTGTAAATGTGTACTAGCAACTTGTAATAACTCAATATTAATCAAAGGAAAGACCGTCGCAAGAGTGGTATTTAAGCAGCGGTGGGCGAAGTCTGTTGTTGCCACTGCTAGCGGCCCTCTCTCTTCTTATTAGCTCAGCTAAGCTCTCTCGACATTCAACCTGCCAGCACAACCATCCAAGTACCCTTCTATTCGACAGCTCCTGATCAACCTCCTCTCTTTCTCATCAGCCTTCCCGGTTGCCCTCAACAAACCTCTCCTCTATCCCCGCGACCCTCGAACAAGCGTTTGCTCCACTCTCGAGCACTCAGAAGCTTCCTCTTCCCCCGCAACCTTCACCCTCTTCCTCTCCTAGCTTGTGAGATCGAACACCCTCTCCGTGTTAACTCGGAGGGTCGGCTTGGCTGGAGGATCAAGAAGTTCAGATCAGACAACAATTGTGAGTGTTGGGTACACTTTTAATATGTACCAGATTTGGAGAAGCCTCATCTTAGTCAATGATATACATCCATTTGTATTTGATGTATGTTTGAGTTTCATTGTACAGGTTTAAGAATTGGAAGAAAATTTTCTAAGTACAAGTATCGACACTTGTGAAGAATTATGTCGACACTTGTGAAGAATTATGTCGACACCTGAAGAAGAAGTTGAGTCGACATCCAGGCATTGTGTCGACACCAACAGAAGGAGCTGTGTCGACACCCAGACTTGTGTCGACACTTGTGAAGAATTGTGTCGACACCTAAAGAAGAAGATGAGTCGACACTCAGACTTGAGTCGACACCTGAGCCAGGAGTTATGTCGACACTGAAAGCAGAAGCTGTGTCGACACTCAGGAGTTATGTCGAGACTGAAAGCAGAAGCTGTGTCGACACCCAGGAATTATGTCGATAATGGAAGCAGAATTATGTCGACACGGAGGGCTTGTGTCAACACATTTCACAGATGTTATGTCGAGTACTAGAAGAACGACTATGTCGACACATGGAGTGTTGTGTCGACATCATCAAGACTTATGTCGAGACTTAGTCCATTTGTGTCGACACATGTGAAGCAGTTTGCTGAGTGGTTGATACTGACTTGGAAAGTCTTTCAAGAATCAGCTGTCATAACCAACCGGTCTGACACCTTTGTCAGAATTGTCAGAAGACTGTTACAAACCAGATCAGCCGGTAATCAGGAGGAAACTCTATATAAAGGACTGATTTGATGCAATAAAGAGAACATAGCAAGGAAAAGAGAACACACAACACTCAGAAGTGAATCCTTCAGAGAGAGTTTTCTACAACAATAAAAAGGGAAACCCTTACGAAGGCAGATCCAGATCAGTCTGCAAGGAAGATTCAGATCTCATTCTGAATTCAAGGAGGAAGCTATCTGAAGATCAACTTCTACATTAAGTGAAGATCAAACTTATTTTGTTCTATCAAGAAGCTTTGAAACTGCTAAGTCGGGTTGGATCTGAAGATCAGTCTATTCAAGAACTGATCAAGAAGCACACACCAGTGAAGAGATTTATCTGGTGAAATTTCTGTATCTCTTAATCAAACAATTTCTGGTAGGATCTGTTGTAAGATCTGAGTTGTAATCCTGTAATTATAAAGGCTAAGGTAGGGCTTTTGCCTAAGTTATAGGAGTGGGGTTTCACTCTGAGTTGTAAGCCTAGTGACATAGGCTGAGGTAGGGCTGAGGCCTGAGGTAGGGTTCTTGGGAAGAATCTGAGGTAGGACTTGTACAAGTCTGAGTTGTCGGAACCATTCTTGGTTCTGAGCTGTAAGATCTGCAGATCTGAGAAGAAATAAGGAAGTTAGGCTGAATCTAGTACACTGCTAAATAGGCGAAGGGGCAAAGTGGATGTACCTATACCTTGAGGAACCACTATAAATCTGGTGTATGTTGTGCTGTGTTCATTATTCTGTGGTTTACATTGTTTTTGTGCTGAGATAGATTTTGTTATTTGGCTAAAATTTTGAAGGAAAAATTAGAACCTATTCACCCCCCTCTAGGTGTCTAGGCTCTTGAAATCAAGTCTTTCAAGTGGTATCAGAGGGAGGTTACTCAAAGATTAACCTAACAGTCTGAGTGGATCTCCAAGGCAAATAACAGATTTCAAGAATGGGTTCAATAAATAATCAGAAGGAATTTGGATTTATGAAACTGCCTATCTGCAGGAAAGAATGCTTTGTCATATAGAAGGAAAGGGTCAGGTTGTTTATGGAAGCATCTGATCCAAGAATCTACATCACAGTACAAGAGGGCCCCTTCATTCCAATGAAGGTATCAGTTCTGGATGCAAATATTAAAACCCCTAAGTCCTATTCTGAAATGACTAAGGATGAGATCATCCTGGCAACATTAGACAAAAGAGCACAAAATATTATAGTAAGTGCTATAGATGATGCCACATTTTTGAATCTGGTGCACTGTAAAACCTCTAAGGAAATGTGGGACACCCTGATTGTCTACATGGAGGGAACAGAAGAAGTCAGAGAGGACAAGAAATCTATGCTAAATCAGGAATATGAGAGCTTTAGACAAGGCAAGACTGACAGCATAGCTGAATGTTATAAGAAGTTCTTCAGGATTGTCAATGAGCTGATGACCTATGGAAGAGTCTTCAGCATATATGAACTGAATGACAAGTTTCTCAGGTCACTAACAAAGGACTGAGACACAAAGATATATGCCATCAGAGAGGTGGCCAAGCTTGCTAATGCACCTCCACCCACATTATTTGGAAAGCTGCTGTTGGGTCCGGCGTTCCTTCACTTGACCCGTGTCGCTCTTCTACTTATTTAATAAATTAAGTAGCACCCTTTCCAACAGTCCGGGCTTTTGGAACAGTTGGTTATGCGCTTGATCCTTCAATTGGTATCAGAGCAGGTCATGGGTTCAAGACCGGGGGAGCGCTATTAAATCCTGATTTTTCCCTTCTACCTGTGTGGGTCTTGCGGGTCAGGCAACCGTGGACATGTGGTAACCCCACCTCTGAGCCGTGCAACCGTGGACATGTGGTAACCCCACCTCTGAGCCGTGTGGGCCATGTGGTAACCCCACCTCTGAGCCATGTGGGCCATGTGGTAACTCCACCTCTGAGCCGACGGGTTGTGCTGGATGCCGGGGGGGGGGGATTGTTGGGTCCAGCGTTCCTTCACTTGACCTGTGGCGCTCTTCTACTTATTTAATAAATTAAGTAGCACCCTTTCCAACAGTCCGGGCTTTTGGAATAGTTGGTTATGCGCTTGATCCTTCAGCTGCTATCATATGAAATGCAGCTCACTGATAGAAAAGAGGAGGAGAAAAGCAGTAGGCCTGAATACAAAGAAAGGTCTGTAGCCTTCAAGGATGAGGCACAAGAAAGGGTTGGAAAAAGTCTTCTTCTCCACCCAGAAGGAGTGCTAAGGCTGAAGAAGAAAATCTTGACAACAACACATCAGATAGCCACACCTCTGATGAGGACTTTGCTGTCTTTACAAGGCAATTCCAAAGGTTCATGAAAAATAAGAAATGGAGAACCAAGCCATCAACATTATTTTCTAAGGATGAGTATTATAAGAAAAAGAAGATTTCCAAGGAGGAAAGGTATGCCTCAAAACCTAGTAAACAAACTAATTCTAAGATTATTTGTTATTGTTGCAACAGGCCTGGACATGTCATAGCTGACTGTCCAGACAAGAGGACTGAATCTAAAGATAAGAAGAAGCATCAAGTGAAAGGCAAGAAGGAGAAATCCCTTGTTGCTTAGAACCAGAAGAGTTGGACAGACTCTTCATCTCCAGGATCAGTAGATGAAGATAATGCTGAAGCATATGTTGGGCTGATCTCAACAGAAGAGGATTCTAGGGAACTAGAATTCCTACAAATGCTGGACTCCATAAATGGAGCAGAAGACTATTGCTGTAGAGGGCTGATGGCTCTATCAGAAAATGATCAGTGCCAGGATCAGCCTAGTCCTAGTAAGTTATACAGTTCTCCCTCAGCTTCAGATTACTACACTGCATCAAAATCAGAAACTTTTGCATCAAGAGATGTGGATGGTTCTGAATCAGAAGGGGATGTGCATCAACTCATTAATGAGTATGGTGGGTTGTTGCAAGCTCTGAAGAGGAGCAAGTTTCTTGTCAAGGAGCAGGCTAAGGAGATTGAGTCTCTGAAGCAGGCTGCATCAGATTCATCCGTGTTGATAGATTCAAAACTGAAGGAGATTGCCAAACTGAAAAACATTACTGTTATTCAGATGGGCACAATCTCTTTCAAGGAAAATCACATCAAGAAACTTGAGGCAAAACTTCAGCAAGAAAGAGAGTAAGTGGCTAAATTCTCTAAGCCAAAATCAGTCTTGCCCTTAATAGATAATTTCATTTCTTATAAAGGAAAGACTGGTCTAGGTTTCAAGGGAAAAACTAGGGCCACCAATTTTCATAGAAAAGGTAAGGCCCCAACACAGCCACTAGCTACAAAGCCCCCTATTTTCTTTAGGAAAGTGATGCAACCAACAAACAGGTATGATCATGATAGTACTCATGGTCACTGTGATTATGACGATCTCATGGGTAAGGGTGCAAATGCCCATAGATCACAATATAGTCAAGCCCATCAGGTTCAAGAGGAAGTCTTGGGGTTTACTGCTCCAACACCTACACTCAATAGAACTGCTAGCAACAAAACAATAAAGTCTGTACCTAAGAGAAGGTATAATAGGTTTGAGTGTTGGTGTTGTGGCAAGGTGGGCCATTTTGTCAGGGATTGTTGGTTCAACACAAGTGTTAAAACCAAGAGTAGTATACCTGTCAGAACAGCTGTAGGATTTAAACCTAACAATGACCTAAGACCCAATAACAATTTGGGTTCTAAGGGTAAGTGATTCTGTATTTGATGCAGGTGAATCCAAGTGACCATACCCCTATATGGTACTTGGATAGTGGATGTTCCAGACACATGACTGGAATAAGAAGAATATTGAGGGACTATGTACCCATAGAGAATGGACCTAAAGTAATCTTTGGTGGATCAGAAAAAGGAATCATCAAAGGATTTGGTAACGTTTTTAGTGATTCAATTACTATCACTAAAGTGGCTTATGTGAAGGGTCTAAAACATAACCTAATCAACATAAGTCACCTTAGTGATCTAGGTTATGACATCTCCTTCCTCAAAGGGGAGTGCCAAATAAGAAGGTCAAGTGATTAAGAGATCATTTTGACTGGCACTAGGAAATGGAATGTATATTGTCTTAACCTCGATTGTGAGTTTGACAACTCACCCATTTGTCTAGTTGCTGGAGAAAAAGCTTCACTATGTGTCAAATGGCACAAGAGGCTTGCCCATCTGAACTATAAGTCAATAGGACAACTATTTAGCATGGGGTTAGTGAGGAATGGTCCTCAAGTCAAGTGCATTAAAGAGAGTGTGTGTTCAGCTTGCCAAAAGGGCAAACAAACTAAGTCCTCTTTCCATGCACTTGATATGAAAGATTCAATGAGATGTTTATATCTCTTGCATATGGATTTATTTGGTCCTATGCCTGTTCATAGTCTTGGTAGGAAAGTATACACACTAGTTATTGTGGATGACTATTCTAGATACACATGAGTTTTCTTCTTGAGGCAGAAATCTGAAACCCCAACTGTTTTCCAGACTTTTGTTAGACAAATTCAGAATGAATATAATAGTTCAGTGGTCAAAATCAGAAATGACCATTTAACTGAATTTCAGTCTGAATGTATGACAAAGTTCTGTGATGAACTTGAGATTCATCAGGAATTCTCCTCACCTACAACTCCTCAGCAAAATGGAGTTGCTGAAAGAAAGAATAGGACTCTAATTGAGACAAGTAGAACACTACTTAGTGACACTACTCTCCCTGAGTACTTCTGGGCAGAGACAATAAATACTACATGTCATGTTCTCAATAGAGCCTCCATCAATAAGAAACATAAGATGACCCTCTATCAGATTTTGAAAGGCAAAAAACCAAACATTTCCTACTTTAGAATCTTTGGTAGCAAGTGTTATGTATTAGTTAATGGTAAGCACTACCAAACAAAGTTTGCTGCCAAATCCCTAGAAGGGATATTTGTTGGGTACAATAATAATAGTAGGGTATAAAAATCTACAACTTAACTACCCAAGTTGTAGAGGAATCTGTCCATGTTGTATTTGATGAATCTAAGTTGATTAACAGTGAATTGTCTAGTTCTTCAGTTAGTTCTACAGGTCTAACAGACAGGCTGGACAAGCTGACCATCAATGAAGAGGTACCTGCTAGGCTAGATGAGGAAAAAGATGTTTGTTGTCCAGGGGGAGAACAAGACACACTGGATGAAGAAGACAATGAGGAGCATCAGGTTGAGTAAAATTAAGAAGGCCATGAGATTGACAGATTTCCTCCAGCAAGAAGACACTTGAAGGATCATCCTGCACACCAAATTATTGGTGATGGAAGTCAAGGTATTCTAACAAGAAGAAAAAGTATGAACACAGTCCTATGTTCTAGCTTCTTGTCACAACTAGAACCCAGAAAGTTTGAAGAAGTCATGCTAGACACAAACTGGATTGATGTTATGCAAGAAGAACTGACTCAATTCAAAAGATGTAATGTATGGGAACTGGTTCCTAAACCAAAGGATCACAACATCATAGGAACCAAGTGGATCTACAAAAACAAACTTAATGAGAATGGCAATATAATTAAGAATAAGGCCAGATTGGTAGCAAAAGGCTAGATGCAAGAGGAAGGGATTGACTTTGATCAAACTTTTGCCCCAGTGGCAAGGTTGGAGGCTATAAGATTGTTCTTGGCCTATGCTGCCTATCAAGGGTTTAAGGTATATCAAATGGATGTAAAGTCAGCATTCTTGAATGGTGACTTAAAAGAGGAAGTCTATGTTGAACAACCCTCAGGTTTTGTAGACTCTCATTATCCTGATTATGAATATAGGCTTAGGAAAGCTCTATATGGTTTAAAACAAGCCCCAAGGACTTAGTATGAAACCTTATCTGCTTTTCTTATTGAGAATAAGTTCTCTAGAGGAAAGATAGACAAAACTCTATTCTTTAGGGAATCTAAAGGCAAGATAATCTTAGTCCTGATATATGTTGATGACATTATATTTGGTTCAACTGAAAACAATCTTTGTAGGAAGTTTGCCAAACTTATGCAAGGGAAGTTTGAGATGAGCAGTATGGGTGAGATGAAGTTCTTTTTGGGACTTCAAGTTAGACAGACTGATGATGGATTGTCCATATCTCAGTCTAAGTTCACCAAGGAGTTGATTAAGAAATATGGTATGGACTCAGCCTCCACCATGAAAACTCCTATGGGAACAAGTATGCCTATAGACAAAGATGAGGCAGGGAAACTTGTTGATGAGTCTTTGTATAGAGGGATAATTGGCTCCCTACTTTATTTGACTGCTAGTAGACCTGACATCATGTATGCAACATGTGTTTGTGCTAGGTACCAAGCTTGCCCAAAGGAATCTCATTATACTGCAGTTAAAAGAATTTTGAGATATCTTAAGGGTACACCTAATCTAGGCCTTTGGTACCCTAAGAATAGAGATTTATTACTAACAGATTTCTCAGATGCAGACTTTGCAGGATACAAAGAAGACAGGAAGAGTACAATAGAAACCTGTCAATTCCTAGGAGCAAGGCTGGTGTCATGGTGCAACAATAAGCAAACAAGTGTAGCTATATCAACAGCTGAGTCTGAGTATGTAGCTGCAGGTAGTTACTGTGCACAGTTGTTGTGGATAAAGTACCAACTAGAAGATTATGACATTAAGGTAAGTAGAATTCCACTGTTTTGTGATTCTACCAGTGCTATTTCTATTGCTAAGAATCCTGTATCATACAGTAGAACCAAGCATATAGAAATTAAGTTTCATTTCATCAGAGAACATGTTGAGAAGGAAGATATTAGTCTAGAGTTTGTAAACATAAATAATCAAATAGCTGATATATTTACAAAACCTCTGGATGAAATTAAATTCAATTATTTTAAAATTGAATTAGGTATGTTGAGCCTAGAATAGGTTAGCACAAGCTTCCCTAATAAGAATATGTAAGTACAAAATTTCTCATGAAATTTATCTAAGTACAAATTTTGTGTCGACACAAGCACAATTGTGTCGACACACTCAGTATGTTGTGTCGACAAAGAATAAGGATGTGTCGACACAAAAATAGTATCTGTGTCGACAGAAGAGTAGGTGTCAACACAACCTTGTCGAGACATTATCTCTAGAGAATTTTTCGTGTCGACACACAAAAGTTGGTGTTGACACAACTATGTCAAGACATGACCAGCCCGTGTTGACTCTGACACATGTATGTCGACATCTAGACATGTCAATTAAACCTAAGTTTTGTCGAGACCTAGGTCATTTCTGTTGACACATGTAAAATTTGGTCGACTATGGCTCGTCTTTTGACCTGCCCTTTACGCTAACAATATAAATAGGTCAAGCCAAAATCTGGTCGACAACGCTTTCAGAAATCTAGGATCTGCACCTTGTGTCGACAAAGACCTTCTCTTATTTTCTCTTCCATCTCTCTCGACAATGGCGCCACACTAAGATGATAAGGTGAATGAAGGATATGAGCTGGTTCGTGGAGGATTCACGACAGCTTCACAAGAAATCCAGGGTGTCATTACCCTAATTTCTGATAATGGATTAGAATTCTTGGTCTCAGAACCAACAAAAATTTGGAAAAAGGAAGTCATGGAATTCTATTCATCTGCTACTATGGACTCAGAAGGAAAGAAGATCAAAGCCACAGTTCAGGATTCACGAGTTAGACTAACGCTAAAGACTATCAGGAAATCACTCCAACTTCCCATGGTTAAGGATGATAAAGAAAATGTTCCATCAAGGACTAAAGAAGCACTAAGTTGGTGCGGGCTAAACCCTAATATAGAGTTTGGATCATCTATTGCCTGAAAAGGGATGAATTCCCAAGGAAAGTTTCTATCTAAGGTAGTTGGCAAGGTAATTCTTTGTAAGACTGGTGGACATGACAAAATTTCAGTCCACATGTTCAATCTGATAACAAGGATTATTTTCACCATAAAAATAGACTGGGTATCAATAGTTTTTGATAAGCTTCAAGAAGGAATAAAGAAACCAAATCTGGGAAGGATTTTGAGTTTATGTCTATCTGCTACAATACCAGATGTTTTGAATCAACTACCAGGAACCAAAATCAACCACATGAGGAGGATGGATATGAGAATTCTATCTAGATGGGATAGAGTTTTGACAAAGGAAGTATCTACTCCACAGAAAGATGTTAAGAAAGATAAACAACAGAAAAAGGTTATTCAACAAGCAGAATCCTCCAGTGATTCTGAAGAAGAAGTGGTCTTCAGTTTAGAAGAAGACAGGCCACAAAAAGAAGCACATGATCAAGTGGAGAGCAGTATGCTTTTAGAGCAACATGTAGTCTCCACTCAAGGGGGAGAAAATCCTGAACCAGCAGTACAAGACACTGTACAAGTTGAGCTGCCTGCCCAAGGAGGAGGTATTACTGAAGTTGCTCTAGAAAGTGAGCATGCTGCTGATACTATTATGAAAATAGTGTCAGAAATCAACAATGAAGAACTGCTCAATGTTGAGAAAGAAGCACAAGATGAGCAGATACAAGGTACTGCACAAAATATTCAAGTAAGTATCTCCTTTATAGAGAATGACCTGGACAAAGAACTGGATGTCCAAGGAGAACCATCTGTTTTCCAAACAAATTTTGTTCCTCCTGTTCAGCTGCAGCAAGAGGTAACTATGGAAGAGCTACTCCCTGAACACCCAACAACAGGGACTGAGGGGGAGCTGCAAATCATAGAAAAAGAACCTCCAGGAACTGAGGGGGAGATGTCTCAGCATGCCCCAACTGATACGAAACCAGTGAATATACAAAGTTCCCCAGAATCTTCTAATGATGAAGAAGCCTCAATGGCTAAGAAAAGGAAATTAGCTGCCTTAAGAAAACGGAGCTCAAGCTATAAAAAGGCCTTACAAACAGTCACACCACCATCTGCTCCAAGCTTGGATTTCAGTTCCCTACTGGTCCAATTGTAAGTGAAATTAGATGAGCAAAGGCAGTGTTTGGAAAGGTATGTGGATGAAACATATAGAGATTTGCAATTCAATCTGGCTCAAGATATCAAATCAATCAGATTTGAAGTAAATCAAAATAAAAAGGAAATGACAGATTGCTTCCACAAGGGAGGAAATGTTGTGGTATACTTGTCAAAGCAACAACAAGAACTCAACACTAAAGTGGAAGACATTGTAGTTAAGTAAGGATATGTTCTTGAGAATCAAATCCGAATGAATGAGAATCTCAAAGAGTCACACTTTACCATTCTAACACAGATTGATAATTTAACAACTGCTCTCAAAGCTGAAGTGTCCAAGTAGATCAAAGAAGATCTAGATGCTGTTCAGGAAACATTTACAAAATCTCACAGGAATATTTCTGATTCTTACAGAAGTTCAGGAATTATTACAAAGGAGGAACAGATTATCTTGTTAACCAAGTCAGATTTCAGAAGGATGATCTGAGAGATCATATTGAAAGAGAAGTCATAAAGGGCGAGAGGGTATTAGTCAAAGCCAGCTCAGATCATGCTAAATGGATATCAAATAGCATCAAAGCAACACTTGGATATCCCCCCTTGTGTGATGATGACAATGTTGCTGAGTCTGGCGTGCAACCTGCATATATTGAAGGAGATCAACCTGAAGTTGCTCAGGTCATTTGCCCTCCAGCTGGTTTTGACATGGTTCACTAAGAAGTTCGGTCAATGTACAACCCTTCACAGGAGGCTAAAAATATTATTATTGAAAAAGTGGAAATGTCAGAGGCTGCCAAGGAAGCTCAGAAGGAAGCACAACTGTCCAAGAAAAGGTTTAGAGAACAGGCTGAGTTGATGGCTGATTTTGAGCAATGAAGCCCTACTTCCAGGAACATTATATTGACTGCCTGGAAAGCTGTGAAGGACAAGACCCATGAAAGGGGTAAATGATATACTGAGCAAGAGTGGAACAAGTATCATGCCAGACAGGAAGCCATTCTTCAATACAGAAGGAAAGCAAAAGCTGGGAAGTTACCTACTAATGCTCTGGAACCTAGCAAGTACTTCCCAAAGATTTTTCATTATTTTGAAAGGAAAAGGATAAGGGCTGAAGAACAGAAAAATAAGGATCTAAAAGAAAAGAAACCTGCTGATGATGCTGAACCTACTATGCAGGCTCAGATCAAATCAGGAAAAGGCATTGTGATTAAGGAGCCTAATCAATTATAGGATAGTTAGTCTTATGTATAGAACAATGTAACCTTTTGGCTTTTGTTCTAAATAAACTGTGTAAACTTAAAATTTCTCTCTGATTAAATGAAAACAGTTTCAGTATTCATTTCAATTGTTTACAATGTTTATATGTTACCCTGCAGTGAAATGTATGTACATCTATTTATTTTTATGTATTTTATTATGGGTGATGTATATCTTTGACTAAAGGTTATGACTTCTCCAAATAGGGGGAGATTGTTGGGTACACTGTTAATATGTACCAGATTTGGAGAATTCTCATCTTAATCAATGATATACATAAATTTGTATTTGATGTATGTTTGAGTTTCATTGTGCAGGTTTAAGAATTGGAAGAAAATTTCTAAGTACAAGTGTCGACACTTGTGAAGAATTATGTCGACACTTGTGAAAAATTATGTTGACACCTAAAGAAGAAGTTGAGTCGACATCCAGGCATTGTGTCGACACCAACAGAAGAAGCTGTGTCGACACCCAGACTTGTGTCGACACTTGTGAGAATTGTGTCGACACCTAAAGAAGAAGCTGAGTCGACACTCAGACTTGACGCGACACCTGAGCCAGGAGTTATGTCGACACTGAAAGCAGAAGCTGTGTCGACACTCGGGAGTTATGTCGACACTGAAAGAAGAAGCTGTGTCGACACCCAGGAGTTATGTCGATAATGGAAGCAGAATTATGTCGACACGGAGGGCTTGTGTCGACACATTTCACAGATGCTGTGTCGAGTACCAGAAGAACGACTATGTCAACACATGGAGTGTTTTGTCGACATCATCAAGACTTGTGTCGACACTTAGTCCATTTGTGTCAACACATGTGAAGCAGTTTGTTGAGTGGTTGATGCTGAGTTGGAAAGTCTTTGAAGAATCAGCTGTCATAACCAACCGGTCTGACACCTTTGTTAGAACTGTCAGAAGACTTTTACAAACCGGATCAACCGGTAATCAGGAGGAAACTCTATATAAAGGACTGGTTCGATGAAACAAAGAGAACATAGCAAGGAAAAGAGAACACACAATACTAAGAAGTGAATCCTTCAGAGAGAGTTTTCTACAACAAGAAAAGGGGAAACACTTATGAAGGCAGATCCAGATCAGTCTGCAAGGAAGATTCAGATCTAATTCTGAATTCAAGGAGGAAGCTATCTGAAGATCAACTTCTACATCAAGTGAAGATCAACCTTATTTTGTTCTATCAAGAAGCTTTGAAACGGCTAAGTCAGGTTGGATCTGAAGATCAGTCTATTCAAGAACTGATCAAGAAGCACACACCAGTGAAGAGATTTATCTGGTGAAATTTTTGTATCTCTTAATCAAACATTTTCTGGTAGGATCTGTTGTAAGATCTGAGTTATAAGCCCGTAATTATAAAGGCTGAGGTAGGGCTTTTTCCAGAGTTATAGGAGTGGGGTTTCACTCTGAGTTGTAAGCCTAGTGACATAGGCTGAGGTAGGGCTGAGGCCTTAGGTAGGGTTCTTGGGAAGAATCTGATGTAGGACTTGTGTAAGTCTGAGTTGTAGGAACCATTCTTGGTTCTGAGCTGTAAGATCTGCGGATCTGAGAAGAAAGAAGGAAGTTAGGACAATTCTAGTACACTGCTAGATAGGCGAAGGGGGAAAGTGAATGTACCCATACCTTGGGGAACCACTATAAATCTGGTATATGCTGTGCTGTGTTCATTATTCTGTGATTTACATTGTTTTTGTGCTGAGATAGATTTTGCTATTTGCCTAAAATTTTGAAGGAAAAATTAAAACCTATTCACCCCCCCTCTAGGTGTCTAGACTCTTGAAATCAAGTCTTTTAGTGAGTTTGTCTCATCTGAGTTCTCTAGTTTCTACAGGAAGCACGAGATCCAGAGGGAGCTTACTTGTGCTCATACTCACAACAAAATAGAGTAGCGGAGAGGAAGATCCGTCACTTGTCAGAAACTTGCAAATGTTGGCTTCATGCAAAGGGCATTCCCAGGTCCTTCTGGGCGGAAGGAATGGCTTACGCAACTTATGCCATCAATCGGATGCCTCTAAGTCCGATCAACATGAAGTCTCCTGTTGAAATGATGTTCAAGGAGAAGTCGAGTGTGGAGCACCTTCGGGTGTTCGGATCAACCTACTATGTTCATATACTGGATGCTCAGAGGACTAAGCTTGATGCAAAGGCGAGGAAGCTTGTCTTTATGGGCTATGATGAGCAGAAGAAGGGGTGGAACTGCATGGATCATGCGACAAGTAAGTTATTTATTTCAAGAGACGTTGTTTTTGATGAGCTGATGTCATATGAAGGTGGCACTGTTGAACTATAGGAGAGTAAGGTTGATGAAGGGCAAGAGGAAGTTGTTGAAGATCTTCAGGTGGAGCTATCGGTGTCCCCAGGAGCTCCAGGTGTTTCAAACTCTGGGGCTGAAGCTTTTGGTTCGGGAAGCAGGGGGAGCGATGCTCCAAGTATGCCCGAGAACAGAGTTAGTGTTGAAGAAGCAGCAGAGCTGGTGAGTAAGGACCAGCCTCTTAGGAGATCAAAGAGGATCATTAAGCCACCCACTCAATATTGCGAAGGAAACATGGTGAGCTTCGTTACTTGTTTCTTCGCAGGCCCCTTGGATGAGCGGGAGCCTTCAAAGTTTGAAGAGAACACTAGAGTAAAGGAGTGGGATGATGTCATGAATGAGGAGATGACTGCCCTTAGGAAGAATGAAACTTGGGACTTGGTGCCCAAGGTGGATGATGTTACTCCTGTTACTTGCAAGTGGGTTTACAAGGTGAAGAAGAAGGCGGATGGAAGAATCGAGCGGTACATGGCTCGGCTTGTAGCTCGGGGGTTTTCGCAACAGTACGACGAGGACTATGAGGAGACCTTTATTCCAATGGCAAAGATGACTTCAGTACGAGTGTTGATCTCGTTGGCGGCTTGCCAATGTTGGAAGATGTGGCAGCTGGACTGTTGAGTACATTGGTCTCAATGTACTTGATTTGAAGAAGTCTTCTCAGCTCAATGATATACACATTGTCGTATTTGATGGTTGTTAAGTTTATTTGTGCAAGTTAATAAAGCTAATCACAATGTGTCGACACTTAGGACTAGTGTCGACACACTCTGAACAAGTTGTGTCGAGACAAAGAAAAGCTGTGTCGATACTAAGGATAACTGTGTCGACACACTGTGTCGAGACTGAAGACAACTGTGTCGACACACTCTATACACATTATACAAGACTGAAGACAACTGTGTCGACACTTAGGAATAGTGTCGATACACTCTATTCAAGCTGTGTCAAGACTAAAGACAACTGTATCGACACTCAGGAATAGTGTCGACACACTATAATCAAGTTGTAACAAGACTAAAGAAAACTGTGTCGACACACAACACTTGTGTCAACACATGTCACAGAAGTTATGTCAACACAAGTTGAAGAGCTTTGTTGACACATTCAGAAGTGTGTCGACACCACTACAGTGCTGTGTCGACACCCAGGACTTATGTCAATACATTTCACAGCCAAGTCTCAACACTTCAGCAGACTTATTTCCTAAGTACAGATATCAAGACTGAGGTACTAACAGTTATCAGAACTGTCAGTTATTAACCAGATCAGCCGGTTACTCCTATCAGAGCTTATTTAAAGGGATGTATTCTTCAGAAGAAACAGAACACACAGAGAGAGATAAAAAATAGAAGAAGAAGCACAACCTTGAAGCTTCAGCTACAATTAAAAAGGCGGAGAAAGGTTTGATCAAGAATCATCTACAATATCTCTCCAGCCTAGATCAACCCTAATTTCTACTTCAAGAAGCTTTGAAAAGCTAAGAAGGGTTTGATCAGATCTATCTTGTCAGAATCAAAGGAAGCATAATTATCAAGATCAGATCAAGAAGCAGTTACTCAGATCTCATACTGGGTGACATATTCTGATTTCATTTCTCTGTTAATTTCAGTTTGTAAGATCTGTCTATAGATCTGAGTGAAGGAGATTTATTCTCTTGTTGTTGTAAATCTGTGTTATAAAGGCTGAGGTAGAGCTAGGATTGCCTGAGGTAGGAGAAGTTGAAAATTCTCTAAGTTGTAGGGCATTTGTTTCCTGAGAAGTAGGAGTGAGGATTCATTCTAAGGTAGAGTTCTTGGGAAGAACTTGAGGTGTAGGATCTTAGTGATTTGAGTGGTAAGACATGTGAAGTCTGAGTTGTAGGATCTGAGTAGGCTCTGAGCTGCAAGATCTATTGATCTGAGTAAAGGAAAGAGGAGGAATTTGGCAGAATCTAGTTCATTGCTAGATAGGCGAAGGGGGAAAGTGGATGTACCCATAAATTGGGGAACCACTATAAAACTGTGTGTGCTGATGTACTGTGCTGTGTTAATTCAGTTGATTGCTATTTAGTTTCTGTTGATTATCAGATCTTAGTAAATCATTTCAATTTAAGTAGTACTCTGATCAAAGAAAAGGGGGACCATATTTAAATTTGATCAATTCACCCCCTGTAGGTCACTTTCAATCCTAAAGTAAACATTTACAATTGGTATCAGAGCCAGGTTCACTGAAAAAGGCATAACAGCTAAGTGAGAATCCAAGGATTGCAAAGAAAGAAATACCATGGCCTAGAGGGAAAATAATTCCATTAAGCTCCATGTCTACTCCAAAGAAAACTTTGGAATTTGGAAAGAAAGAGTCAGATTATTCATACAGGCAGCAAATCCAAGAATATACATTATTGTGGTTGAAGGACCATTCATACCCATGAAAGTGTCAGTTCTTGATGTAAACATTAAGACACCCAAGACTTACATGGAAGTGGATAAGGATGAAATCATACTGGCCTCTATGGACAAAAGAGCTCAGAATATTATAGTTAGTGCAATTGATGATTCAACTTTTCAGAATCTGATTCATTACAGAATAGCCAAAGAAATGTGGGAGTCCTTGTTAGTTTACATAGAAGGTACTGAAGAAGTCAGAGATGATAGAAAATCTCCGCTTAATCAAGAGTATGAAGCCTTCAGACAAGATAAAAAGGATTCAGTGTCTAAGTGTCTTGAAAAATTCTTCAGAATAATAAATAACCTGAGGACTTATGGTAGAAGTTTCACTAATTATGAACTAAATGACAAGCTCTTGAGGTCCCTGAACAAGGAATGAGACATCAAGATCTGTGCCATAAGAGAAATGAGAAACTTAGCCAATATAGACCGTCAAGCCCTATTTGGGAAGTTGTTGTCACATGAGTTACAACTTAATCTGAGAAAGTCTGAAGAAGAATCAGTCAGGGCACTCAATAGAGAAAAGACCTTGGATCTAAAGGCTGAGTCATCCAGAAAAGTTAGAGAGAAATCAATACTTACAGAAAAACTGGAAACTGCCTCTGAGTGCTCAGAATCTTCCTCAATTGAAGGAGAAATAACTAAAGAGGAACTGTCACTCTTCTCTAGACAATTCAAGAAGATGTTAAGGAGAAGAAAACAAGGAAGATGGAAGGGTTCAGCAGGAGACTCTTCTAACAAAAAGATCAATCATCCAGAGAAACCCAGGAAGAAGAATTATGGGGACAGGTATGGCTCTTCTTAGAATAAATATATTAAAACAAATATAGTGTGCTGTTGTTGCAATAGAAAAGGGCATGTTATAGCTGATTGCCCAGCAAAAGTGAAGGAGAAAAAGTCTGAGAACCTGAAGGATGGACAACACAAGAAGGCTGACAAAAGCCTATTGACAAAAAGACAGTTAACAATGTCTGACAGTGAGTCTGATTCATCTAAATCAGAAGAGGAGGAGGCTCTTATGGGCCTGATGGCCATTGAGGAAACTCAACCAAGAGAAGAAGATCAGGATTGTTCATATTCTGCTAAGGTAAAATCAATCTCTAATATTTTTTCCTCAGATTCAATTTATGCATCAGAAAATGAATCATGTTCACGTAGTAAAGAACATGATTCAGACATTGAAACAGATTTCAACTCACTTATCAACAGGTATGGGAAGGTACTAAAGGCCTTAATTATAAGCAAACAGCTTGCTAAGGATCAGGCCAAAGAGTTAGACTCCTTGAGAGGAGTATCTTCTCAGTTGATAAGTGCCAACACAAAGTTGGATTTACAAAAACTAAAACTAATTGAATTAACCAACAAGATAGATAGCCAGGCAGAAGTGATAATTGAATAGGTCAAGACTGTCAAAGACCTGGAAGCAAAGCTTGCTAAGGAAAGACAGCTTCTGACTCAGTTCTCAAAGCCTAAGTCAGTGCTACCTATCATAGATACCTTCTCTGCACCATTTAGAAGTGGTGTAGGGTTTGGTAAGAATAAAAAATCTAAAAAGAAGTTTATATCTAAAGATAAAATTCCAAGTGGTCCAGATAGGCAACCTGTTAAGTATTTGCCTTCTAACAGATGCTTGAGATCATGTGTTCCTGGACACATGATGTCTGAGCGCTCTACCAGTAAGGTCAATAAAGAGCCTTGCTGGAAGGATCAAATGATAAAAGCAATATAGGCCAAGAACCACCACAGAATGTGATCAATCCAAGAAGCCAAGGAATTCTTGGGGCTGATCCCAGTGTAACTCACTCAAATCTGAAAGGAAAGTGTGTGAATTATGCACCTATACCTTGGAAACTGGATGAGAATTCTGTGTTGCACAAGAAAACAACTTCAAATGTGCAACCAAAGAGAAGATACAACAGATTTGAGTGTTGGTGTTGTGGGAAGGTAGGGCATTTTGCCTTAAATTGTTGGTATAATCCAACAGGCCCTTTATATAGATTTCAATCACCTCTATTTAGAAAGTCTGCTGTGTTTCACACAAAAAATCCTAATAGGAACCAAGACCCCAAAACTTATTGGGTGCCTAAGGTGAAATAAATTTGTGTTTGCAGGTGGAGCCAAGTACCACTAATAGGCCAATATGGTACTTGGATAGTGGATGTTCCAGGCATATGACTGGATCAAAGAGTTTACTAAGAGACTACATTCCAGTTAAGAATGGACCAAAAGTTATCTTTGGAGGGTTAGGGAAAGGACTCACTAAGGGATATGGTAACATTTCTAATGACCTAGTTACCATCACTAAAGTTGCTTATGTGGAAGGATTGAACCAAAATCTTATAAGCATAAGTCAGCTTTGTGATATAGGATATGAAATTGTCTTCCACAATGACAAGTCGCTGATAACGAATTCAAGTGATCAAGAGATCATCTTGTCAGGCACTATGAGTGAGAACATTTATTTTTTAAATTTCCTTAGTATAAATGAACAATCACCAGTGTGTCTTGTAGCTAGTGAGAAAGCCACTTTGTGTGTATAGTAGCACAAGAAGCTGGCTCACTTAAACTACAAAGCTATGAGTAAACTATTTTTTTTGGACTTAGTTAGAAATAACCCACAATTAAAATGCTTCAAAGAAGGCATATGTTTTGCTTGTCAAAAATGCAAATAAACGAAAGTCAATTTTAAGAATATTCAGTCCAAAGACACTGAAAGGTGGCTGTACTTACTTCATATGGATTTATTTGATCCTATGCAAGTTCTTAGTTTGGGAAGGAAGTCTTATACCTATGTGATTGTGGATGATCACTCCAGGTTTGCTTGGGTGTTCCTCTTAAGAAAAAGTCTGAAACACTAGGCATCCTTGTTGATTTTGTCAAACAAATTTAGAATGAGATGGGACATACTGTGGTCAAACTTAGAAGTGACCATGGTATAGAATTTCAATCTGAAAGGATGGCAAATTTCTGTAAAGAACTAGGGATCCTTCAGGAGTTCTCCTCTCCAGGAACACCACAACAAAATGGGGTTGCCGAGAGGAAAAATATAACTCTTATTGAGGCAGCTAGAACCATGCTGAGTGATACATCTCTCATAGAATATTTCTGGGCAAAGGCTGTAAACACAGCATGCCATGTTCAAAATAGATCATTGATCAACAAGTATCACAATAAGACTCCCTATGAACTAATGAAAGACAGAAAACCAAATCTGTCCTACTTCAAATTTTTTGGAAGCAAGTGTTATGTCTTGGACAATGGGAAAACTTATCTAACCAAGTTCTCCGAGAAATCCTATGAAGGAATCTTTGTAGGGTATAGTCTTCATAGCAAAGCTTACAGGATCTACAACTTGAAACATCAAGTTGTATAAGAATCTATTAATGCAGTATTTGATGAATCATCTGTTTTATGTAATGATATCTCTAATAATTCTAGTCTAGGTGGTGTAAATTCTAGAATGGAAAATATAAGAATAAGTGACTCACCTAACATAGAGTTAGACATTATGGACAACATAGAAGTTCCTATAGAAGATACTGCATTAGCTCAGGGGGAGGAAGAGAATCACCCTAATCCTCCTGCAGCACTAGATGATAGTAGACACCTTTCTGTAGCTGTTAGACATCTTAGAGATCATCCTATAAATCAAATTATAGGCGATGCCAGGTTAGGTGTGACTACTAGAAGTAGACATCACAATGAGGTTCTATACTCCAGTTTTCTCTCACAGGTAGAACCTAAAAGTTTTGAAGAGGCCAATTCAGATCCCAACTGGATTATGGCTATGGAAGAAGAGTTAAATCAATTTGAGAGATGCAATGCCTGGTGTCTAGTTCCTAGACATAGTGATCACAATATTATAGGCATTAAGTGGATCTATAGAAATAAACTATATGAGTATGGGGTTATTGTAACACCCCCAACGGTCATATGACATATAACAGAAGGTCCAGTTGGAACCCGATGCCATATACCACGGACAGTCGGAAGGGTTACACAAAAATTTAAATGCTACCTGAGTGGAACAACTCGGGGTATTCTTACATCATAGTCTGCTCTCGCTCCCAATGAAGCTCCTCACGTCCGCAGTTATCCCAACGGACTTTAACCATTCAGATTTCCTTATTGCGGAGTCGCTTAACCTCCAAGTCTTCAATGCGTACTGGCTTGACCTTCGTCATCAACCCATAATCAACCGGCACTTGATCGACCGCAACGACCTGCGAAGGCTCTTGCACCGCCTTCCACAACACCGATACGTGAAACACATTGTGTAGCCCACTCAACTCCACTGACAGATTCAATCGATTTGCTGCTTCGCCAACACACTCAGGATTTCAAACGGTCCAAGGTATCTCGGACTCAGCTTCTTCAAGCATCGAACCCGTGAGATACCCTTGAACGACTTGATTTTAAAATACACCCAGTAGCCAACACCGAACTCCACATTCCTATGCTTGACATTATAGTATTTTGCCTGCATGTCCTGAGCGATCTTCAACCTTTCCTGAACTGTACGTATCATTGAAGTGGCATCTTCTAACGCTTGATGTTTGTATAGCTTCGATTCGCCTGTCTCCAACCAAGACAACGGTGTGCGACACTTTCTCACATACAAGGCATCAAAAGGCGCCATTCCAATACTCGCCTGATAATTGTTGTTATATGCAAACTCCACCATGCACAGGTGATCTTCCCACTGCTTTCCGAAATCCAAGACGCACATACGAAGCATGTCCTCCATCGTCTAGTTGACCCTCTCGGTCTGACCATCTGTCTGCGGATGAAAGGCTGTGCTGAAAGTCAACTTAGTTCCCAACATACTATGCACCAGCCTCCAGTCGTTCGATGTGAAGCGTCCATCTCGGTCACTAACGATACTGCGGGGCACACCATGCAATCGTATAATATTATCTACATAGAGTTTGGCAAACTTCTCCACTGGATCTTCCTTCCTGTTCGGAATAAAATGCGACACCTTTGTCAATCTATCTACGCCCACCCAGATGGCGTCGTTTCCCCACTGTGACTTGGCAAACCGTGCACAAAATCCATAGAAATGTCGTCGAATTTCCACTCTGGGATAGGTAGGGACTTCAAGAAACCTCCGGGCTTCTGACACTCCGCCTTTACCAAGGCACACGTCTGGCACTTCGCCACATAAAGTGCTACATCCTTCTTCAATCCTGGCCACCAGAACAACTTCTTCATGTCTTTATACATCTTCGTGCTCCCCGGGTGGATTGAGTACTTGGTATGATGTGCCTCGTACAACAACTCCTCCCGAAGATTACCCGCACTAGGAACGCATAGGCGACCGTCCCTCCTTAGCAGACCATCCTCAACAGCAAATTAGGAATTTGACCCATCCAAAGATTCATCTAAGATCTGCTTCATGCTGCTATCCTGAACTAATGCCCGCCGAACTCTATCAGCTAGGTCATACTGCACCTCTGTCTAAAACAATTTCGCCTCGGCACTAGATTGCTTGTCGACGCAAGTTATCTCCAATGCCTCCAATTCACGGACCAAACTATCATCATGTACCAACAACCAGCTGGCTCGCGCAGGAACCCTGCGACTCAACGCATCCGCCACTGCATTTCCTTTCCCAGGCACATAATGTATCTCGAAGGTGTAGTCCCCCAGTAACTCCATCCACCTCCGCTGCCTCATGTTCAGGTCCTTCTGATCCAACAGGTACTTCAAGCTCTTATGATCAGTGTATATATCAACCTTCACACTGTATAGATAGTGCCTCCACAGCTTTAGAGCAAATATCACGACCGCTAACTCTAAGTCATGGACCGGATAATTCCGCTCATGAACCTTCAATTGTCGTGAACTATAAGCTATCACGCTCCCATGCTGTAGCAGAATAAGACCTAAACCACTGCCTGAAGCATCACTATAGATTTTGAACCCCTCAGTCCCACTCAGCGAACATAAAATAGGCGCTGTGGTCAACCGCCTCTTCAATTTTTCAAAAGCCTGCTCGCATTCCAACGACCACACAAACTTTTGATCCTTCCTTGTCAATGTCGTGAGTGGTAGCGCTATCCACAAGAAGTTCTCTATGAAGCGCCTGTAGTAGCCATCAAGCCGCAGAAAGCTCTGGACTTCCGCCACTGTAGTCAGTACAGGCCACTCCCGTATCGCCACTATCTTTGCCGGATCCACCGCTATACCTTCTCTACTAACAACATTGAAAGAATTAGTTCCTAAACACCTAGGGGGGTGAATAGGTGTAATTGCTTTTTCTTCTAAGGCAGAATATCTATTCAGTTAATTAAACAGAAACTGCTAATTTAAGAGCTAACACAGCACAGAATTCACAGAATCACACAATCACAAATTGCACACAGTTTTTATAGTGGTTCCCCAAGGTCTGGGTACATCCACTCTCCCCCCTCGCCTATCTAGCAGTGTGCTAGATTCAGCCTAACTTCTTTCCTTCACCTCAGATCCGCAGATCTTACAGTAGCCCAGAACCCAAACAAGGCTCCTACAACTCAGAGTGAGTCCACACTCCTACAGCTCAGGCAATCTGCCCTACCACAGCCTTCAACAAGGCTTACAAATCATAGATAACAATCTCCCACAGCTCAGGCTCACAGCCCTACCTCAGCCTTCAATAAGGCCTACCAATTAGAGATCTAACTCTCATACAACTCAGCCTTTATAAATCAGGCTTACAGCTCAGATCGTAAAACGATCCTACAGAAAATAGATTTAATAATGTATTTTACCACCACCCTGGTAGAGAAAGAAAGGATGGATGGCTTCTTGATCAGTTCTTGGAAGAATCTGATGGCAGAGAACAACCAATCTTAGCTTTCTTCAAAGCTTCTTGAATCTGAACTCAGTAGGGTTGAACTCCTTTGAAGTTGATCTTCAATCAGCTTCTATCTTGAAATTCAGATCTCAATCTGAATCCTTCTTGGCAGAGTGGTTCAAAATCTGCACTTCAGGAACTTCTGATGTAAGTCCCTTTCTTCACTTCTATAGATGGAGCTCTCTCTCTCCAACTTCTTTTTTATTCTATATCTGTATCAATATTAGTCTTCTCTTGTTGAAGGAGAATGCATTTATATATAGACTTTCTCCATGGTGACCGACTGATCCAGTTTCTAACAAACTTCTGACAGCACTGACAACTTCAGTAGACCGGTTGATTATGGCAGCTGTCAAGTCATCCAGTCACTTCTTGAAACTCAGTCTCTGCCAGCAAAGTGTCGAGACTGAACTTCATCATGTGTCGACACAAGTAGACTAAGTGTCGACACAGGCCTTGGTGGTGTCGACACAGCTCCTTTGGTGTTGACACTTCAACTCGACACAGCTTCTGTAGAATGTGTCGACATAAATTCTGTGTGTCGACACAATCACTTCTTTGCTTTAACTTTGTCAAAACTCTACTGTGTGTCGACACAAGTCCTGTGTGTCGACACAGTTGATGTCGACAAAGTATTCTGTGTGTCGACACTGCCTCTGTGTGTCGACACAATTGATGTCGACTAAGCTTTTCTGTGTGTCGACACTGCCTTTGTTATATTGACATAGTTGATGTCGACTAAGCTTTTCTGTGTGTCGACACTGCCTCTGTTATGTCGACACAGTTTCTTCTGGTGTTGACACAGCCTTTCCAAGTGTCGACACAATTAACTCCAAGCGTCGACACAGCTTTTCTCCAGTGTCGACATAACTTTTCTCCAGTGTCGACACAAGCCTTCAGAAGTGTCGACACAGCTTCTTCTGGTGTCGACTCATGGACTTAGAAACTTTTTCCTGCATTCCTGCACTTAACCTGCACATTTAAACTCAAAACAACATCAAATACACCTTGATGCATATCATTGAGTAAGGTGAAGCTTCTTCAAATCTGGTACACATTTTACAATGTACCCAAATATCTCCCCCTATTTGGAGAAGTCATAACCCTTAGTCAATGATATACACCATTCATAACAAACACATATTATGATGTACAAAAACTTTATATGACAGGGTAACTTTTAAACAAAACATATATAAAAAGTCATCACAGAATAATAATGCAACCAGAATGAGCATTAATCATATTTTTTTCAACTTTCAAAAGTTTCTTTAATAATAGTTTACATAGATTTTTCTTTAACACTAAAGATTACAAAGTTGTAAAATCTAGTAAATCTATCCTAAGGATGCTCAGGCTCCTTGATGACTATGCCTTTGCCTGATTGGATCTTGGCTTGTACTGTAGCATCTTTATCTTCAGCTGGCTTCTTGCCCTTCAGATCCTTCTTCTTTTGTTCTTCAGCCCTTATTCTCTGTCTTTCAAAATAATGAAAAGGCTTAGGGAAGTATTTGCTAGGCTCCTGAGCATTAGGAGGTAGCTTCCCAGCTTTTATCTTTCTTCTATATTGTAGAATGGCTTCATGTCTAGCTTCATGCTTTTGTCATTCTTGCTCAGTATACCATTTGGCCCTATCATGGGTCCTGTCCTTCACAGCCTTCCAAGCAGTCAATATAATATTTCTGGAAGTAGGGCTCCACTGCTCAAAATAAGGCTTCAACTCAGCCTGTTCTCTGAAATTTTTCTTAGACAATAGAGTTTCCTTCTGAGCATCCTTGTCAGCCCCTAACATTTCCACTTTCTCAATAATAATATTTTTAGCACCCTCTGGAGGGTTGTACATGGACTGTACTTCTTGGTGAATCATTTCAAAATCAGCTGGAGGGTAAATGACCCGAGCAACTTCAGGTGGGTCACCTCCAAAATAAGCAGGATGCACACCTGACTCAGCTACATTATCATCATCACAGAGGGGTGGATTTCCAAGTGTGGCTCTGATGCTATTAGATATCAATTTAGCATGATCTGATCCGGCTTTGACTAACACTCTCCCCCCTTTATGACTTCTCTTGTAATATGATACCTGAGGTCATCTTTCTGAAACCTAATTTGTTCATCAAGAAAATTAATACCATCTTTATAGAATGACTTTAACTTTAGGAGTTGTGCAAAAATGGTCTTTTGAGATTGCTCAATAGCTGTTTGTACAACAGCTAGGCCTTCCTGTAATTGCTTATCAAAATCTGCCTTGGCTGTAGCCCTTGCTTCAGTCTGGGTAGTAGCAATATTCTTCATTTCTGTAATAATCACATTATGTGATTCTGTCAGATTATCATTCATTCTAAGTTGATTCTCTAGAATATAGCCTTGTTTAACAGCAATATCATCAACTTGATTCTTTATTCCTTCTTGGTGTTTTGCAAGAAAGACAACAACATTGCCACACTTGTGGAAGCAATCTGTCATTTCCTTTTTGTGTTGATTTCCTTCAAATCTTATTGATTTTATATCCTGATCCAAGGAGAATTGCAGATCTTTATGGGTCTCATCCATATATTTCTCCATGGAAATCCTTTGTTCATCTAACTTTACTTGCAATGAGATCAACAAGGAACTATAATCAGTAGCTGGGGCAGATTGTGGAGCAGTTTGTAATGCCCTCTTATAGCTCTGGCTTCTTCTTTTGAATACCATTAGCTTTCTTTTCTTAGCTTGAATTTCTTCTTCCTCTTCAGAAGCTGAGGTACTGACTATATCTACTCTTTCCTTAGGACTAGGAGGCAATTCCTATTGAGTCCTAGGTTGCTTCCCCTGAGTCTCTTGCTCCTCCACAATGTTAACTTGCTCCTCCTCAAAGTCTGCTTTCTCCCCCTCAAATTCAGTTTGCTCCCCCTCTGTTCTTGCTTGTACTATATCAAGAAACAACTCTTCAAGGGTGAACTCTTGTTGAGTAGGGACTGGAGGCACCACCAACTCAGGAGCATTAGTAGCATCAGATGTATCCTCCATGATAACATCTTGTGCTTGACTGTTTAATTGTGTGGTCTGGTCAACATCAATCAAGGACTCAGTTAGTATTTCATCCTTATGATTGAAAATTGATTGATTAACTTCTTGAATTACCTCAAGAATAGTCTGTGTAGCAATTTCACTTTCCAAGTGGGTTGACTCTTCCACAAGATGAGACTCCCCCTACACCTGAGCACTATCTGTAATATCTTGTGCAGGAGATTTTTCAGGAATCTCTTGCCTCTCTTCATCAGGCATATCCTTAGTTAGGACCCTATCCCACTGGATATTATTCTGATATCCATTCTCCTCATATGGTTGATCTTTGAACCAGCAGTTTGTTTCATGACTTCAGGAATTATTTTAGCCAAGTACAGACTCATAATTATACCCAGATTTGGTTTCTTAATACTTTCCTTAATCATTTCAAAAATTACTGCTGACCAATCTGTGTTTAGTCTATAGATAATCTTGGTCATCAGGCTGAACATATAGGCTGAAATACTATCATGCCCCCTGGCTTGCAGAGAATGACTTTTCCAACCACTTCTGAAAGGAATTTTCGTTGCTGATTCATTCCTTTTCTGTTCATCGCAGATCCAATCTTAGTGGTGGGATCCAATCCACACCACTGAAGTCCTTCCCTAGTCTTGGTTGAGGATACTTCTTCCTCTTCTTGAGTTCTTGGAAGTTGAAGAGTTCCCCCTTGTGTTGCATATATAGTCCGGAAGCGAAGTACGGACATAGGCATTGTGTGTGAAGCCAACTCGGACATGTTGGTCTGGATCGGTGATGTTGCATTTTGTATGGTTTGCCAGAGAAGACTCCGTGTTTTGTGTTTCTACACGGAAGATTGCAGCAGGGATCCTTGGGGATTAACTCCAAGGCGGACCCGGAAAACTGAGTGGGAAAGTAATTCTGCTAACTTAGCGACCCGGGAGCCATTGTACATAACTAGGTTATCTGTTGTTTGGTATTGTTGCGGGATCTGAGAGAAGCTTGGCTCGTGCGTACAGCTTAAGGTGAACTACGCGTTGTGAGCAACAGGAAAGTGGAATCGGACCCGGGCTATGTGATTCGGTGCGAGAGACCCAAAGAGGGACTGGCCGTTTGCATAGTCGGGAGCCTTAGACAGTGGTCAGAAAGGCTAAAATGCTCACGTTGTTGTCATCCCGGGGATGGTGGTGAAGCCACGGAATTGACCGGATCCAAATTGTAACACCCCTAACCGTCGTATGACATATAATAGAAGGTCCAGCTGGAACCCGACGCCATATACCACAGACAGTCGGAAGTGTTACACAAAAATTTAAATGTTACCTGAGTGGAATAACTCGGGGTATTCTTCCATCATAGTCTGCTCTCGCTCCCAAGAAAGCTCCTCACATCCACAGTTATCCCAACGGACTTTAACTATTCGGATATCCTTATTGCGGAGTCGCTTAACCTCCAAGTCTTCAATACATACTGGCTTGACCTTCGTTGTCAACCCATAATCAACCGGCGCGTGATCGACCGCAACGACCTGTGAAGGCTCTTGCACCGCCTTCCACAACACCGATACGTGGAACACATCGTGTAGCCCACTCAACTCCACTGACAGCTTCAATCGATACGCTGCTTCACCAACACGCTCCAGGATTTCAAACGGTCCAAGGTATCTCGGACTCAGCTTCTTCAAGCATCGAACTAGCGAGACACCCTTGAACGGCTTGATTTTCAAATACACCAAGTCCCCAACACCGAACTCCATGTTCCAATGCTTGGCATTATAGTATTTTGCCTGCTTGTTCTGAGCGATCTTCAACCTTTCCTGAACTGTACGTATCATTGAAGTGGCGTCTTCTAATGCTTGACGTTTGTATAGCTTCGATTCGCCTGTCTCCAACCAAGACAACGATGTGCGACACTTTCTCCCATACAAGGCCTCGAAAGGCGTCATTACAATACTCGTCTGATAACTGTTGTTATATGCAAACTCCACCATGCACAGGTGATCTTCCCACTGCTTTCCGAAATCCAAGAAGCACATACGAAGCATGTCCTCCATCGTCCGGTTAACCCTCTCAGTCTGACCATCCATCTGTGGATGAAAGGCTATGCTGAAACTCAACTTAGTTCCCAACAGACTATACACCAGCCTCCAGTCATTCGACGTGAAGCGTCCATCTCGATCACTAACGATACTATGGGGCACACCATGCAATCGTACAATATTATCTACATAGAGTTTGGCTAACGTCTCCACCAGATCTTCCTTCCTGTTCGGAATAAAATGCGACACCTTTGTCAATCTATCTACGACCACCCAGATGATGTCGTTTCCCCTCTGTGACTTTGGCAAACCGTGCACAAAATCCATAGAAATGTCGTCGAATTTCCACTCCGGGATAGGTAGGGACTTCTAGAAACCTCCGAGCTTCTGACACTCCGTCTTTACCAAGGCACACGTCTGGCACTTGGCCACATAAAGTACTACATCCTTCTTCAATCCTGCCCACCAGAACAACTTCTTCATATCTTTATACATCTTCGTGCTCCCCGGGTGGATTGAGTACTTGGTATGATGTGCCTCGTACAACAACTCCTCCTGAAGATTACCCGCACTAGGAACGCATAGGAGACCGTCCCTCCTTAGCAGACCATCATCAACAGCAAATTGGGAATTTGACTCATCCAAAGATTCATCTAAGATCTGCTTCATGCTGCTATCCTAAACCAATGCCCGTCGAACTCTATCAGCTAGGTAATACTGCACCTCTGTCCAAAACCATTTCTCCTCGACACTAGACTTCTTGTCGACGCAAGTTATCTCCAATGCCTCCAATTTATGGACCAAACTCTGATCATGTACCAACAACCAGCTGGCTCACGCAGGAACTTTACGACTCAACGCATCTGCCACTACATTTTATTTCCCAGGCACATAATGTATCTCGAAGGTGTAGTCCCCCAGGAACTCCATCCACCTCCGCTGCCTCATGTTCAGGTCCTTATAATCCAACAGGTACTTCAGGCTCTTATGATCGGTGTAGATGTCGACCTTCACACCATATAGATAGTGCATGCACAGCTTTAGAGCAAATATCACGGCAGCTAACTCTAAGTCATGGACCGGATAATTCCGCTCATGAACCTTCAGTTGTCGTAAACTATAGGCTATCACGCTCCCATGTTGTGGCAGAACATAGCCCAAACCACTGCCCGAAGCATCACTATAGATTTTGAACCCTTCAGTCCCTCTCGGCGAACATAAAATAAGCGTCGTGGTCAACCGCCTCTTCAATTCTTCAAAAGCCTGCTCGCACTTCAACGACCACACAAACTTTTGATCCTTCCTTATCAACGTCATGAGTGGTAGCGCTATCCGCGAGAAGTTCTCTTCGAAGTGCCTGTAGTAGCCGGCA
Organism: Platanthera guangdongensis; assembly: GCA_039583875.1. NCBI lineage: Eukaryota > Viridiplantae > Streptophyta > Magnoliopsida > Asparagales > Orchidaceae > Platanthera > Platanthera guangdongensis. The sequence continues at coordinate 182,291,005 of CM077152.1, read as the reverse complement.
AGCCCCAGAAAGCTCCGGACTTCCGCCACTGTAGTCAGTACATGTCACTCCCGTATCGCCACTATCTTTGTCGGATCCACCGCTATCCCTTCTCCACTAACAACATGACCAAGGAACGCTGCCGAGGATAACCAGAACTCACACTTGGAGAACTTAGCATACAACTGATTTCTTCTCAATGTCTCCAACACCATATGTAGATGCTTGTAGTGATCTTCCTCACACTGCGAGTACACCAGGATATCGTCGATAAATACTATCACGAAACGATCCAGGTACTCTCTGAACGTCATGTTCATCAGATCCATAAACATGGATGGCGCATTAGTCAACCCAAACGGCATGACCGTGAACTCGTCATACCCAAACCGCGTGCTGAATGCTGTCTTTGGGATGTTGCCTTCCTTTATCCTTAATTGGTAGTAACCAGATTTCAGATCTAATTTCGAATATACTGTAGACCCAACCAGCTAATCAAATAGATCATCAATCCTTGGGATCAGATACTTATTCTTCTCTGTAAGCTTGTTCAACTCTTGATAGTCGATACAGAGTCGCAAGCTCCCATCTTTCTTCTAAACGAAGAGGACCGGTGTGCTCCAAGACGACGAACTTGGACGCACATACCCTTGTTCCAACAACTCTTGCAGTTACACCTTCAAATCCGCCATCTCTCTTGGCGATATCCGATACGGAGAGCGTGACACCGATTTGGCACCCGGCACCAGCTCGATAGTAGAATCAATCTCCCGTTGAGGACGGGCTCCCGGGAGATCATCCGAAAACACATCAGGATATTCGGACACAACTGGAATACTGCTCAAACTTGGCTTAGGCATTGAATTCTGCACAAATGTGACAAACAACTCTTCCCCAGACCGAACTGCCTTGATCAACTGTAGGGCCGACTGTTGGAACACCCTATTACTAATTTGGGTCAGGATCACTATGTCTCTAGGAACCTTTGTTTGACCTTCTATATAGCTTAATAGGTCAATTAGAATTGAGTCTAAGGGTTAGAAGTCTAGGATTGGAAGCTGCCCTGAAGACCAAGTTTTTCTGTCTGGAGACTAAGTCTGATCGTCGAGCTCGGCACGATGATTCGTCGAACTCAGATCGACGATCGTCGAGCTCAACTTCGGCAGATCGTCGAGCTCCACTCGACGATCGCTGAGCTCAACTTCATAATATCGTCGAACTCCATTCGACGATCGGTGAGCTCAGTTCGACGATTTTGACTCTGCATTGGATCTTTATCTCTGAGCTCAGTTCGACGATCTTTGAGCTCAGATCGACGATTATTTTGCTGCTTGAGTTTTCCACTTCGCTGAGCTCAGCTCGACGATAGCAGAGCTCAGTTCGACGATTTCAGATAACTTCTAGAATTCAAATTCAAATCAGACAGGAGTTATTATGCAATTAATTCAGAGATTTGCTAGCCATTTTCATTTATTTCTGGACCAAGTTTCAAGGGATTTTTCAAGGAATAATTCTGTGGACTTTCCTCCAGAAGAGTTTTTGCAATTAAGGATGCAATCAATGCAGACCAACGACTATCTTTGACAGAGTGATATTCTATTCTGGAACAGAGAATAAAAGATAGCATGTTTTTGAATCAAGACATAGATGAACAAAAAGAGGACACACAACTCAGAACACAGAGACTCTCTCAAAAAACTTCTGTCAAAAAGAATTCTGAAGAACACTCATCAAAGAGATCAAGTTTTCAAAAATCATCAGATCTCTTCATCTCTCAAAGTGTTCAAGGCCAACACCATTTCAAGACTCCAGACACTCAACATTTCAGCCATTGCTGAAACCATCTATTGCTGGAGTTCTACCTTTGGAGGCCTATCACCATCAGCAAAGCTTTTCTTCCTGAAGATTTCAAGGACTCAGGGGGAGCTTTGACATCAATCCACTTAGTCTTCTCAGTTGATTGAGAAAGAGAAGACTGCCATCACTCTCTCACCCCGACTCTGTAAAGGGTTTTTCAAACTCCCTTCAGAAGTTTGAATCTGGTTTTTGAGCACCTTGTCAAAAGCTCATTGGTGGCAAGACACCTGATCAAAAAATCTGCTTTGGTTTTTGAGCACCTTATCAAAAGCTCATTGGTGCCCAGGACACCTGATCAACTCATCCTGCAGTGGATTCCTACCTAGGGTGGTAGAAGAGTGGATGTACCCAAGTTTGGGGAACCACTATATTTCCTTGTGTCCTCTGGTTCTGCTTGTTTACTTTCTGTTTCTGGCCTTGACTTGTCTGTGCTTAGTTTTTGCATAGTTTAGTTCTGTGATTAGATTAATATTTGCTTCCCTGTTCACACTTATTACAACAATTGTTGTAAAAGTTTTTAAAAGTACTTAAACACCATATACTCTATTCACCCCCCCTCTAGAGTATATCAGATCTAGTTGCACTTTCAATTGGTATCAAAGCGAGGTTGGTTAAACATACCATACCTGATTGGTTGTACAGGCTAACACCTGAACCCCAAGATCCTAAACTAGATCTGTTTTTCTTTTGTATTTTATTATTAGATCTTGTGTGCACAAATCATGGCCCAAAATAAAGAGTATGCAAGCACCAGACCTCCAGTGTGCAATCTTTCCAAGTTTGCACTTTGGAAGGCAAGGATTAGACTTTACATGAATTCTATTGACGAAGATATATTTAATTCTGTTTTGACAGTGTGTCCAAGACCCCCAGAAAGTACAAGTACAAATGCTGTTCCACCTCCATCAGGAATAGATGCTGACATCAAAAAATGGAAAGTAGCTGATGCCAAGGCTATGAACATTCTAGCCCATACAATGTCAGATGACATTTTTCAAAAGGTAGCTGAATGTAATTCAGCCAAGGAAATCTGGGATAGACTCTCAGAAATAGTCTCAGGCTCAGCTAACGAGAGAAAGGACAGAAGATCCCATCTCATCTCCCAATATGAGAACTTCAAGAAGGGAGAGACTGAGTCAGTGGGAGACATGTACAACAGACTAAGTCTAATTGTCAGTGAACTAAGGACATTGGACAAAGAGATTTCTCTGACAGAACTCAATGACAAGATCCTAATGTGCTTCCCCAGCACTTGGGATTCAAGAATCTGGCCAATCAAAGATGCCAGAAGTCTAAATGAGATCACCACTGAAGCCTTGTTGGGTAAGCTCAAGTCTTATGAGCTGCTCATCAAGAATAGAGAGGAAGAACAGAAGGCTGCTTCACCAGCCACAAGAAAAGAGAAGACCATAGCATTCAAGGCAACTGAGGATCTGCCTGAAGAAAAAGCTACAGGCAATGATGAACTTCTCAGCTTGTTGGCCAAAAGATTCTATAAGATGGCCAGAAAGGACTTCAGAAGAAGATCATACAAGGAGCAGGATAAGCCAAGGTATGACAAGTCCATTGGTAATAACAAATACATTATCTGCTTTGGTTGCAGGAAACCAGGGCACATAGTTCCTGACTGTCCAGAGAACAAGAACAAGGACAGAAGGGAAAGAAAGGAGAGAAGAAAGGAGAAATACTCCAAAAGGAGTGGCAATAGCAAACCTTCTTCCAGCAAAAATAAGCATACAAGGAAAGGGTTTGTTGCTGAATCCTGGAGTGAGACTGAAGAGGAGTCAGAAGCCTCTTCCAGCTCCAGTGATGATGAGGATGATGCAGAGGAAAATGAGTTCTGCATGATGGCAATCAATGCCTCACAACACAACTCAAAGGAAGAGGAGTTAGAGTCAGACTCAGAGACTCAACCTGAAGAAGATCAGGTAATTAGCTCTTTTGATTTTACTTCAGAAGATTTTAAATCTGAATTTAAAACACTGTGTTTAGACCTGCTAAAGTCTGAGAAAGAGATTATCTCTCTCAGAAATCAATTATCTGAACACAATGGTTTAAAGTCAGAAAACCTCAAACTCTCTCAGGAGTTGGAGAACTGTAGGGAACAGATAGCTACACTGAAAAGTGAGCTCTCTGAGGCCAAGAAGCTTGAAGAATCCCTTAATGGGAGAAGCATCAAGCTGATGGACATCACAAGCACAGTGAACTCTAGATTCAACAGTACACTGGGCTTGGGTGCTTCATCCAGCCAACCTATAGTCCTAACAACTCCCATCAAGTTTATTTCTAGCAAGGGAAAGGGAGTTGTAGAGGTTGCTAGGAAAAATTCTGATCTGCCTCAGAAAACTAAGTCCCAGCAAAAATCATCGAACGGAGATCGACGATCGCCGAATGGAGATCGACGATCGCCGAACGCAGCTCGACGATCTCAGGACAAATCATCGAACGCAGGTCGACGATCTCAGCCAAAGTCATCGAACGCAGCTCGACGATCTCATATACCTGACCTCAGCCATAGTCGACCGTCGAACGGAGCTCGACGATCTGACCCAAGATCGTCGAACGCAGCTCCAAGATCGTCGAATAGAGGTCAGAACTCTGGAAACTTTTTCAAAGGCAAATCAAAATTGAATCCTAAGGGTTCTTCATCCCAAACCTTTAACCCTTATACTGAATGGATTATACCTCCAAGGAGATATCATCCTGAAGGATATAAGAGTCAGCCAGGGATGTCTTTCATTTTTGAATTTAAAGGTTATCAACCTAGGCCCAAGGTAAAATGGGTCAAAAACAAGTGAATTGTTTTATGTGCAGGTGAAGACCTATCCAACATCTAACCAGCAATGGTATTTGGATAGTGGGTGCTCTAAGCACATGACAGGGAACAAGTACAACCTCAATTCCTTTAGAGCCAAGCTTGGACCCAAAGTTATCTTTGGTGATTCCAACTTTAGACAAACTAAAGGATATGGTGCAGTCCAGATTGGTTCAGTAACCTTCAAGAAGGTAGCCTATGTGGAAGGACTGAAGCACAACCTAATCAGCATCAGTCAGCTATGTGATGAAGGCTACCAGGTGACCTTCAGCAAAACCTTATGCAAAATCAAGTCAGAGGACAACACAACTGTGTTGACAGGTAAAAGGAAAGGTAACATCTACTTAGTAGATTTTCTTTCAACTGATATAGATATCTGCTTGTTTAATTCAGTCTGTAGACCAAATATTTTATGACATAAGAGATTAGGACACCTAAACCTTAGAACTATTGCTAGGCTCTCCAAGGACAACCTTGTTAGAGGACTACCTTCTGGCCCCTACAAGAAGGAAGGACTATGCAAGGCTTGTCAATTAGGCAAGCAAACTAAAAGCAGTTTTAAGTCACTTAATAAGAGTGATTCACCTAGGATATTGTATCTGTTACACATGGATCTATTTGGACCCATCACAGTACAAAGCCTAGGAGGGAAATCCTACACTTTAGTAATTGTAGATGACTTCTCTAGATTCACTTGGGTGTTCTTTTTAAGGAAGAAGTCTGATAACTTTAAGTGTCTGACAGAGTTTCTCAAATGTATACAGATTGAGTTCAATACTCACATTGCCCTGATCAGAAGTGATCATGGGACAGAGTTTGATTCTCTTCTTATGCAAGAGTTCTGTCAGAGTGAAGGGATCAGACATACTTTCTCAGCTCCTAGAACTCCTCAACAAAATGGGGTAGCTGAAAGGAAAAATAGAACTCTTATTGAATCTGCCACTACATTGTTGACAGATGCTCATCTACCTCTATCATTTTGGGCAGAGGCAGTGAACACCTCCAACTATGTGCTGAACAGAAGTCTGATACATAAATTGAAGGGAAAGACTCCCTATGAATTACTCAAAGGGAAGAAACCTAAAGTTAACTATTTCAGAATTTTTGGTTGCATTTGCTATATTCACAATAATGACAAGAAATACTTAGCAAAATTTCAAGCCAAAGCTGATGAAGGAGTATTTCTGGGATACTCCATGATCAGCAAGGCCTATAGGGTCTATAATAAATCATCTTTGAAAATTGAGGAATCTGTTCATGTCTCTTTTGATGAAACTAACATGTCTTTCAAGGAGAAGATTTCTTCTACCATAGAACCTTTGCAGGAACACTCTCTAGTTGAAGATATGAACAAGTTACAGGTTACTCAAGAGGATGAAAGCAGTGAAGATGAAGGGAATGCTCAACACATTGAAGCACAACCTGAAGAGCCAGTTGTTGTACCATAAGAGGAAACAACAACACAGGTTGGTGAACAATCAACACCCCCTGTTGATCTAGTAACATCAAGAGACCATCCAATTTCCCAAATAATTGGAGAAATCTCAGCTGGTGTGCAAACCAGAAATCAGGTCAACCAAAACCTGTTGCACACCTGCTTCCTTTCTCAAATTGAACCTCAGTCCATTCAAGATGCAGAGCAAGATCCACACTGATCATTGCAATGCAAGAGGAGTTGCATCAATTTGAGAGAAACAAAGTATGGGAACTAGTGCCAAAGCCTAAGGATCATTCCATTGTTGGAACAAAATGGGTATTTAGAAACAAACTGGATGATCAAGGAGTAATTATAAGGAACAAGGCAAGGCTAGTTGCCCAGGGATATTCTGAAGAAGAAGGAATTGACTACGACCAGACTTTTGCACCAGTTGCAAGATTGGAAGCCATCAGGATATTTCTAGCTTATGCAGCTCACAAAGGTTTCAAAGTCTATCAGATGGATGTCAAGAGTGCTTTCTTAAATGGAGACATCAAAGAGGAAGTTTATGTCAGACAACCTCCAGGTTTTATCTCTCCAACTTATCCTGATTATGTTTTTAGACTGAATAAAGCATTATATGGTCTCAAGCAAGCTCCTAGAGCATGGTATGAGACCCTAGCATGCTTCCTCTTGGAAAATGGTTTTATAAGGGGTAGAGTAGACCAAACTCTTTTTATTAGAACCCATAAGTCCTATACCCTACTAGTGCAAATTTATGTAGACGATATCATTTTTGGTTCTACTGACTCAAAATTGTGCAGAAGGTTTTCTAACCTGATGCATTCTAAATTTGAGATGAGTAGTATGGGTGAGCTATCCTTCTTTCTAGGATTACAAGTCAAACAACATGCTGAAGGCATCTTTATTTCTCAAACCAAATATGCTAATGAACTGGTTAAGAAATTTGGTATGTCTGAGGCATCTTGTATGAAAACACCCATGCCTACCAATGCTGTATTGGATGCTGATGAACATGGGAAACCTGTTGATCAGATAACATATAGAGCAATGATTGGCTCTTTACTGTATCTTACAGCTAGTAGACCAGATATAATGTTTGCTACATGTATATGTGCTAGGTTCCAAGTAAGCCCTAGAGAGTCACACCTAACATTAGTAAAGAGGATTCTCAGGTATGTTAAAAGTTGTCCAAATCTAGGTCTCTAGTATCCAAAAGATACAGCATTTGATTTAACTGGATTCTCAGATGCTGATTATGCTGGATGCAGAATTGACAGGAAAAGCACCAGTGGAACTTGTCAGTTCCTTGGTGACAGACTTATCTCTTGGTTTTGCAAGAAATAAACATCTGTGTCAACTTCAACTGCTGAAGCTGAATATATGGCTGCAGGCAGTTGTTGTTCACAAATACTGTGGATTCAAAACCAACTCCTAGACTATGGCTACAACTTAGAGAAGTCAAAAATCTTTTGTGACAATACAAGTGCTATTTCCATAGCTCAAAATCCAGTCCTCCATAGTAGGACAAAACACATAGAGATTAGGCATCATTTCTTAAGGGACAATGTTGAAAAGAATAAAATTGAATTACAGTATATCCCAACTGATTTACAAAGGGGAGATATTTTCACCAAGCCTTTGGATGAAAAGAAACACACCTTCTTCCTAAATCAGTTAGGAATGTTAGATGGAGGAAGTCTTAAATAATATCCAAGATTTTGAAAGCTAAAAATTGACCAAGACTAGGCAAAAATTCTGATTTTTCTTAGTGTCTAGAATTTTTCTGATCTCTGAACTGCGCTCGACGATTTCCACACAGATCGTCGAACGGAGATCGATGATTTCCAGAATCGGCGAACTGAGTTCAGCGCCTCTCAGATAGTATGAACTATCTCTTCCGGTCAACGATCGTCGAACGGCGCTCGACGATTATGTTCACTGAACGATCGTCGAACGGAGCTCGACGCCTTTCAAGATCGTCGAACGGAGATCGACGATGTTGGAGTCTCTTCAGATTCCTTTAGAAGCCTCGATCGTCGAACTGAGTTCAACGATCTCTCCAATTCTGCGTCGAACCCTAATATAAAACTCATTTTTCGCCGTCGTTCTCTCTTGCGCTTTCAATTTCTCTGCAAGAATCTTCTTCCCTCCAAACAGCTCTACACTTGGTCGTTTTGTTTGTTAAGTTTTTGCAGGTACAATGGCCGTATCAGTTGCTGTCCTAGCCGCAATGAAGTTTGATGCAGGATTCGACATTGATCTGGAATCGTTCAACACTACTGATCAGATATTCCAAGACATCCTGAGTTTATTCAAGGATCAGAACTTGTCTGCCCTCATGACCACCAGGATAAAGCTAGCCTCAGATGAAATCAAGGAATGGGTCTACACAGCTCATAATCTGGACAACAACACAATAGTTGGATCCATTGCTGGAACTCAGGTACCTCTGACCCCCACAGTTTTGACAGAGGTTTTTGGATTGAGAAATGGAGATGATACTGCTGAATTATCTGGAGAGGAGTTTTCTGACATACTTGCCAGGATGGGTCATCCTGAGGGAAACCCTAGCAAGTTATTCAAAAGGAACTTGTCTGTTGAGTACAGGTTCCTAGCAGATGTTATAGGAAAAGTGTTGTTGGCAAAGCACTCTGCACATGACACTATCTCCAGACATCAGCTCTGCCTCATGGGAGCTCTGGTAGATAAGAAAAGTTTGAACTGGGGAGAGGTCTTTTTTGACCTAATAAAGAAGAAAATAAATAAAAGCTTTGTAAATTTTGGAAGGATTCTTGGAGTCTTCCTGCAGAACAAGTGCCCTACCTTGCTGGTCTCCTCTGGAGTGCACATAAATTCCTCCAAGAGACTCACCTGTTCCCTCTTTGGCAAGTGGGACAGGCAAATCAGCAAGCCAAGCAGGCCCTCCTCCAGTGCTCCTTCAGGCACAAGGACTCACAGAGTCACTCTCCCACAGGTCTCTGCTCCTGCAGAAGACCTGGCTGCTGCTGTTGCTGCTTCCTCTCCTCCTCCCAGTCCAACCCTACCTCTTCCATCCACCATTCCTGCTTCATCCCCCATTACCATCTCTAGCCCCTCTCCAACATCTATTCCATCTCCAGCAACCATTTCATCACCTCCAGTAGACCAATTCCACCCATTGTTCTCATATCCACCACCAGATGTCACTTCTTCACCATCCATACCATCTTTCACCCTTCTGGATGACTCCTACATGGATGATTCCCCCTCTTCTCCTCCAGAATTACCCTCCTCCTCAACCTCATTCCAAGATCTCCTCCACCACATCATTGACCAACCAACTTTCACCCCCTCCATATCCATCCCCTTATCCTCCATCTCCACCATCCCCACACCTCAGCCCTCCATCCCTCCACTCTCCAGCCCTCCACTTCCAGCATCCTCAGCCATCCCTATTCCATCTACCTCTGCTCCTGCTATTGAGCATGTAGATCTCCCAGCGTTAGCTGACAAGTTGTATGAGCTACTTGCCCCCAGGCTCTCTCTTCTCATGGATGCCTCCTTAGCTCCTCTACAACAGTCAGTGGCATCTCTCTCTGCCAGGCTTTCCTCCCTCCTTCCTCAGGTAGCACCTCCAGCAGTGTGCCTTGATACAGATGTATCTGCATCCAGGCAGGGGGAGATGCCATATGAAGCAAGCCTTCATGCTGCTGTTGCTGCTGCTTCTGCTCCTGCTGTTGATGATACTGTTGCTGCTGCTGTTGTTTTTGTATCTGCTGTTCCTGTTGCTGTGGCTCCTACTCTAGTTCTGGCAATAGACCTACAGTCTTTGCTTTCTGCCTTTGATACTGCATACTTCAGTTATCTCCCAGAGCTTAATGCTTTCCAGCCCCCAGAAGATTTGTCCAAGGCACTGGTGCCTTTCTCTGGCTGTGACCCCAACATTATTTCTTCTTTTGCACTCTCAGTGATTGCTGCTGCTGCTGTTGAAGAAAAGACTGAATCTGCTTCTGAAACTATTTCTGCTGCTGCTGAAATCCCAACTGCCTCTGATGAGCAGATATCCAAGGATTTTCTGATGACAGAGGCCACTGATTTTGAGCCTGCTGTAGATTTTGTTGATGTTACTGAAGTTGCTGCTGCCATCACTCCTGCTGTTGCTGTTGTTGTTTCTGCTTCTCATTCTGTATCAGCTGCTGAATCAGTTATTATATCTGCTGCTGAATCTACTGTTGTATTTGCTGCTGTCTCTGCTGCTGTCCCTGCTGCTGCTCCTTCTGCTTCTGCCTCATCTGCGGCAATTCAACAGAAGAAAGATCTTATGAAGAAGATAGATGCTATATATGATGCCCAGAGTTCTTACTCTGATGAGTTCAAGACAGACTCTGATGACTCTGCTGCCACTATTGCCAGGAAGAGGAAGGCTAGAAGCAAGGCTATGAAAAGGGTTCCTCCTGCAAAAGTAAAGGATGATAATGATATTCCCTATTATATTCTGCATAACTGCCAAATTACTGAACATTGGATGCAGTATTCCAAAAATCAGCTGAAAGTAATGAAAAAGAAGAGAAAGTATGAGAAGGGCTCCTCCCAGTTCCAGCACCCTCATCCTCCTCCACCACCTCCTCCTGATGAAGGTGCAGATGGCAGCTCTGCAAGTCAAGCCCCATCTAGAAGCCATGCTCCCTATCAACCCCATGCCAGATCATACCAAAGGGAAAGCCAGTCTAGGGGTTCTTACTCTAGGAGAGGAGGATACAGGGGAAGTCAAAGAGATATTCAAGTTTATTTTAAAGGGCACTCCAGGCAGCACCCATACTCCAGGGGAGGACATGTTTCATCTGATACTACTTCTGGTCCATTCCCCTACAAGCTAAGAGAGACAGTGTCTGCTAGGCCTCCTCAAGATAATTCTTCCAACAGGTATGAACCACCTGTACCATTTGAGGACCCTGAAAATAATCCATCTGCTTGGACTGCTAGGATGAAGGAAATGGCTGCATTAGATCAGATAAAGAAGGCCAAAGAACAAGGGCTAGACACTTCCAATATTTCTACTATGTCAGAGCAAAGACAAAAAGAGCTAGAAAGATATGCCTCCAGCAAATTCTTTGATGCAGACAGATATATGGAGTTGCATCCTTCTGCTGTGGTTCTCAGGACTTCAAAGCAAACATACTTGGGTGTAGCTGATGACACCAGGTCCAACAAGGAAGCCTTAAATCCAAACAGAGAAATCAAAATGGTTAAAGGCAAAGAGAAGAAGTGATTTTGTAAGGTGACAATCTTTGGATTTTCTGACTGCTATCTGGATGCCATATGCATATATATATATATATATATCTCTGTGATGTTTTTGCATGTCTAGCTGCTGTTATTTTTATGCTTTTCTGATTATATGTTGTTATTTGAATTTCCAAAGTCTGTAAATAGTAATCCTAACCCAAATAGGGGGAGATTGTTGGAACACCCTATTACTAATTTGGGTCAGGATCACTATGTCTCTAGGAACCTTTGTTTGACCTTCTGTATAGCTTAATAGGTCAATTAGAATTGAGTCTAAGGGTTAGAAGTCTAGGATTGGAAGCTGCCCTGAAGACCAAGTTTTTCTGTCTGGAGACTAAGTCTGATCGTCGAGCTCAGCACGATGATTCGTCGAACTCAGATCGACGATCGTCGAGCTCAACTTCGGCAGATCGTCGAGCTCCACTCGACGATCGCTGAGCTCAACTTCATAATATCATCGAACTCCATTCGACGATCGGTGAGCTCAGTTCGACGATTTTGACTCTGCATTGGATCTTTATCTCTGAGCTCAGTTCGACGATCTTTTAGCTCAGATCGACGATTATTTTGCTGCTTGAGTTTTCCAATTCGCTGAGCTCAGCTCGACGATAGCAGAGCTCAGTTCGACGATTTCAGATAACTTCCAGAATTCAAATTCAAATCAGACAGGAGTTATTATGCAATTAATTCAGAGATTTGCTAGCCGTTTTCATTTATTTCTGGACCAAGTTTCAAGGGATTTTTCAAGGAATAATTCCGTGGACTTTCCTCCAGAAGAGTTTTTGCAATTAAGGATGCAATCAATGCAGACCAACGACTATCTTTGACAGAGTGATATTCTATTCTGGAACAGAGAATAAAAGATAGCATGTTTTTGAATCAAGACATAGATGAACAAAAAGAGGACACACAACTCAAAACACAGAGACTCTCTCAAAAAACTTCTGTCAAAAAGAATTCTGAAGAACACTCATCAAAGAGATCAAGTTTTCAAAAATCATCAGATCTCTTCAGCTCTCAAAGTGTTCAAGGCCAACACCATTTCAAGACTCCAGACACTCAACATTTCAGCCATTGCTGAAACTATCTATTGCTGGAGTTCTACCTTTGAAGGTCTATCACCCTCAGCAAAGCTTTTCTTCCTGAAGATTTCAAGGACTCAGGGGGAGCTTTGACATCAATCCACTTAGTCTTCTCAGTTGATTGAGAAAGAGAAGACTGTCATCACTCTCTCACCCCCACTCTGTAAAGGGTTTTTCAAGCTCCCTTCAAAAGTTTGAATCTGGTTTTTGAGCACCTTGTCAAAAGCTCATTGGTGGCAAGACACCTGATCAAAAAATCTGCTTTGGTTTTTGAGCACCTTATCAAAATCTCATTGGTGCCCAGGACACCTGATCAACTCATCCTGCAGTGGATTCCTACCTAGGGTGGTAGAAGAGTGGATGTACCCAAGTTTGGGGAACCACTATATTTCCTTGTGTCCTCTGGTTCTGCTTGTTTACTTTCTGTTTCTGGCCTTGACTTGTCTGTGCTTAGTTTTTGCATAGTTTAGTTCTGTGATTAGATTAATATTTGCTTCCCTGTTCACACTTATTACAATAATTGTTGTAAAAGTTTTTAAAAGTACTTAAACACCATATACTCTATTCACCCCCCCCTCTAGAGTATATCAGATCTAGTTGCACTTTCACCGACATCAAAACCTTACCCGACCCCTTCATGCCTGTGAACATAGTATCCCGATCAGTATTCAGTCCCAACTTAACCTCTTTTCGGTTGCAATCAATACATGCTCGCTGCTCCGAGAGCCAGTCCCTACCAAAAATTACGTCGAACTCCACTAACGGTAGTACCGAACCTTGCAAGTCAAACTCCTGATCCCCAATCCAAATCTTAACCACACAGACTCTATCTGCGCGCATTGAGCACCTATTGGGCAACAATGCATCCAACTTGTCTTTAGCCATCGAGGAAGGGACTCCGATGTGCCATACGAATCGTTCAGACAAGAAAGAATGCGAAGCTCCTGTATCAAACAGGGCTCTCGCCGGACAATCAAAAATCAACACGAAGCCTAGAACAAACAACCACACGGCCTTGGACACGCCCATGTCCTAGGCCGTGCACCCCTAAACAGGCACCAAAATTCTCTTGGACACGATCAACTCGATACAATTTTCGGGGCGTTACAGTTATAGTCAAGAACAAAGCTAGATTAGTGGCTAAAGGTTATAGACAAGAGGAAGGATTAGATTATGACCAAACTTTTGCACCTGTAGCTAGGCTAGAGGCCATTAGATTGTTTTTATCCCATGCAGCATTCAAAGGATATAAAGTCTACCAGATGGATGTAAAGTCAGCATTCCTAAATGGTACACTGAAGGAAGAAGTCTATGTAGAGCAGCCACCAGGTTTTGTTGACCCTAAACACAAAAATTATGTTTTTAGATTACACAAGGCTTTGTATGGGTTAAAAAAGGCACCTAGAGCCTGGTATGAAACCCTCTCTACCTTTCTTATAGAAAACAAGTTCTCTAGAGGAAAGATAGACAAGACACTATTCCTTAGGAACATCAAAGGTTCAAGCATATTAGTCTAGGTCTATGTAGATGACATAATTTTTGGGTCTACCATTGAGATGTGTAGCAAATTTGCAAGGCTTATGCAAGGCAAGTTTGAGATGAGTAGCATGGGTGAGCTAAAGTTCTTCTTGGGATTCCAAGTTAGACAATCTGAGGATGGAATATCCATCTCTCAATCTAAGTTCACTAAGGAGTTGATTAAGAGATATGGTATGGAGAATTCTTCTACCATGAGAACTCCAATGGGTTCTACAGTGTCACTACATAAGGATGAATCTGGAAAACTAGCCGATAAAACCTTGTATAGAGGCATAATTGGATCTGTTGGGTATTGTATCCATAAGAACTCAGATTTGATGAAGTCACCCTTGAACTAAGATGAATTAAGTTGTATTTGATGTCTTGGTTGAGTTATGTGTTTGCAGGACTAAATTTCCAACTGTAGACGAATGTCAGTCTACAATGGGTCACCAAACACAGGACCATACAATGTAATCCCTCATTATATGATCCATGTTGTTGACTCATATGTAGCCTCTCTATTGAGATACACTTTATTTTCAAGCACTAGGATTGATTGGAGAAAGATATGTTGTTGACTTTATTGAAGAAGAGAAAAATTCTGTTGAAGAAATATTTTGTAAGTCTTTCACTCAAGTAGTATCTTATACACTCGAGTTGAATACTTACTTTACACTCGATCAAGTCTATTTGTCCTCGAGTAAGGAAATTAGCTCTCGAGTAGTCAAAATATAGCTCTCGAGTAGCCAAGTTAATTACTCGAGTAGATCCACTCTTATTCTCGAGTTAACAGAATTTCCTCTCTGAAAAATTTCTAAGTCATTTACTCGAGTAGTCATATCAGTACTCGAGTAGATTAGTCTTTTGTCTCGAGTTACATAAGACATGATTTCGTATTATTTTACTTCACTCGAGTAGTCAAGATCATGTACTCGAGTAGTCTATCTACTACTTGAGTAGACCCAGTTTAATATTCGAGTGATAAGCTTTTCATCCCTCAGAATTTTTCTAAGTCCATTACTCGAGTAGTAATATACATATACTCGAGTAGGTTATCTCCTCTAGAGTAGTCCAGTTCTAGTTCTCAAGTAACCTGTTTTCTTCTCTCAGAAATTATTCTAAGTCTTTGACTCGAGTATTCCTTCTACCTCTCGCGTAGTTAATTTCTATTCTCTCGAGTAATGCTTCTTGCACTCGAGTAGTTCAACTCCACGTCTCGAGTAACTATATTATCACTCGAGTAAGTCTTTGTGTACTCGAGTAATTACTCATTATTTCTGGATTTTCTCCAAGTCTTCTACTCGAGTAGTCTTCTTCTATTCTCTCGAGTAACCTTATTAAGTACTCGAGTAGGTAATTGTTTACTCGAGTAATTCTGTCAGTCTTTTCCAGAAAATTTGCTAAGTCCAGATTTGACGGGAATTTCAATTGCCGTGACGTGATTGGTCCACATGTACATCATTAAGGCTAATTATGACCATTAGGGAGATCTTATATAAGGACTTGTCAAAACCTACTAACCCTAAGTACTGTCAAGAATTATTCTAAGTTTCTGAATCTTATTCTCTCTGTTTAAAAATGAAAGCTACCGCCGCCGATCTTCTTTGTGCAATTCGCTAGGGATTTCGATTCAAGATATTCAGATCAAGAAGATTCACAGATTGAGATTGTTGTTCATCTCCTCATCTTCTCTTAGATCGTGTGAAGTCAAAGAAATTTTCAGATCCAGTTCCTGCCGAGATTCTTCTTCAACTTTTCGGATAGAGCCGCAAAGATCAAAGAAGAAGACCTAGGCCAACTGTTTCCAGATCTGAGTTTTACTTTTTGTGTTTTCATATACTCACAATTTAATTCTTGTAGGAGATTTCTCTCCGAGTGTAGGAGCTTTTGCCTCAGAGTTGTATGAAGTTTTTACCTTCTGAGTGTAGATCTGTGTTGTGGATCGAGATTGTAGGAACTTTGTACCGAGACGTGTAACACCCCGAAACTCAAAAGAGCGACGGGGGACGTTTTGAGCCAGATTTGGAATCTGGTAGTAGGCATACGGCCTGGGACACGGGCGTGTCCCAGGGCGTGTCAGGCTGGGTTCGACGTTTTGGTCGAGAGGTCGACGATTTTGGAGTCGACGATCATCGAGCAAAGAACACGGCCTGCGACACGGGCATATCGTAGGACGTGTCAAGGTCGTGTCGATGATCGGCAAAGAGTGTCGACGAATTTCGCTCGACGATGTGTCGAGATAAGGCACACGGCCTAGGACACGGGCGTGTCCAAGGCCGTGTCGTTAGGTCGACGAACTTCGCTCGACGAAGTGTCGAGTGTCGAGACCGTGTACACGGCCGGGAGCCCAGGCGTGTTGAGGTAGACACGGTCAAGGACACGGGCGTGTCCTAGAACCCGTACAGTGCTCGGGTTGTTTTCGGGACAAATCGATGGGGGTACACGGCCGGCCACACGGCCATGTCAGTTGGAACACGGGCGTGTCAGGTCGAACACGGGCGTGTTCGATACCCGTGTGTTGTTCCAGGCGCGCCGATTTTGACAGCGAATAAGGCACACGGCCCTGGACACGGGCGTGTGCCAGGCCGTGTTCGGTCCATATTGGACATTTCAGTCCCGAATCAAAGCCGTTCGTTTCTTTAATTGGTGATCCAACGGCTGGGGGTTGTTCCTGATGGGATATACCCGGGATTGGGCCTTAGAAACCCTCACTTTTACATGAGTGGTTATCTTTCTAAAGCTTAGAGAGAGAGGAGAGCCAAGGAAGGAAGAAAGAGCTAGATCCGGCCATTGGAGGAGCTTCGAAGCTCCTAATCGCGAGCCGACTCCGGATCCACGGAGGCAAAGCTAGTGCGGTGCTTTTCATCCGCTTACTTTTCCATGGCGCCAAAGAAGAACGCAAGGGTAATGATCCTCTTCTTGAGAATGTGTAGCTCTCCTTCTTTGCATAGGAAGCCCGCTCTCGCGAGTTTGCGGTGAGTTGGAGGCGTTCCTTCGGGTAGATATGTGAAGTCCCCGTTGTGTAGAGTCCGTAAGAGAGAACGGACATATGCATGATGTGTGAAGGCTATCCGGACATGTTGGTCTGGATCGGTGATGTTGCATTGCATAATGCCGGAGAAGACTCCGTGCTATTGGTTGTTTTTTGGGTTTTCTACACGGTAGATTGCAACAGGGAGCCTTGGGTATTAACCCAAAGGTGCACCCGGAAAACTGGGCCGATGCATGATCTTTCCAACTTGGTGGCCTAAGAGCCAACTTGAACATAACCGGGTTATGTGAAATGTGATGGAAACGGGACTCGGGAGATGTTTGACCCGCGCATATGTCTTAAACTGTCGTTGCGATGTGAGCACGGGTTAGATGGAACCGTACCCGTTCTATGTTGTTCGGTTAAAGAGACCTAAGGGTACGTGGCACTTGCCATTGGCATAGATTAGGGTCTTCGGCGGTCTATGGCTTAAATTGTCGTGACCCAGGCCAAGAAGACAAAATGCTCATAGGTTTGGCCGTCAAAGTGGCGGTGGTGAGTCCGGAATGTCTATGGCTTTAATTGACATGACATCGACCGGTTCACCGAGAATGTGCCCTGAGAGCACGGGGCGTGTGGCCGTGCGAGACAACGTCTGTGATGAAATGAATATTGTTTTATTGCTCGCTTATGCTAATGAAATGCAGGGAAGGAGCATCGCCGCCCCGAGCTGGGGGCGGGATCGTTATAATTTGGTCAGCATTGCTGACCGTTGCCATGTTTTGCCACCGTGCGGTGGTTTGTTGCTTGCAGGTGCTGCTGGACCAAGCGGTCAATAGCGGGCTAAAGCCCAAATTGCGAAGCCGTCCCTCGAAGGTCTAATTGGAGTGTTTACTGTTTTATTCATGTATGACCGGCCTGCGTGCCATGGTTTGTAAATCATGTAATATCAAGTAAACCATTTTGTAAGGCCTTAAGGCCTGTACTTGTGTATGTACAACATTCCTATTTGGTATTAGTGGACATTCATGCTTTAGTGCTGGGTTCTTTATTGCAACTTATTAATCTGCTTCCGCTAGAATGCTCTGTGTAGGACGTTATGATTGGTTGGATGGTTTCCATGAGTAACCACCCGGTCTGTCTGTGGTATATGGCGTCGGGCCCCGACCGGACCTACTGCTATATGCTATGCGACGGATAGGGGGTGTTACAAGATGTATGATTGGTTTTCAATCCGAGACTAGGACCTCTCCCCCACATGCGAGCCTTTGGACCTGCCAGCTAATGAGAGCCTGTGCAGCGGGTCTACCTGGGGCCGAGCCGCGCTCGGGGTAGTGTAGAACCAAGGACCAGACCTCTCCCCCACAGGCGAGCCTTCAGACCTGCCAACTAATGAGAGCATGTGCAGCGGGTCTACCTGGGGGTCTCCTCTCCAAACCAACTCCAACCCCGAGTGATCCTACAGCCCTGCCATCTTGATGAGAGCCTGGTCAGCGGATCTTCTCGGGATCTCCTCTCCAAACCAACTCCAACCCCCGAGTGAGCCTACAGCCCTACCATCTTGATGAGAGCCCGGTCAGCGGGTCTTCTCAGGGTCTCCTCTCCAAACCAACTCCAACCCCTAGAGTGAGCCTACAACCCTACCAGCTTGATGAGAGCCTAGTCAGCGGGTCTCCTCTCCAAACCAACTCCAACCCCCGAGTGAGCCTACAGCCCTACCAGCTTGATGAGAGCCTGGTCAGCGGGTCTTCTTGGGGTCTCCTCTCCAACATAAATATAAAGCAAACATAAAGGTAAACAAATAACTCAAAAGAACTGTTAATCCGGTCATCAAGTCAAAGTCTGACACGAGGCACCTCTACCCGCTACGTCCACCCTCCTGAGAACTAGGGTTGATCATATAATATTATCCCTAAGGCACGTTTTGATCTCCAGGATAGAACATCCTATGTGATTTACATATTTATTTCTTGTTTCACTATTCTAAATCTAATCATAATTTAAAATTCCTGTTCTCATATCTTATCACATTCGGTATTTTTTTATAGAATAATATCTTATAACTTTATTGATGTATTAGGCTCTCAGGGCTATACTTCCAATTAGAGATTTATAAATAATATACTAACAACCAACCTCAAGTAGGATTTCAATTAAGAGAAACACGGTAAATAATCTTTACTTGGTTCATTATACACATCACTTTACCCGCCCTGTGTTGCGTGGTAATACAGTAAGTATTCTTCGCTTCATATTCATAAGTATGCTTGTCATGGGAGGGTGAACGATTGAGCCTTTAGTAGTTTGTTGTCTGCTAATTTTTCCTATATAATTCTAAAAAATCGAAATTATGCTTCTACTTCACTTATAGCAAACATCTCTTTGCTTAACCATGACAAATGTTTAGAGGAGTTATGAGCAGATGTGGTGGTAATTCGAAGTGGTATTGGTGGGTTATGTTATGCTAGACTTTTAGCTAAATACAATCAGGATGTTATTGTGCTAGAAAGTCATGATGTATCTGGCGGTGCTGCACATTCATTTGAAATTAAGGGTTACAAGTTTAATTCTGGTCCATCTTCGTTCTCCGGATTTCATTCTACAGGTTCGCAAGCAAACCCCCTAGCACAGGTGAATTCGTTATGGTTCGTGAATGTCGTGGTCCTCTTTGGTTTTACTGTTCTTGCTATTCCCACCTCTCCCATCCTAAAACACACATTTGAGAATAATTGTTAATATACGTTTTCTGGAACTTAGATTTCTTGCATAAGTCTGAACCCAGTATGCTAGTACTAACATTTCAACCCTTCGACTGTGCATTTCCTAACCTTAAAATATTAGCCAGTGGAACATTATTTTAAGTGCTACTTTTTTGCTGTGAGAGTTTATACTTTGGCATTTGAGAAATATTCGAGACGAAATGCTAGGATGGTTAGGAGCGACTAGAGGAGAATGGGAGGGGACTTCTTTCATCACACGACCCTGGTCGTCACGTGGTTTCTCTTCTATAGCCATGACGTTCGACTAAGTTTTTCTATGCTGGTCACTCTCCACGCTCACCGCACCAAAATGTTGAAGCCAAAAATGACCTCTATGGAGTTCGGGGTCCCAAAAGAGGGGTGACCGCGCACCTACTACCCTCAAGCGAACGATTTAGGCGCTAGACTAGGAATATAAGGGACAGACCCAAGGTCTCAGCATGGAGGACCCACCGCATACCCGAAAGACTAATAAACTCTTCCCCTCCCAAGCCAAAGACTGAGCTAAGACACCTTCGGAGGGCACTTTTGGCCGACCGGAACATCTAAGGAGGATCTCAAGACCAACTCTCTCCTATCCAGATGTGTCTCCTTGGGTCTACACAAAATACTCCTCACCCGCCCTACTAATGGCGTAATCTCGCCGAGCAATTCTACGACACGCTGCCCAAGTTGGGCCACTAGCAGCGTAACTCCGCTATTCTAAAAGGATGAGAACAGGCCACCAGGGGCTTCCTGACAACTATACCTCGGGGCCCCCACAGGGCGAGCAATTCACGAGCACACCACTCGCCCAAGACAGAAGAAGTAAACTACGCATACAAAGAGCAGGGCTTAAATCCGGGATAGCAAGGAGAAATGAGGGAAGAAGAAAAGAGAGGATAAGAGGGGAGGGAGAGGCATCAGGCGGGGGGGGGGGATTGTTTTACTCCCTCGCTAGGGTTCGGCCAAGGAAGGAACCGCCCGCCTCCCTCTCTCTCTCTCCGGCCACCTCCTCAGCAAGGAGGAGCCGCCCCTCTACCCCCTCCTCTCTCTCTCTCGGTCTAGAGAAGCACAACCCCCGCCCCTCTCTATCTCTCAGCCTGGAGCTAATGTCCTCCCCCGTCGCCGCTGCCTGGAACAAGGCCGGCCGGGAGCTCCTCTCCCGGCACCGTCTACAACAAGGTCGGCTGGGATCTCCTCTCCCGGCCCCGTCTGCAACAAGGCCAGCCGGGAGCTTCTCTCCCGGCGCCGTCCACAGCAAGGCCGGCCGGGAGCTCCTGACCCGGCGCCGTCTACAGCATGGCCGGCCGGGAGCTCCTCTCCCGGCGCCGCCTACAGTAAGGTCGGCCGGGAGCTTCTCTCTCGGCACTGCCTGGAGCTCGAACCAGCCACCAAGAGAGATGGAGATGATTTCATCTCTCCCAGCAAAGACTCAGCCATCAAGGAGGAGGATGAAAGGTTATTTCTTCAGCAAGGCCCGACACCGCCGACAAAAAAACACGCGTCAAGGGTAACGATGTTTCTACTTGGGCAGGTGAAGCCCTTAGTTTTCATATTTGCATGGAAGCCTCTCTCCACTAACGGGTGGGGGGAAGGGAGCTCTCCGACGGGTTGACGTGTACATCCCTGCAATTAACTGCATTAGCACCCGGAAGCGTGAGTATGGGTTTAGGCATGCTGTGTGAAGACCATCCGGACATGTGAGCCGGATTGGTGATGTTCTGGGGTTCCCGGAGAAGACTCTGAGGAAGTTGTATATTATCCATTTGCAGGAAATGTGCGCCATAGCCCCCGAAAAATGGGTGGGTGCGATGTTTTTGCTTCGCTTTTAGTCGACCTATGTTTGGCTTATTATCGCCATTCGAGACGTTGGCGTACATGTGTTGCAGTACCAAGCGGGGAGTAGCGTGCTTAAGCCCAAGCTTGTGCCGGCCCTCGAAGGCCTATTTTTGCTTATATTTTCGGCCTGCGTGCCGAAGTATGGAATTCATATTCCTGTAATTATTTATGATATCTGTGATGATATGTGTATGTGTAGTTTACTTCTTCTGTCTTGGGCATGTGGTGTGCTCGTGAACCGCTCGCCCCGTGGGGGCCCCGAAGGAAAAGTTGTCGGGAATCCCCTGGTGGCCTGTTCTCATCCTTTTAGAATAGCGGAGTTACGCTGTTAGTGGCCCAACTTGGGCAGCGTGTCATAGAATTGCTCGACGAGATTGTGCCATTAGTAGTGCGGGTGAGGAGCATTTTGTGTAGACCCAAGGAGACACATCTAGATAGGAGAGAGTTGGTCTTGAGATCCTCCTTAGATGTTCCGGTCGGCCAAAAGTGCACTCCGAAGGTGTCTTAGCTCAGTCTTTGGCTTGGGAGGGGAAGAGTTTGTTAGTATTTCGGGTATGCGGTTGGTCCTCCACGCTGAGACCTTGGGTATGTCCCTTATGTTCCTAGTCTAACGCCTAGATCATTTGCTTCAGGGTAGTAGGTGCGCGGTCACCCCTCTTTTTGGACCCCGAACTCCACATAGGTCATTTTTGGCTTCAACAATAGTAGATGTTAGGTTTTGTCAACTTCACTCGCCAGTAATCTTGAGGGACTAATCGTTGTGTGTCGAGACCTAGAAATCCATAGTCGACACCCATCCAACTCAAGATCTTTTAAATAGAATGGCATCAAAGATGGACGATCACATCAACGAGGGATGTGAACTTGTGCGCGATGCATTAGACACCGCATCTGTAGATATCAGGAAAGTAATTGACCTTGTGAATGTGGCAGGGTTAGAGTATCTTCTTTCAGAACCAACAAAGATCTGGAAGAGAGAGGTATCTGAATTTTTCTCTAATGCCTCCTTTATCTCTAACTCTGTCAAGATAAAATCCAACGTCAATAGAGTAAGGATAAAGGTAAATACCAAAAGATTGGCTAAAGTCTTTAAGAACCCAAGAATTTCACAAGATAATGACCTGGATTCATCCCAGACAACTGAGGCACTAGTCTTGCGTGGACTACCTCCAACCACTAGTATTGGACATTCTTTCAAAAGAAAGGGAATGAATTCCCAAGGTAAATTCCTGTCTGAAATTATAGGAAAGGTGCTCCTCTGCATGACTAGAGAACATGACAGAATTTCCAATGCCATGTTTAATCTGATGACTAGAATTATCTTCAAAATCAGCACTAACTGGAATAGAGTGCTATTTGATAAAATTGTTGAAGGAATTCAGAAGCCTAATATGGGCAGGATAAGTAGCTTGTATCTGGTAAAGGTAATTCCAGATTACATCAATCTTATACTTGGAACTAAGATTAATCATATGAGGAGAATGGATCTAAGAATCTTGTCTAGGTGGGACAGAGTTTTAACTAAGGAATGTCCCGCACCAAAGCAGAAAAAAGAAATAAAAGGTAAGAAAATAGTGGTAGAGGAAGTAGTATCCTCAAGTGATTCTGAAGAAGAGGTGAACTTCAATTCTGATGAAAATCCAGTGGAAGTCCATGGTGGATCTCCTAGGCAATTCCCTGAGACCAGTGCTCAAGTGCAAGGGGAGATCATGCCAGAAAAAGAATTAGCTGAGGGGGATAACCTCACAGATTTGCCAATGGATATAGCCACAACAATCATCCTGGATGTAGTTCAAGACCTAGAAAAGGCACAAACTACTGCACATGAAATATCTGATCAAGTAGTGGAAGAAGGAACTCTACAAGAGACTGAAGAAGTAGTTCCAAAGACAAAGGATACTAATCTTCCAGAAGAGAGAATTGCAGATTCTCAGATTAACATATCTGATGCTGAAGTCCAGCATGCAGATATTACAGTGGATAATATCCTATTCATCAAGAAGATACCGGAATTGAGGGGGAGTTGACCCTTATTACTGAGAAAAATAAAGAGACACCTCCATTTGAAGAGGTTAGTTCTTCTGACTCTGAGGATGCAGATGCTTCTAAATAGAAGAAAAGAAAACTTTCTGCAATGAAGAAGAAGAGCAAGAGCTACAAACAATATTTTCAGTCTAGACCACAAGCTACTACTATAATAGATCATAACTCTTTGCTTATGCAACTACATCTCATGTTTGATAAGCAAAGGCAAGATTTAGAGAAGTATGTGGATGAAAGCAACAAGGAGTTGCAATTTTAGCTAGCCCAAGAGATCAAATCAATAAGATTTGAAATAAATCTTCTGAAAACTGAAATGACTACATTCTTTGAGAAAGGGGCTCATGCAGTCATTTATCTGTCAAAGCAACAACATGATACCAAGCAAATCCAGGATGATGTGGCAATCAATCAAGGCTGTATCCTTGAAAATCAGAACAGACTGAATGAGAATCTGATAGTAATGCATGAAACTACCTCGGGTGAAATTAAGACTCAAACTACTGCTTTGGAAAGAAAAATAGATTCTACTGGCATAGAGATTAATGCCAAACTGCAAAATCATTCTGAATCTATCCTTAAGGATATCAAAGATTCTTACAAAACTTTGGACAACAATTTATTGAGGGTTAATAATACAGTGACTACAGGTATCAATTATGTTGAAGAACAAGTCAGATTTCAAAAGAATGATCTAAGAGATCACATTGAGAGAGGTCATAAAGGGGGAGAGAGTCATGATTCAGGCAAGTGCTGAACAAGCTACCTGGATTGCAAACAATATCATAGATACTTTAGGCTTTCCTCCCCTATGGTATGAGGGTGATCGAATGGCTGAATCTGGTTGTCAACAACCACCTCTACTTCAAGCACCTCCTGCTGAATTATTTACTCATGCAGCCCCAGCTAACTTTGAGTCTGTTTAAGCAGCTGTTCACCACATGTATAGTCCTCCTCAAGGCATAAATAAGAATGTGATATTTGAGAAAGTGGATAGGCCTGCTAATGCTCCAGAGACTAAGGCTCAGTTATCAAAGAAAAGGTTTAGAGAACAGGCTGAGACTAAACCTGATTTTGAGCAATGCAGTCCAACCTCTAGATCAATCATTCTTACTGCATGGAAAGCTGTGAATGCTAATATTACTGATAGAGGGAAACAGTATTCTAAAAAGGAATGGGCTAAACACCTAAAACATCAAGATGTGATTTAAAAATTCAGGCAAGATTTGAAAAGAGGAAAGCTTCCTGCTAATTCCATAGAGCCCAACAAGTATTTTCCAAAGCCATATCATTATTTTGAGAGACAAAGACTGAAGGAAGAAGCAATAACTAAAGCTAAAGCTAAGGAAGCCAAAGGTAAGGAAGTTGTTGTGGACAAGGAGCCTGAAATGAAAGCCAAGATACAATCAAGAAAAGATATAGTGATTAAGGACCCTGAGCTTCCTTAGGATTTTCTTTGATTTATATTTCTAATGGCATTTTGATCTGTAACTATTAAAAAAACTTGTATCAGTAAATTTTATGATAAACAATTAATGAAAATAAAGGCTTATTCTTCAATTCATGTGTTGATTAAATATGACTGAAATTGTTTGGCTTATGCTCTACTAAGCATTATTATTAAGTTTGTATGTTTATCTGTGTTAATTCACTTACTAAATTGCACTATATGTTTAAATGTCTTTATTTTTATTATTGTGGTATCTTGTTGTATATCATTATTTTGTGGTTATGACTTCTCCAAATAGGGAAAGATTGTAGAGTACATTGGTCTCAATGTACTTGATTTGAAGAAGTCTTCTCAGCTCAATGATATACACATTGTTGTATTTGATGGCTGCTAAGTTTATTAGTGCAGGTTAATAAAGCTAAGTACAATGTGTCGACACTTAGGACTAGTGTCGACACACTCTGAACAAGTTGTGTCGACACAAAGAAAAACTATGTCGACACTAAGGACAACTGTGTCGACACACTGTGTTGAGACTGAAGACAACTGTGTAGACACTCAGGACTAGTGTCGACATACTCTATACACATTATACAAGACTGAAGATAACTATGTCGACACTTAGGACTAGTGTCGACACACTTTATTCAAGCTGTGTCGAGACTAAAGACAACTGTGTCGACACTAGGGACTAGTATCGACACACTATAATCAAGTTGTAACAAGACTGAAGAAAACTATGTCAACACACAGCACTTGTATCGACACATTCCACAGAAGTTGTGTCGAGACAAGTTGAAGAGCTTTGTCGACACATTTAGAAGTCTGTCGACACCACTACAGAGCTTTGTCGACACATTCAGAAGTGTGTCGACACCACTACAATGTTGTGTCGATACCCAGGACTTATGTCAACACATTTCATAGCCAAGTCTCAACACTTCAGCAAACTTATTTCCTAAGTACAGATATCAAGACTGAGGTACTGACAACTGTCAGAACTGTTAGTTATTAACTACATCAGCCGATTACTCCTGTTAGAGCTTATTTAAAGGGATGCAGTCTTCAGAAGAAACAGAACACACAAAGAGAGAGAGAGAAAAATAAAAGAAGCAGCACAACCTTGAAGCTTCAACTATAATTAAGAAGGTGGAGAAAGGTCTGATCAAGAATCATCTACAACATCTCTCCAGCCTAGATCAACCCTAATTTTTACTTTAAGAAGCTTTGAAAAGCTAAGAAGGGTTTGATCAAATCTATCTTGTCAGAATCAAAGGAAGCATAATTATCAAGATTAGATCAAGAAGCAGTTACTCAGATCTCATACTAGGTGACATATTCTGATTTCATTTCTCTGTTAATTTCAGTTTGTAAGAACTATCTGTAGATCTGAGTGGAGGAGATTTATTCTCTTGTTGTTATAATCCTGTGTTATAAAGGCTGAGGTAGGGCTAGGATTGCCTGAGGTAGGAGAAGTTGAAAATTCTCTGAGTTTTAGGGCATTTGTTGCCTGAGAAGTAGGAGTGAGGATTCATTCTGAGGTATAGTTCTTGGGAAGAACTTGAGGTGTAGGATCTTGGTGATCTGAGTGGTAAGACTTGTGAATTATGAGTTATAGGAGCCGGGTGGGCTCTGAGATGTAAGATCTATTGATCTGAGTAAAGGAAAGAGGAGGAGTTTGGCTGAATCTAGTTCATTGCTAGATAGGCGAAGGGGGAAAGTGGATGTACCCATAAATTGGGGAACCACTATAAAACTGTGTGTGTTGATATGTTGTGCTGTGTTAATTCAGTTGATTTCTATTTAGTTTATGTTGATCAGATCTTAGTTAATCATTTCAATTTAAGTAATACTCTGATCAAAGAAAAGGGGGACCATATTTAAATTGGACATATTCACCCCCTTCTAGGTCACTTTCAATCCTAAAGTAAACATTTACATGGATATGAAGAACGCTTTTCTTTATGGGGAGATTGACAAGGACATCTTCATGGATCAGCCGCTCAGGTACATATCTGAAGAGCATCCGGACTATGTCTGCATGCTACGGAAAGCGCTTTATGCATTGAAGCAGGCTTCTCGAGCCTGGTATGGGAATATTGCAGAATACCTCCAGTTCTGCGGGTATATGGCTTCAAACTTAGATTCGAGCCTCTTCGTAAAGAAGAAGGGGGAGCTTCTTGTCCTGGTGATGTTGTACAAGGATGACATGATCATCACGGGGAACTCCAAAGAGGAAGTAGCTAGGCTCAGGGCATAGCTAGCTATCAGGTTTGAGATGAAGGATCTGGGTGAACTCCACCATTTCCTTAGACTTGAGGCGGAGAGGAAGGAGAGCGACATACTCGTGACCCAGAAGGGCTATGCAAAACAGATCATTCAACGATTCGGTATGCAGGAACGGAAGAGTATCTCTACTCCATTTGATTCTGGCATCAAACTTCGGCGGGATGAGGGGAGGATTCTTCCGGATCCTTTGGTATTTCAGGATCTAGTAGGGAGTTTTATTTACCTAACGATTATAAGGCCAGACATCGCTTATGTGGTTGGCCAAGTAAGTCGGTATATGGTGGAACCTAGGAAGCCTCATTTGATGGCGGCTAGGAATATCTTGAATTACGTGAAGATCACTTCTGATATGGGTCTCCTATATAGGAGAGGCACGAAGTTTGTTCTTCAAGGGTACTCGGATGCTGATTACGCGGGAGATTCCAACGATCGGAAGTCAACATCCGGTTACGTCTTCACTTGTGGATTAGGATGTAAGACCCCCCCCTCCCGGATCCCAAAACATGGCACGAAGGGGGGTCTTATTCCCGGAATAGCCGCCTTCTGGTAACATTAGCACACGGGCTAACCTGTACCACAAGATGCATATTCCGCCGGCTACAACCAACATCAATATCATTATGCCAACCCAACCAAAAGTATAAGCAAGAAGAAGTCAAATCCACACTAAGTAATAATGTCCAAATAATACAACAAAAGAGAAGCTAAAACATGCTTCTACAAATCAGAGTACAGCTATAGAAATTGCCCAGAAAAAGGGGCTATATCAAAGTCTCTCAACACTCACATCTGTGACCGACGGTATCGACGACACCGTCACTTCAGGCCCTGTCGTCCTGGCCTGGCTGTCCTACTACGTAGTCTGCGGCTGCCCTACCCGCGGCGTGATCTCCTAAAAGGAAGACGTAGAAATCGTTAGTCGAAACGACTAAGTGGATTCACATCAGCTCCCCCGGCGACTTTTCGGCAAGGGGAGGAGAGAAGGAACAAGGGTAATATATAAGTAAAGAAGTACAAGCAGGTGGCATTAGTGTAAGAGTAACAGTATCATAATCTTGTAGTTATTTAAGAGCTATAGTAAACTAACAAGTATAAGTAACAGCAGGAAAGTAACTTAACTTATAAGAATGTCCATACAAACTTATAAGTTAAGGATCGGGTTACATAAAGGTAACTCATCGTATAAGAGTGCCCACACAAAATTATACGATGAGGATCTTGTTGTGCAATGTTATGAAATATTATGTATGTTATGCAATGACTCACCCATGATCACACACATGCAATTGCTATGTCGACACAGACTGTAGTTCCCACTTTTCGAGCAGGTAGCTAACCTCTCAGGCATCAGCCGCCGTGGCCAGGCGGTGACAGTAGAACGGGCACTTCTACTACTAGGCGGGTATCCACACTACTTCACCTAGGCCTCTGTATGCCTCAATGCTAAGAACACAACAGCGGAGCCCATGCGTACTATGGCCCAGGGGGAACCTCGGGTAGATGTGCACCGAGGACCAAGCCCCGAACTGACCTTATGTGACCCGGAAGGAGCCTCGGATTGAGCACGAGGACCAAGCCCAACCGTTCACCTAGCACGGAAGGAGCCCCGGGACGTGAACACCGAGTACCAAGAGCAACCGCCCAAAGTCTAACTGTCGACTCCCATCGGTGTGACGACTGGCAAGCCCGTAGACCTGTCACACTATCCTCAATCCAGGATTACGACACCGCGTGTCGACTCACACCACATGCAAATTCCACATCATCATGGCATGGAAGGAGCCTCGGGAAAAAGGCACAAGGACCAAGCCCAACCATCCACCTGGCACGGAAGGAGCCCCGTGACGTGAACACCGAGAACCAAGCCCAACCATCCGTCCATACCTATCTCAACACAAACCAAACAAGTGACAGTCAACACTATACTCACACCCTCTCACAATACTACCCGTAGGGAGATGACTCTCTAAGTATTGGACTACTAAACTCATTCCATTAATCAAACATACTCATGACCATAACTTATTCTTCTACATGACTTTCCAAATGATGACAACATAGCACAAACATGATGCGCATATAAAGATCTATCAATCTTTCCAAAAGTACAAACATATTATAAACATGATGCGCGTATAAAGATCCATCAATCTTTCCAAAGGATAACAACATATTATAAACATGAAGCGCATAAATAACCATCTATCAATTTCTATCAAGTCAATTCATTTAAGTAAGCTTGCTTCACAATTGGATTATATGAAATATGATCAATAAACTCCATCAATCATGCAACTAAAATGATTAATCATAAAAGTGTTCATCCAAGCCAAGTAACTTGCATTATTAATTCCACCGAATCCAAATCCATATTATATAAGCCCAGAATTTAGGTGCAGGGTAAATCTGGGCAGCAACTTCGACTGGAGATTCCCGAAGATACAAGAATCCGGTGAAGACGTGTAACCCCTTGATGGAAAGGTCTTTCCATGGGCTAGAACTTTCGTATTCAGACCTCAACCCAGATTTGACTGTATCCTATTAGAAAATAGACTAAGTCCACTGCATACAGAACATAATTTCTGCATGCAGGATTTATTGAACACCATTTTCGTTCAGACTTTCCCGTGGATACAGACATCGCCTGAAGTCGTGCAGCCACTCGTTGGAAAGGTATTTTCAAGCGATTCAACTTTCGTGTTTAATCGAAAGCCCAGATCTGGACATGTCCTTCATGAAAATGTCTTATATGATTGCTGCGCGCAGAACACAGATTCAACACGCATCTTGTGGCGGAATGAACGACATCGGTTCATCTTCCTCCTCAAGTCGATCCTCTCAAATCTCCTCCAGAAATTCCTCCACCCTTATTCACCCTCATAAGGCCTTTGCTCTTCATGAAACCATCCCTCATCTCCACATAGAAGATCGGAGAGGTTGAAGACACTACTAACCAAGAGCACAAGCCCCGGATTGGCCTCACACTAGAGAAAACATCTTCTCACATGTCAAGACTCTTTTGAGTCAACGTCTCGCCTAGATATCTACAGATCTAGCACCAAGGGAGAGGGTAGAAAGCTCACCTCAATTCCAGCGGTTCCTCCATTTCCGGCCATGGATCTCGTAATTCTCCTTGGCGGCATCTTCTCCTTCGCGGCGTTGGCGGATCTCCTCCTCCGGAACTTGCTCCAGCAACTTCTCTTTCTCAATCAGGAATTTCTCTCAGGGAAAATGGCTGGAAGAAGAGTGAAAATGGCTAGGGTTTTCACAGTCCATATATATAAGAAGAGCGGAGCTTTATGGTTGGTTATAATGTCAAATCAATTCACCGACATGGGCAAAGCGTTACAGACGGTTACAACGCCGATTCAATATTTCATTCGACGGAACACGCCCTAGTCACGCCCATGGTCACGCCCATGACACCGGGCGTGAATCTTATCGTCGACCGGAATTCGTCGAACTCACTTAAAATCGTCGAATGGATAACACGCCCCGGTCACGCCCATGGTCATGCCCGTGACGTGGGGCGTGACACCTAAATCGTCTAACTCAGCCAAAAATCGTCGAACAGAGAATTCGTTGAACTCCCCTAAAATCATCGACCAGAGAACACGCCCCTGGCACGCCCGTGACATAGGGCGTGTAACCCTCTCACTCGAGAACCAACCACCTACTCGAGTACCTTTGGCAACTACTCGAGTACTTTTAGCACCAACTCGTGTATCTTAAGTCACGCCCCTGGGTCACGCCTGTGACCCAAGGTGTGTAACCCACTTTACTCGAGTACTTTGGAAACTACTCAAGTAACCTCGGCAGCTACTCGAGTACCTTCAGTCACGCCTCTGGGTCATGCCCGTGACCTAGGGCGTGTAACCCACTTTACTCGAGTACTTTGGAAACTACTCGAGTAACCTCGGCAGCTACTCGAGTACCTTCAGTCACGCCCCTGGGTCACGCCCGTGACCCAGGGCGTGTAACCCACTTCACTCGAGTACTTTGGAAACTACTCGAGTAATCTCGGCAGCTACTCGAGTACCTTCAATCACGCCCCTGGGTCACGGCTGTGACCTAGGGCGTGTAACATACTCTGGACTAACTTCTCCAGTCCACAAGTGCCGCCCTTTTTCCTCCACTTTCCTGAACTCAAGCCTGCCCTCCTGACTCAAAACTTGTACGGGGGCCTAGTGCGAATTGGGACGTTACAAATCCTATAAACAAAATAAAAGATTTCGGCCCCGAAATTAGGCTAGGGCCATGGGGGAGACAAGCATACAAAAAATAAATATGCCTTTAAACAAAATTACCTGGAGGAAATAATCCCGGGTAGCGTTTTTGCATCAAGTCCACAGGCTCCCAGGTAAACTCCTCCTTCCCATGATTAGACCATTGTACCTTCACCAAGGGAACACTTTTGCGGCGCAATATTCTTGTCTCGTTGTCAACAATCCACACCGGCTCTAGTCGCACAGACCTATCTGGCACTACTGCACCATCAGTAGTGGGAATATATTGATCGGGCCACAATAGCGCCTTTCAAAGCGACGACACATGGAACACGTCGTGGAGATTCTCTAGTTCTGGTGGTTACTCCAACCGATAGGCCAACGGGTCAATCCTTTCCAAAATAGTATAAGGTCCAACATATCTTGGGCTGAGCTTTTTCACACCACGAACCCGTGACACTCCATGCATCGGTCGTATCTTCAGAAACACCTTATCTCCCACTTGAAACTCCATCATTCGGTGCTTTGCATTATAATACTTCGCATGTCGACTTTGAGCCTCCAACATACGATCTCGTATCAGCCTAACTACTGCATCGGTATCATCAATATACTCAATACCCAAGGTCTTCAGGTCTTCATCTTGCACCTAAGACAAGGGGGTTCTACACCTTCTACCATAAAGTGCTTCATGAGGTGCCATACCGATGCTCTCATGATGACTGTTGTTGTAGGAGAATTCCACCAGTGGTATGAGTCTTTCCCATGGCTCACCCCTATCCAACACACATAATCTCAGCAGATCCTCCAATGTCCTGATGGTCCTTTCAGACTGCCCGTCCGTCTGAGGATGAAATGTGGTTCTGAAGGTAAGGCGTGAGCCCAAATATGCCTGTACCGCCTTCCACTCTTTGGAATTAAAGCGACCATCACGGTCAGAAACGATTGTCTTAGGCACGCCGTGATATCGTACAGGCTGCTCCACGAAGAGGCGTACCAAGACGTCCACATGAGCTTCTTTATTCATGGGAATGAACCGGGCTACTTTTGTCAGCCGATCAACAATAACCCACACCGAATCATTCCCGGAGCGTGAGCGAGGTAGCCCATGGACAAAGTCCATGGAGATATCCTCGAACTTCCATTCGGGGATGGGCAACGACTGCAACAAACCCCGGGACTCCTGCAATCATCCTTCACTCTTTGACAGGCTTCACAATGAGTAACATAATACTGGACATCCTTCTTCATTCCCGGCCAACACATGGTCTTCTACAAACCGGCGTACATCTTAGCAATACCCGAGTGCACTGAATATTGAGAGCTATGTGCCTCTCTCAAGGTATCCTCCCGGATTTTACTGCCCTTGGGAATGTAGAGCCGGCCGCGAAAGTAAACGAGGCCGTCTTTGAGTGTATACTCGTCGGCAGTTCCTTCTTCAATTGATTTAATTGCTGGGGCCAAAGCCGCATCCATTCCTTGCTCCACCCGAATCCGGTCCCGGATATCACAAACTATGCTCATGCTTGCCAAATACTCTGCATACTCTGCCGAGGAGCCTTGAATACCAAAGTAATATCCATCTCCTCAATCATCCGAGCCAACTCCATACTCATCAACCGAGACTCTGGGCTAGAGCCTGGCACTTTTCTACTCAATGCATCGGCTACCGAGTTCGCTTCCCGGGGCGGTAGCTCATGGTGAACTCATAGTCGCATAGAAATTCCAACCACCGCCATTGTCTAAGGTTCAGCTCCTTCTGAGTGTGGGCATAATTCAAGTTTTTGTGATCAGAAAAGATCTCGCAGTGGATGCCATATAGATAATGCCTCTAGACCTTCAAAGCGAACACCACTGCTCCCAACTCCAAATCATGAACCGGGTAATTGATTTCATGTTTCTTTAACTGCCTTGAAGCATAAGCGATTACGTTCCCGTGCTGCATCAATACTGCTCCCATCCCATGATATGATGCGTCCGTGTAAACTTGAAATCCTTCCTTCCCAGATGGAAGTGCAAGGATGGGGGCGGAGGTAAGCCTATCCTTCAGCTCTTGGAACGGGCTTCATATTGGGGAGTCCACTCAAATGGCACACCTTTCTTCGTCAATGAGGTAAGGGGAAGAGCAACCTTTGAAAATCCTTTCACAAACTTGCGGTAGTACCCGGCAAGTCCAAGGAATCTCCTCACATCGGCCGCCGACTTCAAGGGCAACCACTCTTTCACGGCTCGCACCTTTGCTGGATCCACTGCTAATCCTGCTCCACTGATCACATCCCCAAGAAAGCAACATCCTTAAGCCAGAATTCACACTTGCTAAACTTGGCGTACAAGGCGTGCTCCTTCAATTTCTTCAACACCAAGGTTAGATGCTCGACATGCTCCTCCTCCGTCTTTGAGTAGACCAAGATGTCGTCGATAAAAATAATGACGAAGATGTTCAAATACGGTTCAAACACCTTGTTCATCTGGCTCATGAAGGCCGAAGGGGCATTTGTGAGCCCAAACGGCATTACCGTGAACTCATACAAACCATATCTTTAACTGAAGGCCGTTTTCTAGATGTCCCCCTCTCGTATCCTCAACTGATAGTATCCAGAGCGCAGATCCAGTTTAGAGAACCTGAAATAAACAATGTCTAATCACCTAGAGGGGTGGGGGGGGTGAATAGGTGAACTTTATCTTTTTAAATTTAAGGCAGAAATCCTGTACAGTAAATGCAGTTCTACAATTATCACAACACAGCAATCATACAATCAAACATACACAGAGAGCACATAGGATTTATAGTGGTTCCCCAAGGTCTGGGTACATCCACTTTCCCCCTTCGCCTATCTAGTAGTGTACTAGATTCGGCCTAACTTCTCCACTTCTTCTCAGATCCTCAGATCTTACAACTCAGAACCCCAAACATGTTCCTATAACTAAGAGTGATCCCACTCCTACAACTCAGACACAAAGCCCTACCACTCAGTCTTTCACAAGACCTACACTCAGAGAACAAAGTCTCCTACAGCTCAGGCACAAGGCCCTACCTCAGTCTTCAGCAAGACCTACACTCAGATCACACAGTCTCCTATACTCAGCCTTTATAAAATAGGCTTACAGCTCAGATCCCTTAGGATCCTACAGAAAATAAAGTTTACAAAGTATATAACCACAACTCTGAAAGAGAGAGATGAGTTGACTGGCTTCTTGATGAGTTCTTGGAAGAACTTGGAAGAGATCAACCTCCCTTGGCTTTCTTCAAAGCTTCTTGAATTAGAACACAGTAGGGTTGAATCTCCTGTGCAGATGATCTTCAATAAACTGCTGCCTTGTGAATCAGATCTCAATCTGAATCTTACTTATCAGCCTGGTTCAACAGCTGGTCTTCTTAGAAGGAGCTCTCTCTTTCTAACTTCTTAGATCTTCTCTTGAAGGTCTTCTTCTTTGTTTTGTTGATTTTTAATTCATTGATTCATTGATCATTCTTCTGTTGAAGGAGAAAGGTCTTTAAATAAGCTTTATCCATGGTGACCGGCTGATCCGGTTTCTAACAACTTTCTGACAGCTCTGACAGTTGCAGTTGACCGGTTGAAATGGTAGCTGTCAAGTCATCCAGTCACTTCTTGAAATCTCTATCACTGTTTGAAAGTGTCGAGACAGATAGCCTTTATGTGTCGACACAAATAGATTAAGTGTCGACACAAGTATACTAAGTGTCGACACTAGCCTTGATGGTGTCGACACAACTCCTTGTGTTGTTGTAACAGCTTCTCGACACTGCTTCTTCAGAATGTGTCGACACTGATCATGTGTGTCGACAAAAGCCTTATGTTGAATGTGTCGACACTGATTGAGTGTGTCGACACAAGTACTTATTCTTCAATACTTAGTTGATTTCTGCTGTGTGTCGACACAACTCCTTTGTGTCGACACATCTTCTTGTGGTGAAACTTGCTAAGTGTCGACACATCTTATTGTGTTGAAACTTTGCTGAGTGTCGACACATCCTCCTAGTGTCGACACATGTACTTGAACTTTGTTGAAGTTTGCTGAGTGTCGACACAGCCTCCTAGTGTCGACACATGTACTTGAACTTTGTTGAAGTTTGCTGAGTGTCGACACAGCCTCCTAGTGTCGACACTTGTACTTGAACTTTGTTGAAGTTTGCTGAGTGTCGACACAGCTTCCTAGTGTCGACACTTTTGCTGTCGACAAAGTTTCTCTGGGTGTCGACACTGCCTCTAAGTGTCGACACAGATAATGTTGACAATTCTTCTCTGTGTGTCGACACTGCCTGTATGTGTCGACACTTTTCTTCTGGTGTCGACTCTGCCTTCCTGGTGTCGACACAATTACTCCAAGTGTCGACACAACTTCTCTAGGTGTCGACACAAGCCTTCTTAAGTGTCGACACTTTTCTTCTAGGTGTCGACACATGGACGTAGAATCTTTTATGCTTTCCCTGCAATTACTTAACCTGTACACATAAACTCAAAGCACATTAAATACATCTTGATGTATATCATTGAGTATGGTGAGGCTTCTTCAAATCAGGTACATATATTCCACTTGCTTCATCAAAAACTACAAGAACAGACTCTTCTATAACTTGAGTAATCAAGTTGTAGACTCTATAAGACTTACTATTATTGTTGTACCCAACAAAGATCCCCTCTTGGGATTTGGCAGCAAACTTGGTTAGATAAGACTTACCATTGTTAAGGATATAGCACTTGCAACCAAAGATCCTGAAATAGGATAGATTTGGTTTTCTGCCCTTCACAATCTCATAGGGGGTCTTCTTGTGGCTCTTGGTGATAGTAACCCTATTGATCACATGACAAGCAGTGTTTACTGCCTCAGCCCAGAAATATTCTGGGAGAGATGTGTCACTCAATAGGGTTCTACCAGCCTCTATTAAGGTTCTATTTTTCCTTTCAGCAATACCATTTTGCTGAGGTGTTCTTGGTGAGGAAAATTCCTGAAAAATTCCAAATTCTTCACACAGTTTTGTCATACTGTCAGACTGAAATTCAGTACCATGGTCACTTCTGATTTTGACCACTGCACTGTCCATTTCATTCTGAATTTGTTTAACAAAACTATATAAGATACTTGGGGTTTCAGATTTTTGTCTAAGGAAGAACACCCAGGAAAACCTTGAATAGCCATCTACAACCACAAATGTGTAGACCTTCCTACCTAGGCTGTGAACTGGCATATGACCAAAAAGATCTATATGCAAGAGGTATAAACACCTCACAGCATCTTTGTTCTCAAGGCTATGAAAGGTGGATTTGGTCTGCTTGCCTTTTTGACAAGCTGAGCATATCCCATCCTTAATACACTTAACCTGAGGACCATTCCTCACTAACTCTTTGCTAAAGAGTTGGCCAATTGTCTTATAGTTAAGATGAGCCAGCCTCTTGTTCCATTTAACACAATGTGAGACTTTCTCATCAGCTACAAGACAAATAGGAGAAACAATGTTCTCACATACAAAGTCTATACAATAGACATTTCTCTTCCAATATCCAGTCAGAATGATCTTTTGATCACTTGACCTCTTCATATGACAACCATTTTTGACAAATGAGATGTCATATCCTAAGTCACTCATCTGACTTATGCTAATGAGGTTATGTTTCAAACCCTTTACGTAAGCCACTTGAGTAATTGTAATCAGGTTACTAGAAATGTTACCAAAGCCTTTTATGATTCCTTTTTCTGAACCACCAAAGGTAACTTTAGGGCCATCCTTGATTGGTGTATAGTACCTCAGCAACCCCCTAGTTCCAGTCATGTGCCTGGAACATCCACTGTCCAAGTACCATATAGGGGCATGGCCACTTGGACTCACCTGCAAAACAGATTACTTAACCTTAGAACCCAAATAATTCTTGGGTCCTTGGTGCAGGTTAGTTTGACTTTTAACAAAACTACATGTAGCACTTCTAGCAGGTAGTTTGCTACTCTTCTTGACACTTGAATTGTGCCAACAATCTATGGCAAAGTGACCTATCTTGCCACAACACCAGCACTCAAACCTGTTGTACCTATGTTTAGGTACAACCCTGGCTAGATTTTCTACTGCAGCCTTCTTGTTTAGTGCTG
Organism: Platanthera guangdongensis; assembly: GCA_039583875.1. NCBI lineage: Eukaryota > Viridiplantae > Streptophyta > Magnoliopsida > Asparagales > Orchidaceae > Platanthera > Platanthera guangdongensis. Next base: position 182,253,387 of record CM077152.1, on the reverse strand, counting down.
GGGCTTTGCCCTTAGATTTGGACTTAACTGTCCAGGCAGTTTTTGTAAACCCCAATCCAGGTTTACCCTTATGAGGTACAAACTCATCTATTAAAGGTAAAACAGATTTTGGTTTAGAAAAACTTGCTACAATCTCTCTCTCCTTCTGAATTCTAGCCTCCGGATTTCTAATTTGATCATTCTTAAATGGAATAGTACCCATCTGAATAACAGTAATGTTCTTTAGTCTGGCTATTTCATTCAGTTTCTGATCAAATAACTTGTCTGAATCAGCAACAGCCAATTTAAGACTAGCAATCTCCTTTGCCTGAGTTTTGACTAAGGTCTTGCTTTTCTTCAAGGCCTGCAACAAGTCCCTATATTCATCAATTAACTGATGAATATCTTCTTCAGATTCAGACCCACCCACATCACTTGATGCAGATGTATCTGATTCTGACTCAGTACAAGAAATTGAACTAGAAGAACAACTTTGTACCTTACTTGGTCCAGGCTGATCCTGGATTTTGTCTCCTTCAGATAAGGCCATCAGCCCTTTGCACTGATTGTCCTCATGCTCATAAATTGAATTCATTAACTGCATGAACTCATCTTCCTCCTCTTCAGCAAACAATCCAATATAAGCTTCAGCTTCTGAATCTGTTTCTGAAGATGACTGATCAGTCAAACTTTTGTCTTTCTTGGCAACAAAGGACTTTTACTTTTTGCCCTTAAACTGTGTCTTCTTTCTGTCAGTTGACTCCTTCCTCTTTTCAGGACAGTCAGCCACTACATGTCCCTGTCTATTGCAATAATAGCATGTAATCTTTGAGGATGTAGTTTTACTTGGCTTGGACTTTCTTCTGTCATTCCTTGATGACTTCCTGTTCTGATAGTAGTCATCTTTTATCTATGAAGTGGATGGCTTAGACCTCCACTGCTTCTTCTTCAGAAACTTTTGAAAATGTCTTGTAAAAGCAGCAAGGTCTTCATCACTTTCACTGCTATCTGAATTCTTGCTTTCTGAATTATCTATGACAGTCTCTGCAACTACTTGAGGTGGAGATGGATACTTGCTTCTATAATTCCTAGTGGCTTCAGTCTTGAAGGCCACAGCTCTTTCCTTTTGCTCCACTCTAGTAGTCTTCTCTTCCTCCTTTCTAACCATTAACTGCATTTCATAAGATAGCAGTTTTCCAAACAAGGTTGGAGGAGGTATATCAGCTAATTTGGCCATTTCCCTAATGACACAAATCTTGGTGTCTTATTCTTTAGTCAGGGATCTTAAGAATTTGTCCTTCAGCTCATAGTTGCTGAATTCTCTTCCATAGGACATCAATTCATTGGCTATCCTATATAATTTCTTGTAACATTCAGTAATGCTATCAGACTTTCCTTGTTTGAAGCTTTCATATTCCTGATTTAACAAAGACTTCATATCTTGTCTTACTTCTTCTGATGCCTCCATGTAAACTATCAGTGTGTCCCACATTTCTTTTGAGGTTTTACAATATATTAGGTTCTGAAATGTGGCATCATCAATTGCACTTACAATAATATTTTGTGCCCTCTTGTCCATAGTGGCCAGAATTATTTTATCTTTAGTCATTTCTGAATAGTCTTTGGGAGTTCTCTGATTTGCTTCCAGAATAGATACTTTCATTGGCACATATAGCCCTTCTTTGACTGTGATGTATATTCTTGGGTCAGATGCTTCCATAAAGAGTCTAACCCTCTCTTTCCAAATGCCAAAAATCTCTTTTCTACAGATTGGCAATTTCATGGATCCCAGCTCTTTGTAATTCTCACTAGAACCCATTTTCTTGATTCTTGATTACTCTGATTCTGCCTACAGGATCTTACTCAGACTGTTATGTCCTTTTTGAGCAACCTCGCTTTGATACCACTTGAAAGAAACAGTGCCTAATCACCTAGAGGATGGGGGGGTGAATAGGTGAACTTTATCTTTTTAAATTTAAGGCAGAAATCCTGTATAGTAAATGCAGTTCTACAATTATCATAACACAACAATCGTACAATCAAACATACACAGAGAGCACACAGGATTTATAGTGGTTCCCCAAGGTCTGGGTACATTCACTTTCCCCCTTCGCCTATCTAGTAGTGTACTAGATTCGGCCTAACTTCTCTACTTCTTCTCAGATCCTCAGATCTTACAACTCAGAACCCCAAACAGGTTCCTACAACTCAGAGTGATCCCACTCCTACAACTCAGGCACAAAGTCCTACCACTCAGTCTTCCACAAGAGCTACACTCAGAGAACAAAGTCTCCTACAGCTCAGGCACAAGGCCCTACCTCAATCTTCAGCAAGACCTACACTCAGAGCACACAGTCTCCTACACTTAGCCTTTATAAAATAGGCTTACAGCTCAGATCCCTTAGGATCCTACAGAAAATAAAGTTTACAAAGTATATAACCACAACTCTGAAAGAGAGAGATGAGTTGACTGGCTTCTTGATGAGTTCTTGGAAGAACTTGGCAGAGATCAACCTCCCTTGGCTTTCTTCAAATCTTCTTGAATTAGAACACAGTAGGGTTGAATCTCCTGTGCAGATGATCTTCAATCAACTGCTGTCTTGTGAATCAGATCTCAATCTGAATCTTACTTATCAGCCTGGTTCAATAGCTGGTCTTCTTAGAAGGAGCTCACTCTTTCCAACTTCTTAGATCTTCTCTTGAAGGTCTTCTTCTTTGTTTTGTTGATTTTCAATTCATTGATTCATTGATCATTCTTCTGTTGAGGGAGAAAGGTCTTTAAATAAGCTTTCTCCATGGTGACCGGCTGATCCAGTTTCTAACAACTATCTGATGGCTCTGACAGTTGCAGTTGACCGGTTGAAATGGCAGCTGTCAAGTCATCCAGTCACTTCTTGAAATCTCTGTCACTGTCTGAAAGTGTCGAGACAGATAGTCTTTATGTGTCGACACAAATAGACTAAGTGTCGACACAAGTAGACTAAGTGTCGACACTAGCCTTGATGGTGTCGACATAACTCCTTGTGTTGTTGTAACAGCTTCTCGACACTGCTTCTTCGGAATGTGTTGACACTGATCTTGTGTGTCGACACAAGCCTTCTGTTGAATGTGTCGACACTGATTGAGTGTGTCGACACAAGTACTTATTCTTCAATACTTAGTTGATTTCTGCTTTGTGTCGACACAACTCATTTGTGTCGACACATCTTCTTGTGTTGAAACTTGCTAAGTGTCGACACATCTTCTTTGTGTCGACACATCTTCTTGTGTTGAAACTTTGCTGAGTGTCGACACATCCTCCTAGTGTCGACACATGTAATTGAACTTTGTTGAAGTTTGCTGAGTGTCGACACAGCCTCCTAGTGTCGACACATGTACTTGAACTTTGTTGAATTTTGCTGAGTGTCGACACAGCCTCCTAGTGTCGACACTTGTACTTGAACTTTGTTGAAGTTTGCTGAGTGTCGACACACCCTCCTAGTGTCGACACTTTTGCTGTCGACAAAGTTTCTCTGGGTGTCGACACTGCCTCTAAGTGTCGACACAGATAATCATGACAATTCTTCAATATGTGTCGACACTGCCTGTATGTGTCGACACTTTCCTTCTGGTGTCGACTCTGCCTTCCTGGTGTCGACACAATTACTCCAAGTGTCGACACAACTTCTCTAGGTGTCGACACAAGCCTTCGTAAGTGTTGATACTTTTCTTCTAGGTGTCGACTCATGGACTTAGAATCTTTTATGCTTTCCCTGCAATTACTTAACCTGCACACATAAACTCAAAGCACATCAAATACATCTTGATGTATATCATTGAGTAGGGTGAGCCTTCTTCAAATCAGGTACATATATTCCAATGTACCCAACATAACCAATGTGCTCCCACCAGTTGATCGAACAACTCGTCGATCCGAGGTAGCGGATAAGTGTTCCGCACCGTCAACCGATTGAGTTCCTGATAATCTATGCACAACGCAGAGTTCCATCCTTCTTCTTCACGAATAGTACACAGGCTCCCCAGGGTGACAGACTGGGGCGTACGAACCCTGACTCCACCAGTTCTTGTAATTGAATTCTAAACTCCACGAGTTCCTTCGGGGCCATTCAGTAAGGGGCCTTAGATACAGGCTTGGCACCCGGTACTAGATTAATCTGGAAATCAACTTCCCTATGCGGGGGCAATCCTGGTAGTTTCTCAGGAAATACCTCGAGGAATTCCAGCACTACTCGTACAACTTTTACTTCCAACGCTACCTCCTTCAACTCGAACAAGATCATGAAGACCTCATCCCCCTTCATATGGGCTTTTACAGCATGTACGGAAGATAACATCATACGAGGCGCGAAGCAAATACCTTGGAAGATGACGTCGGAGTCTCCATGTCTCAAATGGATTCGCTTCTCTGCGCAGTCGATCCTCGCGAAGTGCCAGTCCAACCACGGCATGCCCAAAATGATGTCGAACTCTGACATTCTCAGGACCTTGGCCGACGTATCAAAGGCCTTTCCATCAATGAATAACTCCAACTCACACTTGGCGGTTGCGATCATCTTCGAGCCGTCCAGATGGCGCACTCGTCGGGCTATTTCAGTGAAATATTTCACACCCTCTATGCCTTTAATGAAATCCTCAGACACAAAGGAGTGTGAGGCACCGGTATCGAATCGAGTGTAGGCCAGTTTCTCACTGACCATTATGCCTAAGCATCAAAATTATGAAGGCTCAAGCAAGATTCTTAGAAAAACTTAGGCAGACTAAGGACGAATGCTTAATTTCTTCCTCGTAGTCCTCGTCCTTGAGCTGGGTCCTGCTTCAATTACTCCTTCAGCGAGTCTCTTAACGCTGTCTGAACACCCAAAAGACCCGCTTCCAACCACTTTACCATATCAATTATCTCCACCGAGCTCAAGTCTCCTATAAACAAAAGCGGTTGCCCTAGGAAATCTGCCATGTCTATTATCTCCGTTAGATTCAAAATCCACTATAAACAAAAGTGCTTGCCCTAGGGGATCTCGCAAGACTTTATACCATAGTTTTACATTCTTGGGGTCGTCCAAACTTGGAAGATCGACGTATAAAGGTATGTACCTAAGGTCAGGTTGGCTAATCGTAGGGTCAAAGTTGGACATACTTAGCGTTAATTACATATGGGCACACCACTACTTCCGCTAAGTCAGTTTGTCCCCAAACTGACTAATCAAACGGGGGTGGCACCATTGTTGAATGACTTCTTTAGTAGAGGATCGTGGCAAACTGATACCATTTGTAAGACCCCCCCTCCTGGATCCCAAAACACGGCACGAAGGGGGGGTCTTATGCCCGGAATAGCCGCCTTGCGGTAGCTTTAGCACACGGGCTAACCTGTACCACAAGACGCCTATTCCGCCGGCTACAACCAACATCAATATCATTATGCCAACCCAACCAAAAGTATAAGTAAGAAGAAGTCAAATCCACACTAAGTAATAATGTCCAAATAATACAACAAAAGAGAAGCTAAAACATGCTTCTACAAATCAGAGTACAGCTATAGAAATTGCCCAGAAAAAGGGGCTACATCAAAGTCTCTCAACACTCCCATCTGTGACCGATGGTATCGACGGCACCGTCACTTCAGACCCTGTCGTCCTGGCCTGGCTGTCCTGCTGCGTAGTCTGCGGCTGCCCTACTTGCAGCGTGATCTCCTAAAAGGAAGACGTAGCAACCGTTAGTCGAAATGACTAAGTGGCTTCACATCCGCTCCCCCGACGACTCCTCGACACTGGGCGGAGAAAAGGAACAAGGGTAATATATAAGTAAAGAAGTACAAGCAGGTGGCATTATTGTAAGAGTAACAGTATCATAATCTAGTAGTTATTTAAGAGCTATAGTAAACTAACAAGTATAAGTAACAGCAGGAAAGTAACTTAACTTATAAGAATGTCTATACAAACTTATAAGTTAAGGATCGGGTTACATAAAGGTAACTCATCGTATAAGAGTGCCCATACAAACTTATACGATGAGGATCTTGTTGTGCAATGTTATGAAATGTTATGTATGTTATGCAATGACTCACCCATGATCACACATATGCAATTGTTATGTCGACACAGGCTCTAGTTCCCACTTTTCGAGCAGGTAGCTAACCTCTCAGGAATCAGCCGTCGTGACCAGGCAGTGACAGTAGAATGGGCACTTCTACTACTAGGCGGGTATCCACACTACTTCACCTAGGCCTCCGTACGCCTCAACGCTAAGAACACAACAACAGAGCCTGTGCGTACTATGGCCCAGCGGGAGCCTCGGGTAGATGTGCACCGAGGACCAAGCCCCGAACTGACCTTATGTGACCCGGAAGGAGCCTCGGAGTGAGCACGAGGACCAAGCCCAACCGTTCACCTGGCACGGAAGGAGCCCCGGGACGTGAACACCGAGGACCAAGCCCAACCGCCCAAAGTCTACCTGTCGACTCCCGTCGGTGTGACGACTGGCAAGCCCGTAGACCTGCCCCTTATCCTTAACCCAGGATTACGACACCACGTGTCGACTCAAACAACATGCAAATTCCACATCATCATGGCATGGAAGGAGCCTCGGGAAAAATACACGAGGACCAAGCCCAACCTCCACCTGGCACGGAAGGAGCCCCGGCACGTGAACACCGAGGACCAAGCCCAACCGTTCGTCCATACCTATCTCAACATAAACCAAACAAGTGACGGTCAACACCGCACTCACACCCTCTCACAATACTACTCGTAGGGAGACGACGCTCTGAGTATTGGACTACTAAACTCATTCCATTAATCAAACATACTCATGGCCATAACTTATTCTTCTACATGACTTTCCAAATGATGACAACATAGTACAAACATGATGCGCATATAAAGATCTATCAATCTTTCCAAAAGTACAAACATATTATAAACATGATGCGCGTATAAAGATCCATCAATCTTTCTAAAGGATAACAACATATTATAAACATGAAGCGCATAAATAACCATCTATCAATTTCTATCAAGTCAATTCATTTAAGTAAGCTTGTTTCACAATTGGATTATATGAAATCTGATTAATAAACTCCATCAATCATGCAACTAAAATGATTACTCATAAAAGTGTTCATCCAAGCCAAGTAACTTGCATTATTAATTCCACCGAATCCAAATCCATATTATATAAGCCCAGAATTTAGGTGCAGGGTAAATCTGGGCAGCAACTTCGACCGGAGATTCCCGAAGATACAAGAATCCGGTGAAGACGTGTAACCCCTCGATGGAAAGGTCTTTCTATGGGATGCACTTTTTGTATTCAGACCTCAACCCAGATTTGTTTGTATCCTATTAGAAATCAGACTTGAATTCCGCTGCGTACAGAACACAATTTCTGCATGCAGGATTTATTGAACATCATTTTCGTTCAGACTTTCCCATGGCTACACACATCGCCGGAAGTCGTGCTTCCACTCGTTGGAAAGGTATTTGCAAGGGATTCAACTTTTATGTTTAGTCGAAAGACCATATCTGGAAATATCCTTCATGAAAATGGCTTAGACGATCGTTGTGCGCAGAATACAGATTCAGCCCGCATCTTGAGGCGGAATGAACGGCATCGGTTCATCTTCCTCCTCAAGTCGATCCTCTCAAATCTCCTCCAGAAATTCCTCCACCCTTATTCACCCTCATGGGGCCTTTGCTCTTCATGAAACCGTCCCCCATCTCCACATAGAAGATCGGAGAGGTTGAGGACACCACTAACCAAGAGCACAAGCCCCGGATTGGCCTCACCCTACAGAAAACATCTTCTCATATGTCAAGACTCTTTTGAGTCGACGTCTCGCCTAGATATCTACAGATCTAGCACCAAGGGAGAGGGTAGGAAGCTCACCTCGATTCCAGCGGTTCCTCCATTTCCGGCCATGGATCTCGTAATTCTCCTTGGTGGCATCTTCTCCTTCGCGGCGTTGGCGGATCTCCTCCTCCGGAACTTGCTCCAGCAACTTCTCTCTCTCAATCAGGAATTTCTCTCAGGGAAAATGGCTGGAAGAAGAGTGAAAATAGCTAGGGTTTTCACAGTCCATATATATAACAAGAGCGGAGCTTTACAGACGGTTACAATGTCAAATCAATTCACCGACATGGGCGAAGCATTACAGACGGTTACAACGCCGATTCAATATTCGATTCGACGGAACACGCCCCGGTCACGCCTATCGTCATGCCCATGACACCGTGCGTGACTCCTATCGTCGACCGGAATTCGTCGAACTCACTTAAAATCGTCGAACGGAGAACACGCCCTGGTCACGCCCATGGCCACGCCCGTGAAGTGGGGCGTGACACCTAAATCGTCGAACTCAGCCAAATATCGTCGAACGGAGATTTCGTTGAACTCTCCTAAAATCGTCGACCGGAGAACATGCCCCGGGCATGCCCGTGATATAGGGCGTGTAACCCTCTCACACGAGAACCAACCACCTACTCGAGTACCTTTGGCAACTACTCAAGTACTTTTAGCATCTACTCGAGTATCTTAAGTCACGCCCCTGGGTCACGCCCGTGACCCAGGGCGTGTAACCCACTTTACTCGAGTACTTTGGAAACTACTCGAGTAACCGTGGCAGCTACTCGAGTACCTTCAGTCACGCCCCTGGGTCACGCCCGTGACCTAGGGCGTGTAACCCACTTTACTCGAGTACTTTGGAAACTACTCGAGTAACCTCGACAGCTACTCGAGTACCTTCAGTCACGCCCCTGGGTCACGCCCGTGACCCAAGGCGTGTAACCCACTTCACTCGAGTACTTTGGAAACTACTCGAGTAATCTCGGCAGCTACTCGAGTACCTTCAGTCACGCCCCTGGGTCACGCCCGTGACCGAGGGCGTGTAACCTGCTCTGGACTAACTTCTCCAGTCCACAAGTGTCGCCCTTTTTCCTCCACTTTCCTGAACTCAAGACTGCCCTCCTGACTCAAAATTCGCACGGGGGCCAAGCGCGAATCGGGACGTTACATAAGAAGTATTTCTTGTTGCAGCAAGAAGCAAGACTCAGTATCCGTCTCTACTACGGAAGCGCAATACAAGGCCTCTGCAGCTCGAGAAGCCATCTGGCTCAGGAGATTAGTAAAGGACATCTACAAAGAAGTGCGCGGTCCTACTCTACTGAGCGGTGACAATGAGAGTGCCCTAAAACTAGTGAATAATCCAGTTTATCATGCTCGGACCAAGCACATCGAGATTGAGCATCACTTCATACGGGAGAAGGTGTTGGAGGGATCTTTGATGGTACAACATGTGTGGAGTCAGGATAATGCCGCAGACATTTTCACGAAGCAGTTGCCGAAGGTGAAGTTTACTCTGTTACGTGGATTGCTGGGCTTGATCACCACTTCTAACTTCAAGGGAGAGTGTTGAAAATTATGAAGTGAAAGTGGGTGATGGAGCAGACCGTGCGGTCTGGGCGGTCTGAGTCTGTGGCCTAGGCAGACTATTTTTGCGGCCTGGGTTATCAGTGGACAGGGTAGACTTGGCGGCATGGGCGTCTAGTGGAGCGACCTGGGCGGTCTGTCTTTGGCGGTCTAGTGGCGGTGCTTAGCTTGGCCTGCGGTTCTACAGATCTTTCTCTTGAAGTAACCGGGCGGGTTGGAGAATAAATCCGCAGAGATGTGGCAGACTCGGTTAGAGTTTGCGGGATCCGCTATTGCGGACTAGTTTTGGAGATCGGCATTGGTCCTTGCCGAGTTCCCTAGTGATGTGGTGGATAATAGCCGCATTCATGGTGGCAGACTGTCCATGAAATTGGCGGTCTGGGTTTCGTGTCTGCCGAGCACACGCCATTTGTTTGGTGGGTTGCTAGACTTGGTCATTGTGTGACAAGTCCAGGGTGTTCGCAGTTTCCGCAGAGTCCGCTATTGACCGGGCGATCTGCCTGTTGGTCGTGGACTTGTGCGACGGGCTGATGCAGTGTTCGTAGAGCCCGCTGTTGACCGGGCAGTCTGCCTGCTGGTCATGGACTCATGGCGGGTTGAGGCATTGTTCTCAAGCTATACGGACTGTCTTCATGTCCTCGTATGGCGTGGGACTGATGCAGTATGGGCTGTGGCTGTGTCCGTGTGCTGTGCAGTGTGGCAGACTGGTGCAATGCTTGCGAGCAGTGCGGGCTGGTGTCGTGTTCACATGTAACATGTGGACTAATGCAGTGTATGGGATGTTGCTGTGTCTGCGTGCTTCTATGTATGCGGACTAGCGCGGTGTCCGACTAGTGGTGGACTGACCTTAACTTGGCGCCTGGCGAGTTGTTTGGAGTCCGACCAATTCCTTGCGGACTCGGCGGACTGTATTGTGCTAGCTGCGAGCTGGGGTGGTGACTCTATTCACTAGGTCGGTGACCACACTTCTAACCCTGCCTATAAATAGACCCTCCCCCGACATGTCTACAGTAACAGAGTGAATAGTAAGTTAAGCGCAGATCAATTATTGCGGACTCGGTTTTCCAGGTCGCGTGGTTTGAGATTTAACTGGTTGTTGTTTGCAGGTTGTGCGGCTAGCACTGTGAAGCCGGGCGTCTTGTTTCGATCAAGGTCAGGAAGCAGTGAAGCTTGTAGTTTACAATCAGCAGTTGCAGCAGGTCGCATTTGGCAGCCAACCAGTTTTCTCCTTCAATTGAAGTCTAAGTTCAATAACCAAGTCGCAGTCTCGGCGGGCTTGGCGGTCTGTTCATTCAGTTCGGCGACGGCTTGTAGAGCAGGCGTCAGCAGAATAACGGGTTGTTCGTGGTTTGTGCGGACTCCGTAGAATCAGAGTAGCAGCAGTAGCTTGGCGATCTCGGTGGTCTCGGCGGACTCAGTGGTCTTGGAGGCAGTCCGCCCGGCTTGAAGTTTGCTTTTGCTTGTTTTCTTCTCATTATACTTGGCAAAACCATGTCTCGCCATGTATACCTTGCCTTGTAAATTTGATAGTGGATTAATGCAAGATCTGTGTTTGCTCCTCATTGTCTCTGATACATAGCTCAGTTTATGGTTGGAGTGTTCCCGCACCTAGTTCTCGTTTTTCGCTTGATCAAGTGATCAGCCTGATAGTTTTGGAAATGTTTGCTTGATATCAAAACTACCAGTTGATTGACTTGTGAATTTTCAGCACTTAAGGGCCTATAAAACACATGAAATAGTGTTATTTGGGATTATTTTCTCAGGTATAATCTGAACTAGCTTTTCATACCTCGTACTTTAATATCTGTTGCCCCAATCTCAATTTTGTGGACAATTATTTTTGTTTTTAGGTTTATAACATCCCAATGTGAACTAGACTCCTGAAGTGACGTGTGTCACTTTGAGCTAGCTTGGACTAGGTAGTAGTCCTAAGGACCTAAGGTGATCATGGATGAGTTATGATCAACATAAGTGAGTGTAACACCCCACTTACCAATGGTAAGAATAAAAAATGAAAAATCTTATAAGAACGCTAATGCCACGTGGTAGGGGTTACCGTTGGTGGTAGCTTATCAATGGGAAGGGTTAAATCTGTCGACGAGAAGTGTATGTTTGTCAAAGAGAAGAACTAGCTTGTCAACTAGAATAGAGATCTGGTGATAACTTTGATGATGAGAAGTGTTAACTTTTCGACGAGAAATGTTGGTTTGTCGACGAGACAAATTAGCTTATCGACTAAAATAAAGATAGCGCCATGAAATATGTGTTACCGTTGGCGGTATCTTGTCGATGTGAAGAGTTAACTCTATCGATGAGAGTGTTGGTTTGTTGACAAGAAGAACTAGCTTGTCAACTAGAAAAGAGATAACACCACGCGGTAGGTGTAACCACTGGTGGTAGCTTGTCGATGAGAAGTGTTGGAACCCATGGTCTGCATCTCTTTAGTTTGACAATATCAAATCCCAAGTTGTATTTGATCATACTTGTGGTGGGTATAGTGTGCAGGTTTACAGGTATGAAGAATGAGATTTTCAATCTCTGTGACCTACCATCAGGCGTTAGCTCTACCGCTGGTGCTAGCGACGTGGGATTAAAGTGAGCGAGCATATATTTCTCTCTGTGACCTATCGCTGGGCGCTAGCCATACCGTCAGGCACTAGCTATCTCGAAGATCGTCGAGTCAATTGCGTCGAAAAGAAATGCTACTGCCGCGCGCTAGCCTTACCCCGCCATTGTATCCAAATGCGGCGAGGATATTTTAGGATATTTTTCAAAATTTTATGGATAGCTGGAAATAAAGCGTAAAAATTCTAAACATAAGGCGCTAGCTCTACCGCCAGCGGTAGCTTATTTATAAAGAGACTATAAAAGCACGGGTTCTTTTTTTGAGGAGACAAGGAAGAGAATTATAAGCCTAGGGTTTGGCCACCGCCTCTGTTGTTGCGAACCACGATCTCCGTGCAGGGAAAAGCGAAATATCTCCCACCCATTCGTGATCGAAGAACTCCAAAGTGCGAAGTCTCCAACGACCATCAACAGTTGATCAAGCTCAAGAAGAACGACATTCAGAAGCATCGATCGCACACCGTTCTATGAAGGAATTCTTTTTGATAGAGCAATAATTTCAAAAATATTTATCTTTATTTGTACTTTTTCTCTGTTCTAATCATTGTGTGTTGTGAGAAAAATCGATCGGGGAGGTCATCAGAATCCGGGGAAGATTCCGTAGGAAATCATCCTGGGAGGACGTCTAGATCTAAAAGATCTAGTGAGCTTTAAGACCCTTCCTGGGAGGAAGGTGAGGAGCCGACTCGTCAGTCTTCTTGGGAAGAAGAGAGAGAGCCAACCGGTCCTGGTTGAGGGTAAACCAATAGAGTATTGTTTGATTCATCACATCCGATCTCCGATGTCACAGAGATTGTATTGGTGTAAACCCTTGTTTTTAGTTTTTTTTTAATTTTATTTCTTTTTATCTCTTTTTTGTGGTTGCATGTTGTCAGGGTTCTAAGGGGTTTGTGAAAAATTAGAAACAAACTTTCACAAGGGAAAAGTGGTTATGTGACCTACCAACGTGCGATAGTAGTCTACCGCCCTGCGTTAGCTTCCAGAATAGGTTGCCCTGCCGAACTTGTGGTTTCTGTGTCCTACCGCCAAACGGTAGTAGCCTACCGTCCCGTGGTAGTTTCCAGAACAAGTTGGCCTGCTGAAATTCTTTTAATTCTAAATTTTAATTTGAAAACCTTATTCACACCCGCCTCTAAGGTTGGCCACCAGATCCAACAAGTGGTATCAGAGCCAGGTTACTTCAAAAAGGGATTAAAATGTTGATGTAGATGGCCAACGCTAATCATGCCTTTATTGAGGGACAAGGAGTGAGTAGGCCTCCTTTGTTTATGACAAATGATTATAGACACTGGAGAATGTGCATGAAAATATTCTTGATGACACAAAGCATGGATGTATGAGCCATGGTCGAAACGAAATACACAACACCCACTATTACTATACCTGATCAGATTGTTTAAAAGCCTCATGATAAATGGGTTGACGTTGATAAGCTGAGGTGTACCAATAATGCCAAAGACATGAACACTTTATTTTGTGCCTTAGATATGACTAAATTAAATAAGTATGTAATTGTGAAACTGCTTATGATATTTGGCGTTTGCTTGAACTATCTCATGAAGGTACCTCAGAGGTAGATGAGTCAAAGTTGTTTCACTTGAGACTGAATATGAATAGTTTCAGATGAAGATCGACGAGGAGGTGGATGTCATGTACACTCGTTTCACAAAGATCGTCAACACCTCTAGATCTCTTGGAAAGACTTTCTCAAATGGGGACTTGGTAAGTAAGATCCAACGATCTTTGCATCTACGATTCAATCCAAATGTGACTTCCATTGCTGAATCTCATGACATCAGTACCCTGGAGATAGAGAGCCTCATTGGGAACATGAAAACCCACAAGCTCGAAATGAAAATTCAAGTAGAGGAGTATCCCAGGGAATAGAAGAAGGCACTGGCACTGAAGGCGGGTAAGTAAAAAGAGGTGACTGAGGAGACTGCTGACAAGGAGATTTTGTACGGCATTGGCTTCAAAATGTTCATGAGAAACCCAAAGAGATGATAGAAGTTTCAAAGATTCATGAAGAAAGTCGCAGAAGAAAATAAGCGGTGGAGAAAACCATCGAAAGTAGCAAAGAGTGATGAAGAAGAATCTGCCCATGAGTGCTCAAATCTGGATGCCAAAGTCGACTACCTATACTATGGGTGGAACAAATTGGTTAACCAGATGTTTATTCTCATCCTCTTTTTAGGTGTGTTGGCAGGCTAAGGACAGGGAGAATGTGGGCTAATTGGACTCCGGGTGTTCCAAGAACATGACTGGTGATGAAGACAAGTTCCTTAGCCTGGAGAAGAAAAAAGGAGGCATGGTGACTTTTGGAGACAACATCAAAGGACACATTCTTGGCATCGACACCATAGGTAACAAAGTATTTTCTATTTCAAATGTACTGTTTGTAGAAGGTTTAAAACACAATTTAATTTCTATTAGTCATCTCTTAGATAAAGGTTTGAATGTGTTGTTTGAAACCTCCATGAATACATGCAATATTATAGATGTTAAATCAAACATTGTGTTGCTCATTGCACATAGAAACCATAATGTCTATATCATTAATTTTGAGGACATCTTCGTCTAATTTAAAGTGTTTAGTTGCTAAAAATGAAAAGTTGGAACTATGACATAGGAGACTGGGTCATTCCGGGAGTAAACTAATAGTCAAACTATCGAAAGAAAAACTAATCCGTGGACTTCCAAAACTAAGTGGTAGTTTGACTTATTTATATACTCTTTGCCAAAATGGAAATTCATAAAATAATCCTTTAAAAGCAAAAATGATATTTCCTCGTCTAGACCAATGCAATTAATTCAGATGGATCTGTTTGGTCCTTTTAGCACATGTAGACTAGGTGGGAAACAATACACATTTGTGATCATACATAATTACTTACGTTTTTGTTGGATAATTTTTCTTGCTAATAAATCTGACACATTCTTTAAATTCTCTAATCTGTGCACTAGATTCCAAAATGAAATGGAACTAAAAATAAAAAAAAGCATAAGGTTCGATCACAGGAGAGAATTTGAGAATGAAATTGTTTTAAATTTCTGTAACAATTTAGGAATTCGGCAAGAGTTTTCAGCCCCACACACTCTACAACATAATAAAGTAGTAGAAAGGAAGAATCGGACATTTCAAAAATTAGCTCGCATAATGTTGGTCGAGTACGGCTTACCTCGATATTTGTGGGCTGAAGCGATCAACACTGCATGTTATGTGGTGAACCAGACCATGCTTCACACTATTCTTAAATGCGCCCCATATGAGCTATACTATGATAGAAAGCCGTCTGTATCCTAATTTAGAGTCTTTGGATGCCCATGCTTCATTCTAAACACCAAGATAATTTAGAGAAATTTGGTGAAAATATGACCTAGGCAACTTTTAGGATAATTCCTCCATTAGTCGTGTCTATATGGTCTATAATAAAAGAACCTTGGTTGTAAAGGAATCAATTCATGTCCACTTTAAAGAAACAACTCTAAAAGAAGATCCTAAATGTTGGGAATTTTTCCCTCAATATTCCCTAGATTTGAAGAGATATCACAATTAATAATAATAGCATAATTATATTTAATATATGTTCAAGTTTAATATGTGTAGGATGTTCCTTGGAACAAGTTTAGACAAGTTGTCTAAGTGATTGTGACAGGTGATCATAAGGTAGAAAGGTGGAGAGATAGAAATCTATCTGTACAACCCTATATCTGGAGAGTTGTGGTCGACAAGAGACAGATCGGCCAAGCTTCAGTAGTCCAAGTCCTATTCGTGCCGGGAGGAGGAGAGAGCTCAACAGTCGCCTCAGCTCGCCCTAGTGGGTTGGACCAAGTGGGGGTGAGAGGAGCAGGTCGGCTCGGACTCGCCCCAGGAAGGTTGGGAAGTAGCGGACGAGTGGGGTAGGTCGGGCCCACACTCACCCAGGGCCACGGGAGAGGCGACGAGTGCTAGCTCCATCAAGCACTCGCCGCCACTGGTGAGTGGAGGTTCTAGAGGGCCACTCGCCCAGCACCTTGTGATGTGTTTTCAACATTTTGCCCCTGATGGTCTATCTATAGCCTGTTGAAACAATGGAGTTGTGTTGTTGGCAGACCCAGTTGTGCTGCACATAGTTGTTCAAAATCGCAGAGGTTGGCTATTTGCATGTCATTTTCAAAAATTTATGAATAGACCCAAGGAGTACCTCAGGAGACACGTTTATTTGTGCCCCGGTCTTCTTGCGCTTTTTGAGGAATCCTTAGATCGGCATTTTGCTAGGGAGGGGAAGCTCTCTAAGATCTTCATGGTGTGTGGTGAGACCTCCACGCCGAGCCCTTTGGATCTGTCCCTCTGTTCTTTTTTCCTCAGTCATTCGGCTCGCAAGAGAAAAGTAGGTGTGCGATCACCCCTTCCACAAGGGTGAACTCCACAGAGACCGAGTTTTAAGTTTCAACATTTGGGCATGCAATCCCTCATGGCCGAGCTAGAGCAGGTTCATGCCATTTTAGGCCTCGACATCCATGCCTCCATACAGGCCAAAGCAAAGAGCGTAGGCATTACCCGAGGGGGGTTGGCGACCTGACCAGGAAGGATGGAGGGAGGAGATGGAGATCCTATGTGCCTCCTCAACCCACCAGAACATTATCTCATTGGCCGAGTCCTTTTGCTTTCCCCTAAGGCCAAAGAGGGGATGGCTCTTCGGCAGGCCCGAATCGAGAGCCTCGGCTTCCACTGCAATAGGGGGAGATGGTTTTCCATCCTCCTAGACTTTTTATGGAGAGCCCTTCAGCGAGCTCGCTGGCGATTCATCGAGGTGGACTCCAGCGAGCTGATGTAGATTTGTTTTTGTTGTTGTGGTGGTATTCTCCGCCGAACTTGTTATTATTGTACTTCCCCTCGGGAGACCACCATTGTTTTCCTCTTTCGTGGCGGGGAGCGGCGAGGAGAGCCGGACCCTTCGAGGCCAGGTCGTTACCGGCTGGAGGAGGGTCCACCTGACTACAGCTTGCCCTGACAGTCCACCGCTACTGCCCTCTCGTGCGTCAGCGGGTCTGGGTAGAGTCTCGAGTCCGCATGAGGTGGATGCTCGAGAATTGATCGCTCCCCTGCAAGAAACGAGTTAGAAAAATTGATGATTGTAAGCGAGCCAGTAGGAAGGAAAAAGGAGGGTATACCTTCGCCAGGGAGGTCAGGGGGAAGCGAGTCGAGGCCCCTTCGAAGGTGGACGACCTCTAAGTCCTTCCCCAAGAAGAACTTGTGCGGCTCGGCGTCATCGTCAGATAGCGTTGGAGGCTGGTATACCTCCTCGCACTTCTGCTGGCGGGAGAAGGGAATGCTGCCCAGGTCGCCCTTGATGAAGAAACCCTTGGAGACAAAGTTGTGATTTTTGTTGGCGGTCTCACGGATCTTGATGTGTGAGCCCATCAAGAAGGAGACCCATCACTGGTTGCGCGGTAGGTGAAGTGTTTGTAGAAGACGAAGAGGTTAAACTCAATCCGCTCGCGGTGGAGGTGACAGGAAAACACGACCATCATAGCGATCGCATTCGGGTTCAGCTGCGCAGGCACTGCGCCAAAGTACTTGAGGATCTTGTGGATTTCTAGCCAGAGGGGGAGGCGCAACCCCACCTCGAAGTGCGAGATGGGGAAGATGAGTTCATCACGATAGAATGTGTTGATGGCCTCGCCATCTGCGGGTCGGCGCACATCATAGTCATGGGGCAGGTACTCTGTTTTGAAGGTGGCGAGCTTGCGCTTGGTGGTGTTTCCATCGAAGAAACAATACTCAGAAAATTGCCGAGAACATTTGGATAGCCCATCGACATCAGGTCGTGCTTTGCCCATACTCATGAAAGAGTTCAGGGTGCGAGAACATGTAGAGAGAAGGGCAGCAAGGAGGGGTCTGAATGCAATAAAGGTGATAGGCCATGTGGTTGGTGATGGGGCCTATTTATAGAAAACAGAATTTATGGCCGAGCCGACCGGTCAGTCCAGCTCGCCAGCCCCAACTTGCAAGCCCCAGCTCGCTGATCCGGCGACCTGACCTATCCTAGTGTGTGCAAAAAGTCTAGTTGTCACATCCTATTATTTTCAATAGCATATAGAATTCTAAAAATTATTTTAAGTTATTATAGACAGGGACTATCGCAGCCCCAAAAATAAAGAAGTTCTCAGCGAGCAGAAGTAGTTCGGTCAGCCCGCGCGACATGGGTGTCGGGGGGGGGGGGGGGGTGGAGAGGGCAGGTAGGATCAGCTAGGGAGTCATTTCAATCTACCCCGGCCTCGCGCCCCCATCCCCGGAGGCCGACGCGGGCTGAGGAACTCGTGGAGCAGGACCAGGTCCAGGCTGAAGGCTTGTAGGTTCTCATTGATACTCTCCATGACTAGGGTGGGGACATCATCTCGCTCGTCGGGCTGTACTCCATCTTATCAACGAGCATTACATAGTCCCTCTCCAGCTCCTGCAACCTCTGCTCACGGTAGGCACTGTCCGCTCGAAGTTGGCGTAGGGTAGCATCCTGTTTCTTCATCACTTCTACCATTCTCCATTTCAAGTCGGCAGGATCCAGTGACTCTTCCAAGAATCTTTCCATCCCGGGGTCAAGGGCGACGAGTGGTGAGCTTGTTCAGAAGATTCCTCGACTTCAGATGGAGCAGAGAAACCTGCAAGAATAATCAACTGATAGAAAGGTGCAAGTGTATCAAAGGTGGCGAGGCAGAATATTCTAATAAAAATGGGGCTTACGGGATGACCTCAGTAGTTCCTGGAGGGTATGCGAAGGCGGAAAATCCAAGTTCTTACCGTGACCAGGGGGATGTACCCCCGGAGCGATGAGATTGAAGCTGGGAACCGGGACGGTTCCAGCCACTTCTCCCATGAGCACAGGAGCAGGTACAGGCTGTTGAGAAGGAGCACGAGCTGACGACTTGGACTTCAGCGATCCCAGCCCTGTGGTCTCGAAGGGAGGTGATTTGCACTAAAGACGAGCATCTGGTAGAGTCTAAGGCAGCGTGTTGTCGAGCGGGGTGTGGACCCGCGACGTGGAGGACTCGACATCGGTCTGGCGGCATTCAGGCTCGACGAGAATACCGATGGCCATTTTCCCCTTGGGGTCGGCAGCCAGTTTCGTGGAGGCGAGCTTGGGAGTCAAGGTGGACTACAGGTCGTGGTAGATGGATTCGACATCCTTCGAGATGGGCTTGTCCTTCTTGGCAGGATTGGGCTTGGACTGCTCGTGCAGTTCTGCACTGGGAGACACGCTGACTAGCGCGTCAGCGTGAGCGGCATTGATCTTGCGGGCATGACTAATCTTCTCTGGAGCTCTTTGGAGAGAGGCATCTCAGCAGGATCAAGTAAGAGGAAGGGTAAGGGTTGCCCAACTATACGAACATATATAAACACCGGTGGGCCTCGCAAAAAGATTCCCACTCCTATCGCACTAGTTGTATATTGCGGGCTTGGATGATTCTTTCCGAGCTTGTGTCAACCTTACAAAGAGCGGGAATTGTGTACAACCCCATATCAGGCGAGTTATGGTCGACAGGAGTCGGATCGGCCAAGCTTCAGCAGTCCAAGTCCTATGCAAGCCGGGAGGAGGCGAGTGGAGTAGGTCGGCTCGCACTCGCCCCAGGAATGTTGGGAAGTAGCAGGTAGGTGACTTGGGAAGGCTGGGCACGCACTCGCCCATGGCCAGGAGTAAGGCGGCGAGTGCCAGCTCCATCAAGCACATGCCGCCACCGACGAGTGGATGTTCTAGAGGGCCACTCGCCCAGCCCCTTGTGATGTGTTTTCACCATTATACCCCGGCTGGTCTGTCTATAGCCTGTTGGAACTGCGGAGTTGCATTGTTGGCAGACCTAGTTGGGTTGTACATAGTTGTTCAAAACAGTGGAGGTTGGCTATTTGTAGGTCGTTTTCAGAAATCTATAAATAGACCCAAGGGGATACCTTAAGAGACACTCTAACTTGTGCCCTGGTCTTCTTATGCTTTCTGAGGTATCCTTATCTCAGCATTTAGCTATGGAGGCAAAGCGCTCTAAGATCTTTTGGGTGTGTGGTGGGACCTCCACGCCGAGCCCTTGGGTCTGTCCCTCTATTCTTTTTCCTTAGTCATTCGGCTCGCGAGAGAGATGTAGGTGTGCGATCACCCCTTCCCCAAGGGTGAACTCCATAGAGACTGAG
The DNA here is from genome assembly GCA_039583875.1 of Platanthera guangdongensis. NCBI lineage: Eukaryota > Viridiplantae > Streptophyta > Magnoliopsida > Asparagales > Orchidaceae > Platanthera > Platanthera guangdongensis. Next base: position 182,233,205 of record CM077152.1, on the reverse strand, counting down.
TTTTCGGTTTCAACACTATCCAAGTCAACAATGTTGGATCCCTAGTTGATTTGGGCTAGGTTCACTAACTTAGGATGTGACCCAACATGTATAGCCAGGGTCAAAGCTGTGTCCTAGAGTCTAGGCCAAGTCCTTAGAGTCAACACCAGATGGACCAGCTATCAACAAGACTATCAGAGACTCAAGACTTAGAAGATTTCAAGACTAAGTAAAAATGAGTTTGACGTTCGTCGAACTCAGTTCGACGAAAGACATTCTCAGCTCGACGATCTTGAGACATTTCTCTGAGCTGAGCTCGACGATCTTCATTCTCTGATTGATGAAAGTTGGGATACTTCAACAAACTAAAGTCAGGATAAACTCCAGATTATTCTAAGTCCAACTTCAGACTTTGGTCGACGAACAAGATTCTGAGCTCGTCGAACTTGGACCTCCAGTACACAACTTCTCAAGTCGACGAACTCAGTACTCTACTCGATGAATTCTAGAATCAGAAGATTCATGTTGACTCACAGAATATCAATCAACACAAAACACTTGACTAAGTCTAGAATTATTGCTGAACTCCAGTCGACGAAGTTACAAACTCAGCTCGACGAACTTCAGACATAAAAGACAAAGGCTCTGAAGCATGCAGCTCTGTTATCAGCTCGACGATCTTGTAACTCAGCTCGACGAACAGGAAGTTGTCTGGTCGACGAATTCAATATCTCAGCTCGACGAATTGGTAATTCAGTTCGACGAATTCTGCCAACTGTTTGATGATTCCAGACTTAGCCATTTCCGGCATTCAATCGTCACTCAAATGCAATAATTCCTGACAGATTAATGCTCAAACATTCTCTGAATGTATCCGTTAGGGGGAGCATTAATTACAGTCATCCTCAGGAATATTACTTGCTGATTTTCCACAAGACAGTTGGGGAAATACATTAATGCCGATTATTCTCAGGTCATCAGCATTAATTACAGAGGATTCAAATTTTTGAATAGATATAGAAGAAAAAGAAGATCGTGAATTAGAAGGTGAACCAGAACATACTCAGTCAGATAGAATACAATGAATAGAACGACAGAAAAGGCTTTCTAGAGAAAAATAAGAACTCTGCAGCATCATTCAGATAATCATCATCAGAGTTCTTTATCAGCTTCAAGCTTTCAAGAGACAACTAATCAATATCAGTCTAAAAGCTTGTTGGAGACATCATCACTGTGAAGGTCTATCACCCTGCAACAAAGCTTCCTGCAAACCTGAACCATTCTCCATTTCAGGGGGAGCATTTGCTAACATCAATGAATCCACAAGACTTCTCAGTTTATTGATAAAGAGAAGACAAAATCACTCTCTCACCCCCTCCTGTGTAAAGGGTTGTCATCTCCCTTCAAAAGTGATTCCTGGTTGCAAGTCTCCTAACCAAAAGACTTGAGTTGGTTTTTGGGGACCTGATCAAAACCCATTGGTGTCAGGCACCTGATCAAAAACCTGAGTGGATTCCTACCAAGGGTGGTAGAAGAGTGGACTACCCAGATTTGGGGAACCACTATAAATTTCTTGTGTCGTCTGGTTACCTATCTTTTTCTTTTTGTTCTTGCTGTGTGGCTGTGATTAAGTTTATTGTTTTCTATTCTTTATTTTCTAATTGCTACATCCGTTCAGTTTACAGCAAAAGCTGTAACAGCAGTACTATAGGGACCTAACAAATTTTAAATATACTCTATTCACCCCCCCCCCCCCCTCTAGAGTATTGTAGACCTAACCCTCACTTTCAATTGGTATTAGAGGTAGGTTCCTTTGGTTGGACAAGTTAACCCTTGAACCAAAGATCCTTTGTTAGATCTACACATCACCTTCATTCACATTTTAATTTTTAAAGTAGAAACACAGTCATGGCACAGAATAAAGATTATGCAAGCACCAGACCTCCAGTTTGCAACTTGCAAAAGTTTGGAATCTGGAAGGCAAGAATCAAGCTATACATGAATTCCATTGATGAAGATATTTTTTCTTCCATCTTAACAGGAGTACCTCCAGCACCTGCAGCTCCTCCAAGTAGCTCTACAAATATGACTGCAGTACCTCCTCCAGACTACAATGATGCTTAGAGGAAAGCCAAGATGGCTGATGCAAAAGCCATGAACATATTGGCACAAACAATGTCTGATGACATTTTCCAGAAGGTTGCTGAGTGCACATCAGCAAAAGCCATTTGGGATTCCTTAAACCAAATGGTTGATGGATCAGCTGATGAAAGGAAGTATAGGAGATCAAATCTCATATACCAATATGAGAATTTAAATAAACAGGAAGCTGAGATAGTTTCAGAGATGTATAACAGATTAAGCTCAATCATTAATGAGCTAAAGACTCTGGACAAGGTCATCACTCTCACTGAAGTGAATGACAAAATTCTGATGTGCTTCCCAAGCTCATGGGACACAAGAATTTGGCCCATCAAGGAGGCCAGATGCTTGAATGAGATGTCAACTGAATCTCTAATAGGCAAACTGAAATCTTATGAGCAGTTGATAAAGACAAGGGAGGTTGTTGAACAAAGAACACCTCCTGCAACCAGAAGAGATCAGAACATAGCATTCAAAGCCTCAAAAGAATCAGAATCCTCAACATCAAATGAAGAACTTATAAGTCTCTTGGCTAAGAGATTTTTCAGGATGGCTAGAAAGGACTTCAGGAGGAAGTCAGCAAGAAAGGATGACAGGCCAAAGTATGACAAGACACCAACAAAGGAAGTGGTGTGCTATGGATGCAGAAAGCCTGGGCACTTTCTCTCTGAGTGTCCAGAGAACCAGAAGAAAGAGAAGAGAAGAGAAAAGGAAAAGAATTCTAGGAGACAGTACACCAGCAAACCCTCTTCCAGCAAACACAAGAGGAAGGAAAAGGGGTCTGTGGCTGAGTCCTGGAGTGAGACTGAAGAAGAGTCAACATCTTCAAGCTCCATTGAAGATGAAGAAGAAGAAAGAGCAAAAGAGGTTTGCATCATGGCAATTGATGCCTCAAGAAGCAAATCAGAAGAAGGAGAGTCATAAAATGAGGAAGCTTTTGAATCAGAAGCTGATCAGGTATTATCTTGGTTTGATTATAATTCAGAGTCTTTTAAATCAGATTTTAAGAACATGTGTTTAGATTTAATCAACTCTGAGAAGGAAATCAAACTTCTCAGAGATAGGCAAGTTAACTATGATAGCTTAGTATTAGAAAACACTAAATTGAAAAATGAAATAGATATGTTTAGTGAACAAATCACCCTTCTGAAAGATGAATTAAATAAGGCAAAACTGCTAGAAGAATCACTAAATGGAAGAAGAAAACAACTAGCAGAAATCACTAACACATCTAATGCTAGATTTAATGGAAGTAAGTTAGGATTAGGTGCATCATCTAGTGAGCCAACTATTATTCAGAAAAACCACCTGTCACAACCCAGAAACTTTATTTCTGAGAAAGGAAAGAAAAATACTGATCAAGTATATAAAGTAAATAAAATCCTTGAACAAATTCAAACTAAGGACAAAATTGAAAAATAGAAAACATTCAATAAAAACAAAGTTCAGCAAATTTTCGTCGACCTCAGATCGACGAAAAGGGGCCAGTTCGTCGAACCCCGATCGACGAACTCTGAACGCCAAATATAATTATCATTATTCATCTAACTGCGATCGATGAACTTTGTATGGTTCGTCGAGCAGAGCTCGACGAATGTGGGGAGTAGAGAATGAACTTGTTTATTCTCAGGGCAGAGATCGACGATCTCAACCCAATTCGTCGAACTCTGGTCGACGAACTTACATAAATTTGTTGAACCCAGGAAGACTTAACCAAAACTATAACTTTAACAGAAACTTAAATACTTCTAGGAAATCATTTAACCCCCTAGCTGACTGGACTATTCCACCTAGGAGATACCACCCCCCTAGGATATAAATCCCAGCCAGAATTTTCTATTATTTTTAGTTTCTCTTATCAGCCATACAAAGGGCTCAAGGTAACCTGGGTCAAAAATCATTAACTGTTTATATTGCAGGTGAGAAATTGTCCAAGGTAAAATCAAACTTGGTACCTGGACAGTGGCTGCTCTAAGCATATGACTGGCAGCAAGGACATCCTACTCAACTATAAGTCCAAGATGGGGCCAAAAGTTATTTTTGGTGACTCAAAATGTGGACAGTAAGAAGGAGTGGGAGAAGTGAGAATAGGAGCTGTCATATTCAGAAAGGTGACATATGTAAGTGGACTGAAGCATAACATCATCTTCATAAGTCAATTATGTGATGATGGTTATCAGGTATACTTTAACCCATCTACTTGCTCTATCATTGATAAAAATAACTAAACTATTTTAACTGGAAGTAGACAAGGGAACATTTATTTAGTAAACTTTATTCCTGCCACAACTGATATCTGTTTACTAAATCTAACTAGTAATCAGAATGACTTATGACACAAAAGACTAGGACATGTAAACCTGAAAAACATTGTTAGATTATCTAAGCACAACCTTGTTAGAGGTCTACCTTCTGCTCCCTACAAGAAGGAAGGTCTCTGCAGGGCTTGTCTATTAGGCAAGCAAACTAAAATTAGTTTTAAATCAATTAATAAGAGTGATTCACCTAGCATCTTGTACTTGCTACACTTGGATCTTTTTGGACTCATTAATGTACAAAGCCTAGGAGGGAAATCTTACACTTTAGTTATAGTGGATGACTTCTCCAGGTTCAGTTGGGTATTCTTTTTGAGAACAAAGTCAGATATATTCAAGATTCTTACAGATTTTCTCAGGACCATACAGATTGAGTTCTCTACTCATGTTGCATTGATCAGAAGTGATCATGGCATAGAGTTTGAGTCTCTTCTTATGCATGAGTTTTGTGGGAAGGAAGGTATCAGGCATTGCTTCTCAGCTCCTAGAACTCCCCAACAAAATGGTGTAGTTGAAAGGAAAAATAGGACACTCATTGAAGCTGCAGGTACATTGCTTGCTGATACATACATGCCACTAACCTTTTGGGCATAGGCTATAAGCACTGCAAACTATGTCCTGAATAGGAGTTTAATTCACAAACTAAAGAACAAGAATCCCTATGAATTGCTCAACGGGAAGAAACCTAAAATAAATTATTTTAAAATTTGGGTTGTACATGCTATATACATAATAACAACAAGAAATATATTTGAAAGTTTGAAGCTAAGGCTGAAGTGGGAGTTTTTCTAGGATACTCCCAAGTAAGCAAGGCTTATAGGGTATTTAATAAATCAACATTAAAAGTAGAAGAGTCAATTCATGTTTCTTTTGATGAAACTAACATGTATTGCAAGGAGAAAGAAGTTTCTACCAGCAGTAATTTGTAGGTACCCCACTTGTGTGAGGCATTGGATGGACTGAACCTCACCCAAGAGGTTCCCACTCATCCCTCACCACAAGATATTGAAGATAGTGAAGAAGATGAAGCTGAAGAACATGAGACTCAACCAACAGCAACTATAATTCCACAAAAGGAATTTATCCAAAATGCTGTTGCTCAACCAACTCCACCCACTGATTTTGTCACACTTAGGGATCACCCCAGATCTCAAGTAATTGGAGACATATCAGCAGGTGTACAGATAAGGCATCAACTCAACCAAGACTTGATGCATGCCTGTTTTCTCTCTCAGGTTGAACCTCTAACCATTTATGATGCTGAGCACGATCCCCACTGGATCCTTGCAATGCAAGAGGAACTAAACCAATTTGAGAGATGTGGAGTTTGGGATTTGGTTCCAAGACCTTAGAACTACCGAATTATTGGAACCAAATGGGTTTTCAGGAATAAGCTTGATGCCCATGGAGTCATTGTGAGGAACAAGGCTAGGCTTGCTGCTCAAGGATATAGGCAAGAGGAAGGAATTGACTATGACCAGACCTTTGCACCTGTTGCAAGGTTGGAAGCTATAAGGATCTTCCTTGCCTATGCAGCATTCAAAAGGTTCAAAGTCTTTCAAATGGATGTGAAAAGTGCTTCTCAAATGGAGTATTACAAGAAGATGTTTATGTAGAACAACCTCCAGGTTTTGTCTCTCCAACTTATCCCTCTTATGTTTTTAAATTAAATAAGTCTCTTTATGGTCTAAAGCAAGCTCCAAGAGCTTGATATGAGACCTTAGCAAGTTTCCTATTAGAGTATAAATTTACAAGAGGAACTGTAGATAAAACCCTTTTCACTAGACATCATAAGGACCAAATTTTGTTAGTACAAATCTATGTAGATGACATTATATTTAGATCTACAGATTCAAAATTATGCAAGAGGTTTTCTGGCCTCATGCATTCTAAATTTGAAATGATTAGCATGGGAGAGCTTTCATATTTCCTTGGTCTCCAAGTGAAACAGCTTCCTGATGGCATCTTCATCTCTCAAGCAAAATATGCTAAAGAACTTCTAAATAAGTTTGGGATGGCTGATGCCTCAGCTAAGAAAACTTCCATGGCCACAAATGCTGTTGTGGACTCTGGTATACCAGGAAAGCATGTAGATTAGAAACTTTATAGGGGCATTGTTGGGTCCCTATTATACCTCACAGCAAGTAGTTCAGATATTATATTTGCTACATGCCTTTGTGCTAGGTTCCAAGTGAACCCTAAAGCATCTCATCTAATTTTCTTAAAAAGGATTTTAAGATATATAAAGAGTTGTCCTAATCTAGGCCTATGGTATCCTGCAGAATCAGAATTTGAGTTAACTGGATACTCTGATGCTGATTTTGCTGGATGCAGGGTAGATAGAAAAAGTACTTCAGGAACTTGTCAGTTCCTGGGTATGAGATTAGTATCATGGTTCTGTAAAAAGCAAACATCAGTGTCAACATCAACTGTTGAAGCAGAATATATTGCAGCAGGCAGCTGTTGTTCACAGATGCTCTGGATATAGAATTAGCTTCTACATTATGGGTTCAACTTAAATAATTCAACCATATTTTGTGATAATACTAGTGTTATATCCATAGCACAAAATCTAGTTCACCATAGTAGGACAAAACATATTGACATATGACATCATTTCATTAGGGAGTGTGTAGACAAAAATAAAATTAAGCTTGTCTATATCTACACTGATTTACAAAAAGCTGATATATTCACCAAACCTCTGGATGAGAAAAATCATGCTTTCTTTCTAAATCAGCTGGGAATGATCAATGGAGAAGACTTAGTTTAAATTCTATCTGCATTCGACGAATTTTCCAGAGTTCGTCGAACGGAGTTCGACAAACCCGGGAAAGTTTGAGAGATATTCGTCAAACAGAGCTCGACGAAATCTCTGTAAGTGAAACAATTTTCGTCGACCAGCAGTCGACAAACTTTGCTTTAGAAGATATTCGTCAACCTAAATTCGACGAACCGTCTTCAATTCTTTTGATGAGCTCGATGAATTATTTAACTTTAAACTATTTCGTCGACCTCAGTTCGAAGAATTAATTTTTTTATCGTGGAACGGAGTTTGTCGATTCATATTCTGAAAATCTTATATCTAGGTTTTCTTCGACCCCCATCCCGCACTTTCTGTTCCTTTGCACTTGATCGTCGTTTTTCGTGTTTCTCTTGCAGGTGATTTCAATGGCGACTCTAGCAAGCACTCTCACCGGAATGAAGTTTGATACAGGATTCGACGTGGATTTCGATTCCTTTCAACATTCCGATCCAATCTTTCTCTATATCCTGGAACTTCTTGAAGAACAGGAACTCAAAACCATGATGACGAAAAGGATCAAACTACATAGTATGGAAATCAGGGAATGGGTATACACACTGTCGTCAACAGAAGAGAACATCATGACGGGCACTATCGCGGGTAACTCGGTTTCTTTAACCCCCGCAATCTTAACTGAGATTTTTGGCTTGAGAAATGGAGTAGAGGACCTCGAAATTGAAACAGAGGAATCTGATATGATGTTGAACCTCATGGAATATGCTGGAGACAATCCCCACAAACTGTTGAAGAAACACCTATCTGCTCCCTATAAATTCTTAGCAGACTTGGTTGGTAAATTAATACTTGGAAAACACACTGCACACGACTATATCACCAAACATCAATTTCTGGTGATGTGTGCAATCATCAACAAGAAGCTAATCAACTGGGCACAACTTCTGTTTGATTTGATAAAGAAGAAGAACTCAAAGAAGGAAGTCTGCTTTGGAAGAATTCTAGGCATCTTCCTTCAGGCAAAGGCTGCAGAATCACTGGTCTCCCAGACCATTTTTATTAATACCTGTAAAAGGCTAACCTATGCCTTATTTGGCAGATGGGAGAGGACCATCACTAAGCCCTCTTAGGCTTCCACCTCTTCCATCAAATCTTCTGAAGGCACAAGGGCTATCAAAGCCACTCCCCACCCTGCTGAAGAGAACATTCCTTCCACATCTTCTCTTCCAGCCCCTCTTCCAACAACCACAAAATCCCTAGTCACTCCCTCTTTCCCAATCACCATCACTGACATTCCATCTTCCTCCCTTCAGGAAAATCAACCACCCACACCCCCTGAATCCCCTCATGACACCAACATTTCTACGCCATCACAGTCTCCACTTCCCCCACATCTATCTTCCATACCATCTTACATCCTACCATCAGACACCATGATGCAAGATGTCACCCCTCCATCTCCATCACCATCTACTCTTCACATCCCTGATGTTCTACCCTTTGTTCCCTCACTAGTTGCCACCTCTTCCACACCAGCAACAACACCATCCACCACTGTCTCATTGGACCCCTCTACCATCTCCTCTATCATCACCATCCTCACTCCTCTTCTTAAAACCCTTATAGTAGAGGCCATTATGTAACACCCCCTATCCGTCGCATAAAATATAGCAGTAGGTCCGGCCGGGGCCCGACGCCGTATACCACAGACAGACCGGGTGGTTACTCATGGAGACCATCCAACCAATCATAACGTCCAACACAGAGCATTCTAGCGAAAGCAGTTTATAAAAGTTACAATAAATAACCAAGCACTAAAGCATGAATGTCCGCTTATACCAAATAGGAATGTTATACATACACCAGTACAAGCCTTAAGGCCTTACAAAATGGTTCACTTGATATTACATGTTTTACAAACCACGTCACGCAGGCCGGTCATACATGAATAAAGCAGTAAACACTCCAATTAGGCCTTCGAGGGCCGGCTTTGCAATTTGGGCTTTAGCCCGCTATTGACCGCTTGGTCCAGCTGCACCTGCAAGCAACAACAAAACCACCGCACGGTGGCAAACAAGGCAACGGTCAGCAATGCTGACCAAATTATAACGATCCCGCCCCCAACTCGGGGCGGCAATGCTCCTTCCCTGCATTTCATTAGCATAAGCGAGCAATATAACAATATTCATTTCATCACAGGCATAGGCTCATACGGCCACACACCCCGTGCACTCATGGCACATTCTCGGTGAACACAGTCTAAGTCTGCCGACTCACCACCATCCCTTTGGACGACCAATCAATGAGCAGTTTGTCTTCCCGGCATGGGTAACGGTAATTAAAATCATAGACCGCCGAAGACTCTCATCTATGCCAACGGCTCTAATCCGAACGACATAGAATGGGTACGGTTTCATCTAACCCGTGCTCACAACGCAACGGTAATTTAAACCATATGCGCCCGCAACGGTAATTTAAACCATATGCGCAGGTCAAACTTCTCCCGAGTCCCGTTTCCATCACATTTCACATAACCCGGTTATGTTCAAGTTGGCTCTCAGGCCACCAAGTTGGCAAGATCACGCATCCGCCCAGTTTTCCGGGTGCACCTTTGGGTTAATCCCCAAGGCTCCCTGTTGCAATCTACTGTGTAGAAAACCCGAAAAACAACCAATAGCACGGAGTCTTCTTCGGCATTATGCAATGCAACATCACCGATCCAGACCAACATGTCCGGATAGGCTTCACACATCATGCCTATTTCCTTTCTCGCTTACGGACTCTACACAACGGGGACTTTACATATCTACCCGAAGGAACGCCTCCAACTCACAGCAAACTCGCGAGAGCGGGCTTCCTATGCAAAGAAGGAGAGCTACACATTCTCAAGAAGAGGATCATTACCCTTGCGTTCTTCTTTGGCGCCATGGAAAAGTAAGCGGATGAAAAGCACCGCACTAGCTTTGCCTCCGTGGATCCGGAGTCGGCTCGCGATTTGGAGCTTCGAAGCTCCTCCAATGGCCGGATCTAGCTTCTACTTCCTTCCTTGGCTCTCCTCTCTCTCTAAGCTTTAGAAAGATAACAACTCATGAAAAGTGAGGGTTTCTAAGGCCCAATCTCGGGTATATCCCATCAGGAACAACCCCCAGCCGTTGGATCACCAATTAAAAAAAACAAATGGCTTTGATTCGAGACTGAAATATCCAATCTGGACCGCACACGGCCTGGCACATGCCCGTGTCCAGGGTCGTGTGCCTCATTCGCCGTCAAAATCGACGCGCCTGGAACAACACACGGGCAATGAACACGCCCGTGTTCGGCCTGACACGCCCGTGTTCCACTTGACATGGCCGTGTGGCCGACCGTGTACCCCCATCGATTTATCCCGAAAACAACCCGAGAACTACACGGGTTCTAGTATACGCCCATGTCCTTACCCGTGTCAACCTCAACACGCCTGGGCTCCAGGCCGTGTACACGGTCTCGACACTCGACACTTCATCGAGCGAAGATCGTCGACCTCACGACACGGCCTTGGACACGCCCGTGTCCTAGGCCGTGTGGCTTGTCTCGACACATCGTCGAGCAAAATTCGTCGACTCCCCGGGACGAGTGTCGACACGGGTCGGCACGCCCTGCGACACGCCCCTGTCACAGACCGTGTGCCATGTCTCGACACTTCGTCGAGCGCAGAGTTTCGACTTCGCGGGCTGAGTGTCGACACGGGTCAACACGCCCTGCGACACACCCGTGTCGCAGGCCGTGTGCCCAGTCTCGACATAATGTCGAGAGCAAAATGTCGACTTCGCCGACTGAGTGTTGACAAAAGCCTGACACGCCCTGGGACACGCCCGTGTCCCAGGCCGTGTGTATCCTGCCAGAACCCAAATCTGGCTCAAAACGTCCCCCGTCGCTCTTTTGAGTTTCGTGGTGTTACAACTCTCCCCCTCTTAAAAGAATTTCGTCCACGAAATTATATAAAGGAAAAACATGTACAAACCAAAATTTGTACCTGAGCGGAACAACTCCGAATACTCGTCAAGCATAGTCTACTCTCGTTCCCAAGAGAGCTCCTCATGACCGCAATTGTTCCATCGGACCTTGACCATCCTGATCTCTTTATTGCGTAGCCGCTTGACCTCCGAGTCCTCAATCCGCACGGGCTTGACTTTTGTCGTCAGCCCACTATTGTAACGGCCCAGCCTAGAGCTCAGAGGCTGCCGCACCCCACATGGGCCGAACAGCTTGTCTCACCCGTGACAACGTTACAGGGCTGCAGCCCAATACACCCCAATGCCTCTCCCGCCTGTTTTTCAGCAAGGCGCGTTGTTGGCGCTAGGTATCGAACCCGCAACCCTTGATAACACTCTCTTCCAACAGAGCTCATCACCACCTGCGCTGCAGTGCAGTTGGTGATGAGCTCTGTTGGAAGAGAGTGTTATCAAGGGTTGCGGGTTCGATACCTAGCGCCAACAACGCGCCTTGCTGAAAAACAGGCGGGAGAGGCGTTGGGGTGTATTGGGATGCAGCCCTGTAACGTTGTCACGGGTGAGACAAGCTGTTCGGCCCATGTGGGGTGCGGCAGACTCTGAGCTCTAGGCTGGGCCGTTACATAAAAAGTGCACTTTTTATGTAACGGCCCAGCCTAAAGCTCAGAGTCTGCCGCACCCCACATGGGCCGAACAGCTTGTCTCACCTGTGACAACGTTACAGGGCTGCATCCCAATACACCCCAACGCCTCTCCCGCCTGTTTTTCAGCAAGGCGCGTTGTTGGCGCTAGGTATCGAACCCGCAACCCTTGATAACACTCTCTTCCAACAGAGCTCATCACCACCTGCGCTGCAGCGCAGTTGGTGATGAGCTCTGTTGGAAGAGAGTGTTATCAAGGGTTGCGGGTTCGATACCTAGCGCCAACAACGCGCCTTGCTGAAAAACAGGCGGGAGAGGCGTTGGGGTGTATTGGGCTGCAGCCCTGTAACGTTGTCACGGGTGAGACAAGCTGTTCGGCCCATGTGGGGTGCGGCAGCCTCTGAGCTCTAGGCTGGGCCGTTACATAAAACTCTCTTCCAACAGAGCTCATCACCACCTGCGCTGCAGCGCAGTTGGTGATGAGCTCTGTTGGAAGAGAGTGTTATCAAGGGTTGCGGGTTCGATACCTAGCGCCAACAACGCGCCTTGCTGAAAAACAGGCGGGAGAGGCGTTGGGGTGTATTGGGCTGCAGCCCTGTAACGTTGTCACGGGTGAGACAAGCTGTTCGGCCCATGTGGGGTGCGGCAGCCTCTGAGCTCTAGGCTGGGCCGTTACATAAAAAGTGCACTTTTTATGTAACGGCCCAGCCTAGAGCTCAGAGGCTGCCGCACCCCACATGGGCCGAACAGCTTGTCTCACCCGTGACAACGTTACAGGGCTGCAGCCCAATACACCCCAACGCCTCTCCCGCCTGTTTTTCAGCAAGGCACGTTGTTGGCGCTAGGTATCGAACCCGCAACCCTTGATAACACTCTCTTCCAACAGAGCTCATCACCAACTGCGCTGTAGCGCAGGTGGTGATGAGCTCTGTTGGAAGAGAGTGTTATCAAGGGTTGCGAGTTCGATACCTAGCGCCAACAACATGCCTTGCTGAAAAACAGGAGGGAGAGGCGTTGGGGTGTATTGGGCTGCAGCCCTGTAACGTTGTCACGGGTGAGACAAGATGTTCGGCCCATGTGGGGTGCGGCAGCCTCTGAGCTCTAGGCTGGGCCGTTACAACTATCCACCGACACTTGATCAACCGCGATCACTTGCGTAGGCTATTGCACTGCCTTCCGAAGCACTGAAATATGGAATACATCGTGTAATCCACCAAACTCCACTGAAAGCTTCAACCGATAGGCCACTTCACCAACTCGCTCCAGAACCTCAAACGGCCCAAGGTACCTCGGGCTTAGCTTTTTCAATCGCCGCACCCGCGAGACACCCTTGAACGGCTTGATCTTTAAGTACACATAGTCGCTTACAGCGAACTCCACGTTCTTGTGCTTGGCATTATAGTACTTCGCTTGCCGGTCCTGAGCGATAAGCAAACTCTCCCAAATGGTTCTCACCAAAGAAGTAGCATCCTCCACTTCCAATCGCTTATACAACTTTGACTCACCCGTTTCTAACCAAGACAACGGCGTGCGACATTTTCTACCATATAGGGCCTCGAAGGGCGCCATTTGAATACTCGCTTGGTAGCTGTTGTTGTATGCGAACTCCACCAAATAAAGGTGGTCTTCCCATTGCTTTCCAAAATCCAAGACACACATGCGAAGCATGTCTTCCATAGTTCTGTTGACCCTCTCGGTCTGCCCATCCGTTTGCGGATAGAAGGCTGTGCTGAATTTCAACTTTGTCCCCAACATTTGTTGCACTAGCCTCCAATCATTGGACATGAACCGCCCATCTCGGTCACTCACGATGCTGTGGGGCACACCATGAAGCCGTACTATGTTATCCACATAAAGTTTTGCCTACTTCTCCATCGGATCATCCTTCCTATGCGGAATAAAATGCGACACCTTCGTTAGCCGATCAACAACCACCCAAATAGCGTCATTCCCCTTTTGCGACCTTGGCAAACAGTGCACAAAGTCCATAGAGATGTCGTCGAATTTCCACTCCGGAATAGGCAAGGACTTAAGAAATCCTCCCGGCTTTTGGCACTCCGCCTTCACCAAGGCGCAAGTTTGGCACTTCGCTATGTAGAGCGCCACATCCTTCTTCAAACCCGGCCACCAAAACAGTTTCTTCACATCGCGGTACTTCTCCGTGCTCCCCGGGTGAATCGAGTACTTGGTATGGTGTGCCTCGTACAACAATTCCACCCGCAAATTACCCACACTTGGGACGCACAGACGACCGTCTTTCCAGAGCAATCCGTCCTCCACAACGAATTGGGAATTTGACCCATCCAGATCCTCTACCATGAACTGCTTCATATGGACATCCATATCTAAAGCCTGCCGAATCCGATCAGCCAGGTCATAGTGGACTTCAGTCGAATTCAGAACTGCTTCAGCACTTGATTGCCTATCCACACAAACAATCTCTAACGCCTCCAACTCCCGCACCAACTGCTCGTCATGCACCGATAGCCAATTGGCTGGAGTTGGGGCCCGGCGACTCAACGCGTCCACAACCGCATTCCCTTTACCAGACATGTAGTGGATCTTGAATGTATAGTCCCCCAGGAACTCCATCCATCTACGCTTCCGCATATTCAGATCCTTCTGATCAATCAGATACTTCAGGCTCTTGTGATCGGTGTAGATATCAATCTTCACACCGTACAAATAGTGTCTCCATAGCTTCAAGGCAAACATCACGGCCGCTAACTCCAAGTCATGGACCGGATAGTTCCTTTCATGCACTTTTAGCTGTCTCGAGCCATAAGCTATTACACTTCCGTGTTGCAGTAGCACGCAACCCAAACCGCTGCCCGAAGCACTACTGTAAATCTCATAGCCTTCGTTCCCACATGGCGAACTCAGCACATGCGCCGTGGTCAACCGACACTTCAACTCCTCAAAAGCTCGCGCGCACTTCGGCATCCAAACTAAATTCTGCTCCTTCCTCGTCAAAGTAGTGAGAGGTAACGCTATCCGCGAGAAGTTCTCTACGAAGCGGCTATAATAGCCGGCAAGCCCCAGAAAGCTCCGGACTTCCGCTACCGTAGCAAGCTCAGGCCACTCCCGTATCGCAACAATCTTCGCCGGATCCACAGCAATACCCTCTCCACTCACTATATGACCGAGGAATGCCACTGAGGATATCCAAAACTCGCACTTTGAGAACTTGGCATACAACTGATTTCTCCTTTGCGTCTCCAAAACCAAATGAAGATGCTTGAAGTGATTTTCCTCACTTTGCGAGTACACCAAAATATCGTCGATGAAGACGATCACAAAGTGGTCCAAGTACTCCCTAAAAGTCCTGTTCATCAAGTCCATGAACACTGACGACGCATTAGTCAGCCCAAACGGCATGACCGTAAACTCATAATGCCCGTATCTCGTACTAAACGCTGTTTCGGGATATCACTCTACCTTATTCGTAGTTGATAGTACCTAGACTTGAGATCCAACTTCGAGGACACCGTCGACCCTACCAACTGATCAAAAATATCATCGATCCGGGGGATCGGGTACTTGTTCTTCTCCGTCAACTTGTTGAGCTCCCAATAATCAATACATAGCCTCAAGCTTCCGTCCTTCTTCTTAACAAAGAGGACCGGCGCGCTCCAAGGCAAAGAACTCGGGCGCACATACCCGTGCTCCAACAACTCTTGAAGTTGAACTTTCAGCTCCTCCATTTCCTTAGGCGCTAGCCAATAAGGAGATCGTGACACAGGATTTGCACCTGGCACTAGCTCAATCGTAAAATCTATCTCCCGCTGAGGCGGGGCTCCAGGAAGTTCTGCAGGGAACACATCAGGGTATTCCGATACCACTGAAATACTATCCAACGCGGGCTTCGGCTTTGCAACCTCCACTAGTGTAAAGAACAGTTCTGCACCGGAACGAACCGCCTCCACCACCTGAAGAGCAGACATCAACGTCTTGCTCGACCCGTTTAAGCCCGTAAAAGTCGTCTCACGACTTGCTCCAAACTTCACTTCCTTGAGATGGCAATCAATATAGGCCTGCTGCTCCGAGAGCCAGTCCATGCCAAATATAACGTCGAACTCCACCAACGGAAGTAACGACGCTTGCAGATCGAACTCCTGATTCCCAATACGAATCTTAACATCGCAGATCCTATCCGCGCGCATCGAACACCCATTGGGCAACAACACATCCAACTTATCCTTCGCCATCGAAGAAGGGACTCCAATGCGTGATATAAATCCCTCGGACAAGAAGGAGTGTGAAGCTCCCGTATTGAAGAGTGCTCTAGCGGGATTTTCACAAATCAAAACAAATCATAAACAAGCAGTGGTAAGGTAACATGTGCATAACAACTATTTAAAGAAATTGACTTGCTATAAATTAAACTGTACCTGTCACCACATCGGCCTGTTTGATGGCCTCCTGTTGGCCAAGATTGTACACCCTTGGTTGGGCCGGAGCATAGTGGGACGCGGTCGACTCCACCGCCTTGCCCTTCTCTTCATAGGTCGCTCCCGGCCTTCTCTCGGACTTGGGGCGTCCGCTCCAAAAATCGCGGGCAAAGTGCCCCGTCTTTCCACAAGTAAAACATACGCCCGGGGTCCGACCCGTAGTCACCCCAGAAGCACCAGAAGGAGCTGGACCCGAAGTCCTATGCTTCTTGAAGAATCTTTGATAGCCAGAATTTGAAGTAGTCGGCACTTTGAACCCAGATTTATTCTCACCAACGTTCTTCTTCGCTTGAACATTCTTCATGTCCTTCTCTAAGGACCGGGCCGTGTTGACCAAGGTCAAGAAACCCTGCGTCATCGGCCCCGAGAGTAGTAACCTCAACTCATCTCTCAAGCATTCGTAGAATCGATTCGTCTTGCGCTCCTCATCCGCGATGGTGGAGCTAGCATATCGACTCAGACGAGTAAACTCGTGGAGATATTCATCCACGCTCTTCTCACCCTGAACCAACTTCAGGAACTCGTTCTCCAACGCTATCCTCTGCGGCGAAGGGAGGTATCTAGCCAAGAACAATCTTGAGAACTCCTCCATCGAGACATCAAAAAGTTGCCTACATCTCAATAGGTGCAGCTCCAATCCTTCCCACCATATTCTCGCTTCACCGTCCAGAAGGAAAGTAGCGATGGTGGTCATTTGCCACTCCTCAGTCTCCGTTGCTGTCCCGACTCTCTTCACCCTGGAGAGCCAGTCTTCAGCTTGAGATGGGGTTCCCAACCCCGAGAATACCGGAGGATTAAAGCTCATGACATGCTTAAGCTGTCTCTCGGTTGCCCTCCTTAGCACCACCAGCTCCACTACCACCTGTTCCACTCTCCTCGGCTCAGCCTCTTACAGCGGTACGTGCTCTATCGCAGGAGCAGGCTGTTGCGTTTGCCTTGCAGGCTGCACATTTATCACGGCCAACACTGCTTCTGCCACAAATCGTATGTTCTCAGCCGATAGAGGTGTTGCAGGAGCAACATCTGGTGCACTGCTAGCCTCAGAAACTCGACGTTCCGACGGCCCAACACCACTTCTGGTCACCTATAGTGGTACAAAACACCGTTAAGCGACCAAATAAAATTGCAAACAGCAATTATAGGAACACGCAGGTTCCTCAAACACGTGTATTTGCATTCCTAAGTGGACATTCATGGGTTCTTTTACCGTTATAATGATGACGCACACAATATGCTCACCACCCCTTAAAACGAATTCGCCCACGAATTCATCTTAAGCCCGACCAAAACCAGTAGTCTGATACCAAATTGTAACACCCCCTATCTGTCGCATAGCATATAGCAGTAGCTCCGGCCGGGGCCTGACGCCGTATACCACAGACAGACCGGGTGGTTACTCATGGAGACCATCCAACCAATCATAACGTCCTACATAGAGCATTCTAGTGGAAGCAGTTTATAAAAGTTGCAATAAAAAATCCAGCACTAAAGCATGAATGTCCACTTATACCAAATAGGAATGTTATACATACACCAGTACAAGCCTTAAGGCCTTACAAAATGGTTCACTTGATATTACATGTTTTACAAACCACGGCACGCAGGCCGGTCATACATGAAACAGCATTAAACACTCTAATTAGGCCTTCGAGGGCTGGCTTTGCAATTTGGGCTTTAGCCTGCTATTGACCTCTTGGTCCAGCTGCACCTGCAAGCAACAACAAAACCACCGCACGGTGGCAAACAAGGCAACGGTCAGCAATGCTGACCAAATTATAACGATCCCGCCCCCAACTTGGGGCGGTGATGCTCCTTCCCTGTATTTCATTAGCATAAGCGAGCAATATAACAATATTCATTTCATCACAGGCGTAGGCTCATACGGCCACACACCCCGTGCACTCAGGGCACATTCTCGGTGAACGCAGTCTAAGTCTGTCGACTCACCACCATCCCTTTGGACGACCAATCAATGAACAGTTTGTCTTCCCAGCATGGGTCACGGTAATTAAAACCATAGACCGCCGAAGACTCTCATCTATGCCAACGGCTCTAATCCGAACGACATAGAACAGGTACGGTTCCATCTAACCCGTGCTCACAACGCAACGGTAATTTAAACCATATGCGCCCGCAACGGTAATTTAAACCATATGCGCAGGTCAAACTTCTCCCGAGTCCCGTTTCCATCACATTTCACATAACCCGGTTATGTTCAAGTTGGCTCTCAGGCCACCAAGTTGGCAAGATCACGCATCCGCCCAGTTTTCCGGGTGCACCTTTGGGTTAATCCCCAAGGCTCCCTGTTGCAATCTACCGTGTAGAAAACCCGAAAAACAACCACTAGCACAGAGTCTTCTCCGGCATTATGCAATGCAACATCACCGATCCAGACCAACATGTCCGGATAGGCTTCACACATCATGCCTATTTCCTTTCTCGCTTACGGACTCTACACAACGGGGACTTTACATATCTACTCGAAGGAACGCCTCCAACTCACCGCAAACTCGCGAGAGCGGGCTTCCTATGCAAATAAGGAGAGCTACACATGCTCAAGAAGAGGATCGTTACCCTTGCGTTCTTCTTTGGCGCCATGGAAAAGTAAGCAGATGAAAAGTACCGCACTAGCTTTGCCTCCGTGGATCCGGAGTCGGCTCGAGATTTGGAGCTTCGAAGCTCCTCCAATGGCCGGATATAGCTTCTTCTTCCTTCCTTGGCTCTCCTCTCTTTAAGCTTTAGAAAGATAACAACTCATGAAAAGTGAGGGTTTCTAAGGCCCAATTGAAAGAAATTGTACCTAATCACCTAGAGGGGGGGGGGGGTGAATAGGTAACTAAATCTTTTTAAACTTTTAGTCAGATTATATCACAGATTTATAACTACTTCTTCACAGCAATCAA
Organism: Platanthera guangdongensis; assembly: GCA_039583875.1. Classification (NCBI taxonomy): domain Eukaryota; kingdom Viridiplantae; phylum Streptophyta; class Magnoliopsida; order Asparagales; family Orchidaceae; genus Platanthera; species Platanthera guangdongensis. The sequence continues at coordinate 182,214,024 of CM077152.1, read as the reverse complement.
TCAGCAATCTCAGAATAAAGCATGCACACAGTGAACACACGGATTTATAGTGGTTCCCCAAGGTTTGGGTACATCCACTTTCCCCCTTCGTCTATCTAGTAGTGTACTAGATTCGGCCAAACTCCTCCACTATTCCTCAGATCCTCAGATCTTACACTCAGAACCACAAATGGTTCCTACAGCTCAGGCCCAAGGCCCTACAACTCAGTCTTCACAAAGACCTACACTCAGCCTTCAACAAGGCCTACACTCAGCCACAAGGCCTACACTCAGCCACAAGGCCTACACTCAGAGATATGGATCTCCTACACTCAGGCACACATGCCCTACCACTCAGCCTTTATAATTGCAGGCTTACAACTCAGATCCCTAAGGATCCTACAAGAAATATATAATACAATGTATATACTTACAACTCAGAATAAGAGAGAAGAGTTGACAGGTTCTTGATGAGTTCTTGAAGGAACTCTGCTGAGATCAACCTCACTTATCTTTCTTCAAAGCTTCTTGAATGTAGAACACAATAGGGTTGATACTCTCTGCAGCTAATCTTCAATCACTGCAACTTAAGAATCAGAACTAGGTCTGAAACTTTCTTCACAGCCTGGTTCCAACAGCTGTCTTCTTGGAAGGAGCTCTCTCTCTCCAACTACTTAGATCTTCACTTGAATTGATTCTTCAATGAATAGCTAGATCTTCTTCTTTGATTGTTGATCTTCTCTTGTTGTTAATCATCTTCTTCTGTTGACAGAATAAGCCTTTATATAGGCCTTCTTCATGGTGACCGGCTGATCCGGTTCCTAACAGCTTTCTGACATCTCTGACAGTTGCAGTAGACCGGCTGGAATGGCAGCTGTCATGTCATCCAGTCACTTCTTGAAATATCTGTAACTGTCTGAAAGTGTCGAGACAGTCCGTCTTTAAGTGTCGACACTTATAGACTAAGTGTCGACACAAGTAGACTAAGTGTCGACACTAGCCTTCAAGGTGTCGACACAACTCCTTGTGTTGTAGAATTTACTTCTCGACGCAGCTTCTTTAATATGTGTCGACACTGATATTGTGTGTCGACACAACTCCTTGTTCTTCAGTACTTAGTTGAATTCTGCTAAGTGTCGACACTACTCCTTTGTGTCAACACATCTTCTTGTGTTGAACTTGTTCAGTGTCGCACATCTTCTTGGTGTCGACACTTGCCTTCTGTGTTGATACTTGCTGAGTGTCGACACAGCTCCTTTTGTCGACACATTATTCTTTTGTTGAGACTTTGGCTGAGTGTCGACACATCTCCTTTGTGTCGACACTTGTACTTAGAATTTGTTGAACTTTGCTGAGTGTCGACACAACCTCCTAGTGTCGACACTTTCTTCATGTATTGAGTCTTCTACTGTGTGTCGACACATTCTTTATTATGTCGACACATTCTTCATGTGTTGAGTCTTCTGCTGTGTGTCGACACATTCTTCATTATGTCGACACTTATACTTAGACTCTGTTGAAATTTGCTGAGTGTCGACACAGCCCCCAAGTGTCGACACTTTTTGATGTTGACAAAGTTCCTCTGGGTGTCGACACTGCTTCTAAGTGTCGACACAGCTTCTCTGGACTTCTCTTCATTGAGTGTCGACACAACCTGTATGTGTCGATACTTTCCTTCTGTTGTCGACTCTGCATCCCTGGTGTCGACACAATTACTCCAAGTGTCGACACTGCTTCTCTAGGTGTCGACACAAGTCTTCTTAAGTGTCGACACTTTCCTTCTGGGTGTCGACACATGGACTTAGAAACTTTTCAGCATTCCCTGCAAATACTTAACCTGCACAACTAAACTCAAAACACATCAAATACATTTTGATGTATATCATTGAGTAGGGTGAGGCTTCTTCAAATCAGGTACATTTATTCCAATGTACCCAACAATCTCCCCCTATTTGGAGAAGTCATAACCCTTAGTTAATGATATACACAATACATAACAAAATCATAGTATAATGTAATGCAGGATTATATAACAGGGTAAACTCATAAACATGTATTTAAACAAAACATGTATATACCAATATCTCAGAACAATAATGTAATAGAATTAGCACACATTACATAGTTCTAAGAACTTCAACATTTTCATTATTCACAAGTTTACATAAGTTTTAATACAAGTGATTACAACTGTAAACTTAAAAAAAATTCTATTCTATTGCTGCTCAGCCTCCTTGATAACTATGCCCTTTCCAGACTATTTCTTTGCTTGTACTGGGGCTTCAGCATCTTCAGCAGCAGCAGGCTTCTTGCCTTTAAGATCCTTCTTCTTTAACTCTTCAGCTTTGATCTTCTGCCTTTCAAAGTAGTGATAAGGCTTGGGAAAGTACTTGCTAGGCTCCTGGGCAGTAGGAGGTAGCTTTCCCATCTTAGCCTTTCTTCTGTATTGCACAATGACTTCTTGCCTGGACTCATGCTTTCTCCACTCCAGTTCAGAATACCACTTGTTTCTGTCTTGAATATTGTCCTTGGCAGCCTTCCATGCAGTTAAGATAATATTCCTTGAAGTGGGGCTCCATTGTTCAAAGTCAGGCCTAAGTTCAGCTTGCTCTCTGAATCTCTTTTTAGACAACTGAGTCTCTTGCTCCGTCAGCAACAAAGCTTCTTGTTCTTTCTGTATAGCCTCTGGCACTAGCTGAACCACTTTTTCTATGATGACATTTTGCTTTCCCTCAGGTGGGCTATATATTGACTGTATATCTGCATATATCATATCAAAGTCTGGTGGAGGATATATTACTTGAGCCACTTCAGCTTGCTCCCCTCCAAGATAATAAGCAGGATTAATCCCAGACTCTGCTACATTGTCATCATCACACAATGGAGGATATCCAAGGGTGGCTCTGATGGAATTTGAAATCCACTTTACATGATCAGAGCTGGCTTTGACTAACACCCTCTCCCCCTTTATGACTTCTCTAACAATATGATCCCTCAGATCATCTTTCTGAAATCTTATTTGGGCATCCAAATTGTTTACTCCATCCTTAAAGAAAGGTTTCAACCTTTGGAGCTTGTCAGTTATAGCCTTTTGAGAGTCTTGTATAGCAGTTTTAACAGCAGTTATTCCCTCTTGTAATGCTTTATCAAATTCTGCCTTTGTTGTAGCATTAGATGTAGTCTAACCAGTAGCTATATTCTTCATTTCTGTAATTATTGCATTATGTGAAGCTGTAAGATTATCATTCATCCTTATCTGGTTCTCCAGTACATAGCCTTGATTCACTGCAATATCATCTACTTGAGCTTTGATCTTTTCCTGATGAGTGGCTAGATAGACTACTGCATTCCCTCCTTTATGGAAGTAGTCAGTCATCTCTTTCTTATTCAGATTCATCTCAAATCTGATGGACTTAATATCTTGGGCCAGATCAAACTGTAGAGATTTTTGCCCTTCATCTACATACTTTTCCAGAGCTTGCCTTTGCTCATCAAGCTTTATCTGTAATGCAACCATCAGAGAACTGAAATCTGTTGATGGTGCTGGCTGTGGTGCAGGCTGTGGTGCTAGTGTTTGTAAAGCCTTCTTATAATTCTGGCTCCTCCTCTTGAAGACTTGAAACTTCCTCTTCTTGGCTCTTGCAGCCTCTTCATCATCAGAAGCAGATGTGCTATCAATAGTCACTCTGTCCTTAGGACTTGGAGGTAACTGCTTCTCAGTCCTTTATACTTGCTCAGCATCTTGTGGCACCTCAGTCTCTTTGCCTGCAGTTTCTTCTATATTCTTCACTTGCTCCCACTCAACATGAGCCTTCTCCCCCTCAGCAGCAGCACTTTCTTTCTCAACTTCAATGTCAGTTTGAAGAAGGTCAGGGAATAGCTCTTCTAGGGTGAATTCTTGTGGAGGATGGGGTGGAGAAACTCTTATCTCATCAGCAACTTGATCAGATAGCACTTGATCTGCAACAGATGTGTCCTCCATGACAACATCTTGGTATTGGCTATGTGTTTGTGTTTGTTGATTAACATTAGGTTATGAATCAGACAAAACGTCATCCTCAATAGGGAAATTTAATTTATTAATGTCAGTGATTACCTCAAGTATGGTATGGGTAGCTTGTTCACTTTCTAGTGGAGTTGGCTCTTCCACTAGTAGAAGCTCCCCCTGGATGGAATCCTGGTGAAGTGGGCTAGCCTGTGGTAGCTCCCCCTGCCTCTCTGCATCATCTTGTCTAGCTGGAGATGTCATAACCCACATTTCCTCAATGAGTACGTCGTATCAGAGCAAGAGGAATTACGGGTTATGATGCCACGTCGTGCAGGGGATAACTGCACACGCTCAGGCAACCCTTGACGCTTACTTTATGAGTTGAAATTCAACAGTTAAATGTAAGAAAACCTTTGGATTTAATGGCCGTATCCCTCGACCTTAGGTATCAAAAACTGTATTTGTACGCGGCGGAAATACTTTGTTTAGTTATGACGATCTCCTATATGCAGTCTATAGTGATACTACTATAATAAATCATCTTTGTTTACGTCATTTGGAAAATACGTGTTTGGTAACCAAAACATGTTATGCATGGATACAATAATAGGTTTGTTTAGCTTAAAAATACCTAATGCAACCTACCATAAATTCTTCCCAAGAGCAAGAAGACATCATCTCATCCAAATGAGTCACATTAGCAGTCTAGTATTCATATATCACAAGTAAAGTAAGTCACCAATGGGCGCCAACAAGCTGACACGAACTCATTGGGGCACATGTATGTCTATACAACAAAGAAAAGAACTACCTCGCTAAGTAAGCTCGGCTAGCTCCAAAGAAACGCCACCAACAAACCTAGCCGCTCAACCGGCTACAACCTGCACCTGAGGCATTCAAGAAAGAATACCTCAGCAATCCTCGAAGATACAATAAAAAGAAGAGCAGCTTGATTATATAATATCATGAAGGGGCTTACCGACCCTGTAGCAATGTTTCATATAAGTAAAATGAGTGAATAAAACAAGTGGAAAACGCACCAAAACACATGCCAAACGCACCAAGTGCGTACAAGTTTCATCAAGTCCTGCTCAACCCGCAGGAGCAAAAGGCAAAACACATGCTCATTCCATCATCCATAGTACAAGAAACAACTAAACGAGTGAAACATAAGCAGCTTATCCGCCTGTTCTCTCTTTTCGCTACTTTCTAACATGGTATCAGAGCCAGGTTGTCCTGCTGCGGGGGTGTGTTGAGATTATATTTGCCAGCAGGATACGTGTGTGTGGGACCGTATGTTTGGGCTTTCCCCATCGCGTTCCAGGTCTGGGTGTTGACCCCGGTGGGCCCCCTTGTGTGGCGGAATATCCCCGCGGTCCTGTGGTTGGGGTTAGTCCCACATCGCCTGCAGCGGGCGATCCTTTGTGTTCATATACCCCCGTCCCCCCTTACCATCACCTCGGGGTTTTGGGAAGATGTGTGGTGACGGGTGGTTTCAACACTCTACACCACAAATCCAAACCCGGTGGCCACAAAGGCTTAACCCACACCACCCCTTACCAAAGCCGCACACACACGCTTCTGTCATGGTTCACATTCGCCTCGCAAAACTCACCATAAACAAACCTAACCGTAACACCACAATCAAATCTCACCATCACCCAAGTACACACTTTCCCTTCCTTCATCCTCACACAGGACGACAAATTGCCGACGTAGAGTTTGATGAACTTCATCACATGATAGAGTTGATTAACTTAATTGCCAACAAGAATCACATGCTTTTGATTAAAGAAGAATCACATGATATCGTTTGATTCACTTAAGTACATGAATCACATGTTTGGAACAAGAAAGAATCACATGTTGTTGATTAATTAGAAAGGCTACATGAACATGAATCAATTTCGCTACATGAATCACATGAACAAGAGAACTACATGAAGCATCCTAAACAAAACTAAGCATGGGAAATCATATTCATGGAGCATAGGGAAAGTCAAAAACATCATAAGGCTAGTGAGGAAACACCCAAACAAGAAGAACAAGCTCATGAAACTTGAAAGAGAAACTAGCTATTTTGCACAATCAAAAACAAGAAAGAAGATTGGTAAGGGTGAAGAACACCGCTTGCCTGAACCGAGACGATGCCGCGATGGCTACCCCTCTCTTTCCTTCCCTTGCTTGAGCCTTTCTCCCTTGTTTTCCCTTTGAGAATGAAGAAGAAGATGAAGAGAAGGTGAAGTGAGGAGGAAAAACTCTGTTTCGGCCTTATTTCCTCCAGAACAGAGTTGGACCGTTAGATGTAGAATCAAGGAAATGAACGGCACAAAAAAACTGGAAAAATTCGATTTTCGGGCCGGTCACGCCCTGTGTCACGCCCGTGACGCAGGGCGTGTACCTTAAGCGGCGCAGAAAGTCGTCAATTTCAAGTTTATCCACACGGTATACGGCCGGGTACACGCCCGTGACGGGTCGGTCACGCCCGTGACCTAGGGCGTGTAGCCCGTGTCTCGACACCTCGTCGACACAAAGTGTCGACACTCAACACAGCTGGACACGCCCTGTGACACGCCCGTGTCACAGGCCGTGTCCCCGCTCTCGACACCCGATACTCGACACTCCACATTCGACACTCGACACAGCTTGACACGCCCTGTGACACGCCCGTGTCACAGGCTGTGTCCCCTCTCTCGACACCCGACACTCGACACGCGATACTCGACACTCGACACTCGACACTACGGGACACGGCCCGTGACACGCCCGTATCACGGGGCGTGTACCCCATTCATCGAGCTCAACTCGACACAGAAAAATCGTCGAGTCAAGGAGGTCACGCCCAGGTCACGCCCTGGGTCACGCCCCGACACGCCCGTGTCGGGGGGCGTGTCACGCACAAAAACGACTATTTTTCCCTGTTGTGAAAAATGTTTCTGTGTCGTCCTAGACCATTTTTGCCTTAAGAACTTTTTACCCTTTTTTGTTTGCTGTACCAGCAACTCATTTTGAGCAACATTACCCGGGCGCGAAAAAGTGCAAACATTCCCTAAGAGGCCTCACCGAGTCCCCAATTTGGACTCCGGTTTGCTGGGGAATCGTGCAACTTGGCTACCAAAACAGCCACTCGCAAGCCCGCGGGAAAACCATGCTCGAATAACGGTCAAAACCAACGTAACGCCCATCAAGCGTACACAATCAAAAATCCGGGGTGTTACAATCACTCCCCCTAACAAAAAGTTTCGCCTCGAAACTTTTCACTCATTTTGATCTCAATCAAAGAAGGTAACAAACCAAAAACAGCAATGCAACAACAACACCAATCCACATACCAGCTTATTTACAGGAACAAATAAGGGTGAGCCGCCCTCATCGTTGACTCGAGCTCCCACGTCGAGCTTTCCACATTCTGATTTTTCCATAGCACCTTGACCAATGGAATCTTCTTTTTCCACAACATGCAATCTTGGGAGTCCAATATCCGGATGGGCATCTCCACATAAGAAAGGTTTGGCGCCAATTGCGGCACAAAATCCAAAACTTGCTGATCATTCCGCACACATTTGCGAAGTTGGCTAACATGAAATACGTCGTGAACACCAGGAAAGTTCACGGGTAACTCTACTTTGTAAGCAGATGCACCGACTCGCGCAAGAATCTTGAAGGGACATACAAATCTTGGGTCTAATTTGCGCTCTTTTCCAAACCTTTTAATCCCAACCATTGGGGAGACTTTCAAGAAAACGGAATCCCCCACCGCAAACTCTAAGTCCGACCTTCGTCGGTTGACGTACTTTTCATATCGCTCTTGGGCGATTCGGAGCTTCTCCCGAATAAGTCGTACGGCAACTTCCATGTCCTCGAGCGCCTCTGGGCCCAACAAAGGCCGCTCGCCAACCTCAGTCCAAAAGAGGGGAGTCCGACATCGACGCCCATATAAAGCTTCGAACGGAGCCATTTGCAAGTTTTCTTGATAGCTGTTATTATATGCGAATTCCATAAGCCGCAAACGTTCATCCCATGCTCCGCCATACTCAAGAATATAGCATCGAATCATATCTTCTACAATTTGATTTACTCGTTCTGTTTGGCCATTCGTCTGAGGGTGGTAAGCAGTGGAATACCGCAAATCCGTCCCCAAACCCTCTTGTAAACTCTTCCAGAAACGAGAAGTAAATCGGGAATCCCTGTCTGATATGATATTGACTGGCACACCATGCAGTCGGATGATCTCGTTCAAATAGAGCTCTGCTATTGTCTTCATCGGGTAGTTGACCTTAAATGATATGAAATGAGCACACTTGGTCAATCTATCCACGATCACCCACACGGAGTCATGTCCTCGTGGAGATCTTGGTAGGCCTGTAATAAAATCCATTGAGATGCTTTCCCACTTCCAGGTTGGAATCTCCAATGGTGTCAACTTGCCACCAGGCCTCCCATGATCAGCTTTCACCCGCTTGCAGGTATGACATTCAGATACAAATCGCGTTATATATCTTTTCATTCCATACCACCAGACAATTTGTTTCAAATCACGGTACATTTTTGTTGAGCCTGGAAGGTAGGCCAAACTTGAGCCATGTGCTTCCCGACACACCCTCTCTCGAATGTTTCCAACTGCGGAAATACAAAATCGACCACGATACTTTAACGTGCCCTCCTCATCAATAGAAAAATCCGGTAATTCACACTTTTTTGTTCGAAGAAACAAATGTAAAAGATCCGAATCATACTTTTGATGTTGTCTAGCAAGCACCAGCCATGAAGGTTCTTCTACCATCGAATGACTTTGCGGGTCATACTTGCCCACGGAAATATCCATCAATAGAAATTCCTCCATAAGACGGTCGACTGAAAGATGAAATAATTTCCCCGTCTTCCGACTCAATGCATCGGCCACAACATTCGCTTTCCCCGGATGATACTGAATGTCCACATCATAATCAGCTACATATTCAAGTCATCGCCGTTGGCGTAGATTCAGTTCCTTTTGCGTGAAGATGTACTTTAAACTTTTATGATCCGTAAAGATTTTACACTGTGCACCATACAGTAAGTGTCTCCACAACTTCAACGTAAAGATCACCGCTGCGAACTCCAAATCATGCGTTGGGTAGTTCTTTTCATGACTTTTCAACTGCCGAGACCCATACACAATTACCTTTTTGTCTTGCATTAAAACACATCCAAGTCCAACGTGCGACGCATCCACAAAAACGTCATAATCTATCCCTTCTATCGGCAAGATCAACACAGGAGCGGTACATAACCTGTTCTTGAGTTCAAGGAATGAGGCCTCACACTTGTCATTCCACTCAAACGCCACACTATTCTGGGTTAAGCGAGTCAAAGGTGCGGCCAACGTCGCAAAACCTTCGACAAATTTGCGATAATAGCCGGCCAATCCCAAGAAGCTTCGAATCTCCTTGGGTGTCTCCGGTCTTCTCCACTCCATGACTGCAGCAATCTTTTCGGGATCCACTGAAATTCCATGGTGATTAATGACATGACCCAGAAAGGCAACTTGAGGCAACCAAAACTCGCATTTGCTTAGCTTGGCGAATAACCGTTGGTCTCGCAAAGTGGCCAATACCAATCGCAGATGCTGTTCATGCTCCTCAGCACTGCGGGAATAGACATGAACGTCATCAATAAAAACCACCACAAACTTATCCAAGTAGTCCTTGAACACCCTGTTCATCATATCCATGAAGGCTGATGGTGCGTTGGTCAGACCAAATGACATCACCAGAAATTCAAAATGACCATGTCGTGATCGAAATGCAGTCCGCGGAATATCAGACTCCCGGACCTTGAGCTGATGATAGCCCGAGCGGAGATCAATCTTCGAAAATACTGAACTGCCACGCAATTGATCAAACAAATCATCAATTCTTGGCAGTGCGTACTTGTTTTTCATCATCACCTTGTTCAACTCCCGGTAATCGATGCAAAGCCGCATCGACCCATCTTTCTTCTTCACAAATAACACCGGTGCACCCCAAGGTGATGAACTCGGCCTAATAAACCCTTTTGCCAATAAGTCATCCAGCTGGATACGCAACTCTGATAGCTCACGCGGGGCCATTCTGTACGGCGCTTTCGCAATAGGCCGCGCACGCGGTTCCAAATCAATAACGAACTCAACATCACGATCAGGGGGAAGACCAGGAAGATCAGTAGGAAATACATCTGGGAATTCACGCACAACCGGAATCTCCTCCAAACGTGGCAAAACAGTACTAGTCCCCACAACTGAGACTAGACAAGCAAAACAGTCGGAATCAAACAACGTCCGAACACATACCGCCGAGATCCCTGGAGTATACTGGCATGAATCCCAATAAACACTTCCCGGCTGACCATTGTCCTTGATAAAATCCAAGCGCTTCCCTTTGCACTGGATGACGGCATCATAGCGGGATAACCAGTCCATGCCCAGAATGACGTCAAAATCCTCCAACTCGATCACCTTGAAATCAGCCTTTGCTAAGAAATCGCCCAACAAAATGGGACAATCAAGAAGACCCCAGTCTGCCACCACAGAAGCACCGGAAGGGAACTTCACCAAAAAGGCATTCCCCACTTGATCTGGTGTCAAATGATACCGATCCAGAAAGGTTCGAGCCACAAATGAATGGGTCGCACCAGAATCGAATAGAACACGCGCCCAATGGTTCTTTACCTTAAAGCTTCCTATAAGGGTATATATGGAACTAAGAACTACTCATAAAAGACAGAAACAAAACGTGAACCAGAGGAATGAATCGAATCTGAGATAACCTGGGGTGACATCTGAGCATCCTCTGAGGAAATCACATTTAACTTTCCTTTTCCTTTATCCACACGCGGAGGCGGAGGCAAATCCTGGAGTGGCATTGGCTGCAGCACGGGTTGGTTTTGTGGGCACCTTGCCTTCAGATGTCCATGTTTGCCACACTGGAAGCACACCTTGTCCTTGACCCAGCAGCGGCTCATAGCATGACCTCTTCCCCCACAAGCTGTACACGCCAAGTATCTCGTTGGCGCACTCTGAATGGCGTGCACCTGCTCCTTCTTTTGCATCCCCAACCGCTTGAAACATTTCTCAAATGGGTGGCCTGACCGGCCACAGAAACTACACGTCTCCTTGTTCTTCTTCCTTACGTCTGATTCGTGGGAGATTTTCCCTCCCATCAGCTTCCTCTTATCCTTCCTCATCAGTTGTCCTCTTTGTTTTGCATTTTCTATCGCTTCAACCTTCAACGCAGCCTCAACCACAATAGTGTAACTCGTCGCTCCATAAGCACTTGCGAACTGCTGCACGCCGCTGCGGAGTCCGCTAAGAAATCTCTTTACTCGGTCAGCTTCCGTCGTCACCAAGCTCGGAGCGAACCGACTTAACTTGCTAAACTCCATTTCATACTCACTAATTGTGAGTTTCCTCTGCTTCAGGTACAAGAAATCATTCATAAGGCGGTCCCTTTAAACTGATGGTAAAAACTTGCGCCGTAACATGTCTTTAAAGGCTTCCCACGAACATACCGCCCCTAAGCTCTCCTTTTAGCGCAACCACCAACCTTTAGCCAACCCTTTGAGTTGATAGGCGGCAAGCATCACCTTCTGGTCCTCAGTAACGCCAGAATAACCAAACATTTCTTCCAACGTGATCACCCAATCATCCAAGATCACAAAGTCCGCTTTTCCATCATAAATCGGTGGTCCAAGTCGCTGAAACTGCGAGATGAAAGTCATCGCAGGAGGAACCACAACTGGGGGTATCACTTCCACGGAAGGAGTATAAATGGTGGGGCCTCGGACCGTCTCTTGCCCTCTTGGTTCAGTCCAGACATCGCTGAGGACATAGCTTGGAGCTGGGACTGCACTTCCTGCACCTGCCTCGTCAAAGCCTCATTACTTTGTCGTAGACTATCCATCAGGGCATTATTCTGCGCGCCCGAAGACTCGCCCTCGGATTGGGGAGTTTGCCTTGTCACTGGACGCTTCGACATCCTATAAACACGTTCACTCGTATTAAGCTCAAACCCAACAAAACACACAACGACTATGTACAGACCATACATATCTAAATATGAATATCAACTGCTAACTTGCTCTGGGAGTTTGAGAATGATGGTATGCCTAGCCTAAAGATGACTCACCATCATCCCACTAACTTGTGCCTAACCGATGCATGCATGACTTTATTTGACCCAAAACCATGAGTGTACAGGTGTCATTATGTACATCTTTAGCTTGGCACGTTGTGCTCATGCAATGTTATGTTATGCGTGCTGTGCGATGCAATCTAGAAAAGGCCTTAATGCATGCCATGAGCGGTCGTACGCATCACAATGCTATGCATCCCATACTACATAGCATTGCATGCAACGAAGAAAAGAAAATGTGCTAGTCGCATCCATGTGGTAAGGTTATGCATCCCATACTACATAACCCGCACATGTTGCCCCTATGGTGGATCCATATACAACCACATATTATGCATCCCATACTACATAATATGCCACGTATACTTCTTGTCATGCCATGAGTGTAGTGTGCGTGCATCGGCCAAGACATACTGATGGCACCTCGGTGTGTGTATGATATGATGCTTACAACCAAACAAGAAAGTTTGCCCGACCAATTGTCAAGCAAACCTGCCTCTGATACCAACTGTCATAACCCACATTTCCTCAACGAGTACCTCGTATCAGAGCAAGAGGAACTACGGGTTATGATGCCACGTCGTGCAGGGGATAACTGCACACGCTCAGGCAACCCTTGACGCTTACTTTATGAGTTGAAATTCAACAGTTAAATGTAAGAAAACCTTTGGATTTAATGGCCGTATCCCTCGACCTTAGGTATCAAAAACTGTATTTGTACGCGGCGGAAATACTTTGTTTAGTTATGACGATCTCCTATATGCAGTCTATAGTGATACTACTATAAGAAATCATCTTTGTTTACGTCATTTGGAAAATACGTGTTTGGTAACCAAAACATGTTATGCATGGATACAATAATAGGTTTGTTTAGCTTAAAAATACCTAATGCAACCTACCATAAATTCTTCCCAAGAGCAAGAAGACATCATCTCATCCAAATGAGTCACATTAGCAGTCTAGTATTCATATATCACAAGTAAAGTAAGGCACCAATGGGCGTCAACAAGCTATCACGAACCCATTGGGGCACATGTATGTCTGTACAACAAAGAAAAGAACTACCTCGCTAAGTAAGCTCGGCTAGCTCCAAAGAAACGCCACCAACAAACCTAGCCGCTCAACCGGCTACAACCTGCAACTGAGGCATTCAAGAAAGAATACCTCAGTAATCCTCGAAGATACAATAAAAAGAAGAGCAGCTTGATTATATAATATCATGAAAGGGCTTACCGACCCCGTAGCAATGTTTAATATAAGTAAAATGAGTGAATAAAACAAGTGGAAAACGCACCAAAACACATGCCAAACGCACCAAGTGCGTACAAGTTTCATCAAGTCCTGCTCAATCCGCAGGAGCAAAAGGCAAAACACATGCTCATTCCATCATCCATAGTACAAGAAACAACTAAACGAGTGAAACATAAGCAGCGGTTACATGCGATTCAGCAAGGGTCTTTTGGTGGCAGCCCTAAAGTGAAACGCACCAATAAAAACCAGCCCAAACCGGGGCCAAAATGGTGCTCTACACCACAAATCCAAACCCGGTGGCCACAAAGGCTTAACCCACACCACCCCTTACCAAATCCGCACACACACGCTTCTGCCATGGTTCACATTCGCCTCGCAAAACTCACCATAAACAAACCTAACCGTAACACCACAATCAAATCTCACCATCACCCAAGTACACACTTTCCCTTCCTTCATCCTCACACAGGACGACAAATTGCCAACGTAGAGTTTGATGAACTTCATCACATGATAGAGTTGATTAACTTAATTGCCAACAAGAATCACATGCTTTTGATTAAAGTAGAATCACATGATATCGTTTGATTCACTTAAGTACATGAATCACATGTTTGGAACAAGAAAGAATCACATGTTGTTGATTAATTAGAAAGGCTACATGAACATGAATCAATTTCGCTACATGAATCACATGAACAAGAGAACTACATGAAGCATCCTAAACAAAACTAAGCATGGGAAATCATATTCATGGAGCATAGGGAAAGTAAAAAGCATCATAAGGCTAGTGAGGAAACACCCAAACAAGAAGAACAAGCTCATGAAACTTGAAAGATAAACTAGCTATTTTGCACAATCAAAAACAAGAAAGAAGATTGGCAAGGGTGAAGAACACCGCTTGCCTGAACCGAGACGATGCCGCGACGGCTACCCCTCTCTTTCCTTGCCTTGCTTGAGCCTTTCTCCCTTGTTTTCCCTTTGAGAATGAAGAAGAAGATGAAGAGAAGGTGAAGTGAGGAGGAAAACTCTGTTTCGGCCTTATTTCCTCCAGAACAGAGCTGGACCGTTAGATGTAGAATCAAGGAAATGAACGGCACAAAAAAACTGGAAAAAGTCGATTTTCGGGCCAGTGACGCCCTGTGTCACGCCCGTGACGCAGGGCGTGTACCTTAAGCGGCGCAGAAAGTCGGCAATTTCAAGTTTATCCACACGGTACACGGCCGGGTACACGCCCGTGACGGGTCGGTCACGCCCGTGACCTAGGGCGTGTAGCCCGTGTCTCGACACCTCGTCGACACAAAGTGTCGACACTCAACACAGCTGGACACGCCCTGTGACACGCCCGTGTCACAGGCCGTGTCCCCGCTCTCTACACCCGATACTCGACACTCCACATTCGACACTCGACACAGCTTGACACGCCCTGTGACACGCCCGTGTCACAGGCCGTGTCCCCTCTCTCGACACCCGACACTCGACACGCGATACTCGACACTCGACACTCGACACTGCGGGACACGGCCCGTGACACGCCCGTGTCACGGGGCGTGTACCCCATTTGTCGAGCTCAACTCGACACAGAAAAATTGTCGAGTCAAGGAGGTCACGCCCAGGTCACGCCCTGGGTCACGCCCCGATACGCCCGTGTCGGGGGGTGTGTCACGCACAAAAACGACTATTTTTCCCTGTTGTGAAAAATGTTTCTGTGTCGTCCTAGACCATTTTTGCCTTAAGAACTTTTTACCCTTTTTTGTTTGCTATACCAGCAACTCATTTTGAGCAACATTATCCAGGCGTGAAAAAGTGCAAACATTCCCTAAGAGGCCTCACCGAGTCCCCAATTTGGATTTCGGTTTGCTGGGGAATCGTGCAACTTGGCTACCAAAACAGCCACTCGCAAGCCCGCGGGAAAACCATGCTCGAATAACGGTCAAAACCAACGTAACGCCCATCAAGCGTACGCAATCAAAAGTCTGGGGTGTTACAGGAGACTTTCCAGCATTTCCAGTTTCTTCTTCATCAGGAGTGAACACTACTTGTTCCTCAGAACTGCTTGATGATTCTTGAGCCACAGGGGCTGATTTCTTCTTCTTTTTCTGGGGTGTTTCCTTCTCAGGAGTTCGCATTTCCTTGGTCAAGACCCTATCCCATCTAGAGAAGATTCTCATGTCCATCTTCCTCATGTGATTGATCTTAGAACCTGCAGCTTGGCTCATTACTTCTGGTATACTAACAGCCAGGTATAGACTTAGAATCCTACCCAAATTGGGCTTCTTCAGGCTCTCCTTAATCTTCTCAAACACCACTGCAGACCAGTCAGTTTCTAGTTTGAAGATAATTCTTGTCATGAGGCTAAACATATGAGCTGATATTCTGTCATGGCCTCCAGGCTTGCACAAGATAACTTTCCCAACAATTTCAGACAAAAATTTGCCTTGGCTGTTCATTCCTTTCCTATTGAACACAGAACCTATCTTCAGGTTGGAATCCAGTCCACACCAACTCAAAGCTTCTCTTGTCTTAGATGCAGAAACTTCATCTTCTTCCTTAGTCCTTGGTAGGTTTAGTACCTTTCTCAAACTCTTAGGTGAGACCTTCATCTTTTCTCCATGAACCCTTGACTTAATCTTTAGTCCTGATTCATCTAGGGTTGCGCCATTCAGAAATTCCAGGACCTCCTTCTTCCAGATCTTGATGGGTTCTGAAATAAGGAATTCTAATCCAGATTCTGCAACTAGGGTTACCACACCTTTGATCGCGGGTTCCGCCTCATCAAATGCATGCCGCACCAGTTCATATCCTTCATTCACGTTCTCTTCGAGCTTGGGCGCCATTAGGGTTTGAAGAAATTTGAATGGAGAGAAGAGAGGTGTCGACACACAAGTTTGGTCTCGAAACTTTGGTGAGCATGTCGACAGACAATGACGAAATCCTATTTATACCTTTCTAGGATCGAAGATGAAAGGGCGCGTCAAAATACTCAAATTGTGTCGACACTGTTGAAAAGTGTCGTCACAGACTTATAATGTCTCGACAACTATGTGTCGACACAAGTATAGTCGATAGAATATATGTGTCGACACTTGTTTATGTGTCGATACCACTTAGCTCGACACTTAGTCGAGACTTTACTTATCTAATTCTGTGTAAAGCCTAAGTGTCGACACCACCTTGGATGTGTCGACACCTATCATGTATGTGTCGACACTAATTCTCTGAAGTGTCGACACCAGTTTCCTAGATGTGTCGACACCTTTTCTCTGAAGTGTCGACACCAATTCTCTGTCTCGACACAGACAACTCTGTGTGTCGACACTATTTTACTTAGCCATTTCTGTAAACTTATTCTAAGTTTATCATACCTAATTCAATTTTAAACCTATTGAATTTGATTTCTTCTAAAGGCTTAGTATACATGTCAGCTAGTTGATTATCTGTATTAACATACTCTAGTGAAATATCTTCTTTTTCCACATGTTCCCTTAGAAAATGATATTTTATTTTAATGTGTTTAGTTCTACTATGGGAAACAGGATTGTTTGCAATAGATATAGCACTAGTAGAATCACAAAATAGTGGTGTTCTACTTACTTGAATACCATAGTCTTCTAGCTGATGTTGTATCCATAGAAGTTGAGCACAGTAACTTCCTGCAGCCACATACTCTGATTCTGATGTGGATATAGCCACACTTGTTTGTTTCTTGCTACTCCATGATATCAGTCTTCCACCTAGGAATTGACAGGTACCAGTTGTACTTTTCCTATCTTCTTTGCAGCCTGCAAAATCTGCATCTGAATAACCTGTCAGTTCAAAGTCTCCATTCCTAGGGTACCAAAGGCCTAGATAAGGAGTGCCCTTAAGATATCTCAGTATTCTTTTGACTGCTATCAAATGAGACTCTTTAGGGCAAGCTTGGTACCTAGCACAGACACATGTAGCATACATGATATCTGGTCTACTTGTAGTCAAATACAATAGGGAGCCAACTATCCCTTTATACAAAGTCTCATCTACAGGTTTCCCTGCATCATCTTTGCTAAGAGACATACTTGACCCCATAGGAGTTTTCATGGTACTGGATGATTCCATACCATACTTTCTTATTAATTCTAGGGTGAACTTAGACTGGCATATGGATAAACCATTCTCAGTATGTGTAACTTGGAGACCCAAGAAGAACTTAAGTTCTCCCATACTGCTCATCTCAAATTGTCCTTGCATTAGTTTTGCAAACTTTCTGCAAATACTATTTTCAGTAGACCCAAATATGATGTCATCTACATATATTTGGACTAGAATTATCTTGCCTCTGGATTCCCTAAGGAATAGAGTCTTGTCTATTTTCCCCCTTGT
This sequence comes from Platanthera guangdongensis, assembly GCA_039583875.1. NCBI lineage: Eukaryota > Viridiplantae > Streptophyta > Magnoliopsida > Asparagales > Orchidaceae > Platanthera > Platanthera guangdongensis. The sequence continues at coordinate 182,196,297 of CM077152.1, read as the reverse complement.
GAATGTATTCTTAATGAGGAAACTAGACAGGGTTTCATACCAAGCCCTAGGGGCTTGTTTTAACCCATACAAAGCCTTCCTAAGTCTATAGACATAATTAGGTTGAGTTGAATCAACAAAACCTGATGGCTGTTCCACATAGACCTCTTCCTTCAGATTACCATTCAGAAAGGCTGACTTAACATCCATTTGGTATACTTTAAACCCTTGATAGGTTGCATAGGCCAAGAACATCCTTATTACCTCCAGTCTGGCTACTGGAGCAAAGGTCTGATCAAAGTCAATACCTTCTTCCTGCATATATCCTTTAGTAACCAGTCTTGCTTTGTTCTTTATAATCACTCCATGTTCATCCCTCTTGTTCCTGAAGATCCACTTGGTTCCAATTATGTTATGGTCTTTTGGTTTAGAAACAAGCTCCCAGACTTTGCATCTCTTGAACTGATTCAGCTCCTCTTGCATTGCCTCAATCAAATGAGGGTCTAGGATGGCTTCTTCAAATTTCTTTGGCTCTACGTGGGATAGAAAACTGGAGTAGAGTACTGCACTTAGATTCCTGCTCCTTGTTTGTACCCCTTGACTTAGATCACCAATAATTTGATTGGCTGGATGATCTTTTAGATGTCTACTAGCTGGAGGCAGCCTGGCTTCGGGTTGAACTCCTTCAGCTTCTTCAACTTGCTGCACTCCTTGGTCTTCTTCTGCATCAGGTGCATCTAGTACTCCCCCTGGACAACAGCCACTATCATCTATATGTTGACTTTCAGTAGATCCTTCTTCAATAGTAAGCTTGTCCATCTTCTTAGTCACACCTGTGGAGCTGCAAATACTTCTAGACAACTCATTGTTAATAAGTCTAGCTTCATCAAATACTACATGTACTGACTCTTCTACAACTTGAGTAGTCAAGTTGTAGACTCTATAAGCCTTACTGTTGTTGCTGTACCCAACAAAGATCCCCTCTTATGATTTGGCAGCAACCTTGATCAAGTAAGACTTACCATTGTTAAGTATATAGCATTTACAACTAAAGATCCTGAAATAGGATAAATTTGGTTTTCTGCCTTTCACAATCTCATAGGGGGTCTTATTGTGGCTCTTGGTGATAGTAGCCCTATTAATTACATGGCATGCAGTGTTTACATCCTCAGCCCAGAAATATTCTGGGAGAGATGTGTCACTTAATAGGGTTCTACCAGCCTCAATCAAGGTTCTATTTTTCCTCTCAGCAATGTCATTTTGCTGAGGTGTTCTTGGTGAAGAAAATTCCTGAAATATCCCAAATTCTTCACATAGTTTTGTCATACTATCAGACTGGAATTCAGTGCCATGGTCACTTCTAATCTTGACCACTATACTGTCTAATTCATTCTGAATTTGTTTGACAAAACTATAGAAGATACTAGGTGTTTCAGATTTCTGTCTAAGGAAGAACACCCAGGAAAACCTTGAGTAGTCATCTACAACCACAAATGTGTAGACATTCCTACCTAGGCTGTGAACTGGCATAGGACCAAAGAGATCCATATGCAAGAGGTATAAACACCTCACAGCATCTTTGTTCTCAATGCTATTAAAGGTGGATCTAGTCTTCTTGCCCTTTTGACAAGCTGAACATATCCCATCTTTAATACACTTAACCTGAGGACCATTCCTCACTAACTCTTTGCTATAGAGTTGGCTAATTGTCTTGTAGTTAAGATGGGCTAGCCTCTTGTGCCATTTGACACAATGAGAGACTTTCTCATCAGCTACAAGACACACTGGAGAAACATTGTTCTCACACATAATGTCTAGGCAATAGACATTTCTCTTTCTATAACCTGTCAGAATGATCTCTTGATCATTTAACCTCCTGATATGACAACCATCTTTGACAAATGAGATGTCATATCCTAAATCACTCAGTTGACTTATACTAATGAGTTTATATCTCAAACCTTTAATATAAGCCACTTGAGTAATAGTTATAAGGTTGCTAGAAATGTTACCAAAACCTTTGATGATTCCTTTTTCAGAACCACCAAAGGTGACTTTAGGACCATCCTTGATTGGTGTGTAGTCCTTTAGCAATCCCCTAGTTCCAGTCATATGTCTGGAACATCCACTGTCCAAGTACCATATTGGGGCATGGCCACTTGGACTCACCTACAAAACAGATTAGTTAACCTTAGAACCCAAAGAATTCTTGGGTCCTTAGTGCTGGTTAGTTTGCCTCTTAACAAAGCTACCTGTAGATTTTCCAACAGGCAGTTTGCTACATCTTGGCACTAGAATTGTGCCAACAGTCTATGACAAAGTGGCCTACCTTGCTACAGCACCAGCACTCAAATCTATTGTACCTTTGCTTAGGTACAACCCTAGCTATTCTATCTACAGCAGGCTTGTTGAGTACTGGGGCTTTGCCCTTAGACTTGGACTAAACAGTCCTAGCAGGTTTTGTGAACCCTAATCCAGTTTTACCCTTTTGATGTACAAACTCATCAATCAAAGGTAGAACAGACTTTGGTTTTGAAAACCTTGCAACAATGTCTCTCTCCTTCTGAAGACTAATCTCCAGATTTCTGATTTGATCATTCTTGAATGTTATAGTTCCCATCTGAATAACAGTTATGTTCTTCAGCCTGACTATTTCATTTAGGTTTTGATCAACCAATTTATCAAAATCTGTTGCAGCCTCTTTGAGATTAGCAATCTCCTTTGCCTCACTCTTGGCCAAGGATTTGCTTTTCTTAAAAGCTTGCAACAGAACTCTATATTCATCAATCAACTGATGAATATCCCCTTCAGATTCAGATCCACTGGCATCACTTGATGCTGATGTAACTGAATCTGAACTAGCACTTGAAATTGAACTTAAAGAACAATTTTGTACCTGACTAGGTCCAGGCTGATCCTGAATTTTGTCACCTTCTGTTAAGGCCATCAGTCCTTGGCACTGATTGTCCTCTTGCTCATATATAGAGTTCATTATCTGGATGAACTCCTCTTCTTCTTCTTCAGCAAACAGTCCAATGTAAGCTTCTGCTTCAGAATCAGTTTCTGAAGATGATATGTCTGACAAGCTTTTGTCCTTCTTGGCAATAAAAGACCTTTCCGTTTTGCCCTTGGTTTGAATCTTCTTCTTATCATTAGACTCTTTCCTTTTCTCTGGACAGTCAGCAACAACATGTCCTTGTCTGTTACAGCAATATCATACAATTTTTGATAAAGTTGCTTTGCTTGACTTGGGCTTTCTCCTGTCTTTCTTTGATGACTTCTTGTTCTGATAATAGTCATCTTTTCCCTGTGAAGTGGATGGCTTTGACCTCCACTGTTTCTTCTTTAGAAACTTCTGAAAGTGTCTTGTGAAAGCTGCAAAGTCCTCATCACTCTCACTGCTTTCAGAATTCCTGCTTTCTGATTCATCTGACTCAGTCTCAGCCACTTTTAGAGGTGGAGATGGAGACTTACATTTGTATTTCCTGGTGGCTTCTGTCTTGAATGCCACAGCTTTTTCTTTATTCTCAATTCTGGTAGTCTTCTCCTCTTTTTTCCTTACCATCAACTGCATCTCATAGGATAGCAGTTTTCCAAACAATGTTGGAGGAGGGATATCTGCTAACTTGGCCATTTCCCTTATGGCACAGATCTTGGTGTCCCAGTCCTTTGTTAGGGACCTGAAGAACTTATCATTCAGCTTATAGTTGCTGAATTCTCTTCCATAAGACATCAACTCATTGACAATCCTATAGAATTTCATATAGCATTCTGTTATGCTATCAGACCTGCCTTGTCTGAAGCTCTCATATTCTTGGTTTAACAAAGACTTCCTGTCTTATCTAACTTCTTCTGAACCCTCCATGTACACTATCAGCGTATCCCACATCTCCTTTGATGTTTTGCAGTGTATCAAGTTCTGAAATGTAGCATCATCTATGACACTTATAATGATATTCTGAGCCCTCTTGTCCATGGTGGCCAGAATAATCTCATCTTTTGTCATTTCAGAAAAGTCTTTAGGTGTTCTCTGATTTGCATCTAACACAGATACCTTCATAGGCACATATGGCCCTTCTTTAACTGTGATATAGATTCTAGGGTCTGAGGCTTCCATAAACAGTCTAACCCTTTCTTTCCAGATGCCAAAGATCTCTTTTCTGCAAATTGACAACTTCATGGATCCAAGTTCCTTGTGATTCTCTGTTGAACCCATTTTCTTGATTTTCTTGATTCTACACTTTACTTATACTGAATCTACCAACAGGATCTACTCAGACAGTTAAGTCCTTTTTTGAGTAACCTCCCTCTGATACCACTTGAAAGAAATTGTACCTAATCACCTAGAGGGGGGTGAATAGGTGACTAAATCTTTTTAAACTTTTAGGCAGATTATATCACAGATTTATAACTACTTCTTCACAGCAATCAATCAGCAATCTCAGAATAAAGCATGCACACACTGAACACACAGATTTATAGTGGTTCCCCAAGGTTTGGGTACATCCACTTTCCCCCTTCGCCTATCTAGTAGTGTATTAGATTCGGCCAAACTCCTCCACTATTCCTCAGATCCTCAGATCTTACACTCAGAACCCCAAATGGTTCCTACAGCTCAGGCCCAAGGCCCTATAACTCAGTCTTCACAAATACCTACACTCAGCCACAAGGCCTACACTCAGCCATAAGGCCTACACTCAGAGATATGGATCTCCTACACTCAGGCACACAGGCCCTACCACTCAACCTTTATAATTGCAGGCTTACAACTCAGATCCCTAAGGATCCTACAAGAAATATAGAATACAATGTATATACCTACAACTCAGAATAAGAGAGAAGAGTTGACAGGTTCTTGATGAGTTCTTGAAGGAACTCTGCTGAGATCAACCTCACTTGGCTTTCTTCAAAGCTTCTTGAATGTAGAACACAATAGGGTTGATACTCTCTGCAGCTGATCTTCAATCACTGCAACTTAAGAATCAGAACTAGGTCTGAAACTTTCTTCACAGCCTGGTTCCAACAGCTGTCTTCTTGGAAGGAGCTCTCTCTCTCCAACTACTTAGATCTTCATTTGAATTGATTCTTCAATGAATAGCTAGATCTTCTTCTTTGATTGTTGATCTTCTCTTGTTGTTAATCATCTTCTTCTGTTGACAGAATAAGCCTTTATATAGGCCTTCTTCATGGTGACCGGCTGATCCGGTTCCTAACAGCTTTCTGACATCTCTGACAGTTGCAGTAGACCAGCTGGAATGGCAGCTGTCATGTCATCCAGTCACTTCTTGAAATATCTGTAACTGTCTGAAAGTGTCGAGACAGTCTGTCTTTAAGTGTCGACACTTATGGACCAAGTGTCGACACAAGTAGACTAAGTGTCGACACTAGCCTTCAAGGTGTCGACACAACTCCTTGTGTTGTAGAATTTACTTCTCGACACAGCTTCTTCAATATGTGTCGACACTGATATTGTGTGTCGACACAACTCCTTGTTCTTCAGTACTTAGTTGAATTCTGCTAAGTGTCGACACTACTCCTTTGTGTCGACACATCTTCTTGTGTTGAACTTATTCAGTGTCGACACATCTTCTTGGTGTCGACACTTGCCTTCTGTGTTGATACTTTATGAGTGTCGACACAGTTCCTTGTGTCGACACATTCTTCTTCTGTTGAGACTTTGGCTGAGTGTCGACACATCTCCTTTGTGTCGACACTTGTACTTAGAATTTATTGAACTTTGCTGAGTGTCGACACAGCCTCCTAGTGTCGACACTTTCTTCATGTATTGAGTCTTCTGCTGTGTGTCGACACATTCTTTATTATGTCGACACTTTCTTCATGTGTTGAGTCTTCTGCTGTGTGTCGACACATTCTTCATTATGTCGACACTTATACTTAGACTCTGTTGAAATTTGCTGAGTGTCGACACAGCCCCCAAGTGTCGACACTTTTTGATGTTGACAAAGTTCCTCTGGGTGTCGACACTACTTATAAGTGTCGACACAACTTCTCTGGACTTCTCTTCATTGAGTGTCGACACAACCTGTATGTGTCGACACTTTCCTTCGGGTGTCGACTCTGCATCCCTGGTGTCGACACAATTACTCCAAGTGTCGACACTGCTTCTCTAGGTGTCGACACAAGTCTTCTTAAGTGGCGACACTTTCCTTCTGGGTGTCGACACATGGACTTAGAAACTTTTCAGCTTTCCCTGCAAATACTTAACCTGCACAACTAAACTCAAAACACATCAAATACATTTTGATGTATATCATTGAGTAGGGTGAGGCTTATTCAAATCAGGTACATTTATTCCAATGTACCCAACACCAATCCCGGGTATATCCCATCAGGAACAACCCCCAGCCGTTGGATCACCAATTAAAAAAAAAACGAACGGCTTTGATTCGGGATTGAAATGTCCAATCTGGACCGCACACGGCCTGGCACACGCCCGTGTCCAGGGTCGTGTGCCTCATTCGCCGTCAAAATCGACACGCTTGGAACAACACACGGGCATCGAACATGCCCGTGTTCGGCCTGACACGCCCGTGTTCCACCTAACACGGCCGTGTGGCCGGCCGTGTACCCCCATCGATTTATCCCAAAAACAACCCGAGAACTACACGGGTTCTAAGACACGCCCGTGTCCTTGCCCATGTCTATCTCAACACGCCTGGGCTTCAGGTCGTGTACATGGTCTCGACACTCGACACTTCGCCAAGCGAAGATCGTCGACCTCACGACACGGCCTTGGACACGCCCGTGTCCTAGGCCATGTGCCTTGTCTCGACACATCGTCGAGAAAAATTCGTCGACTCCCCGGGACGAGTGTCGACACGGGTCGACACGCCCTGCGACACGCCCGTGTCGCAGGCCGCGTGCCATGTCTCGACACTTCGTCGAGCGCAGAGTGTTGACTTCACGGGCTGAGTGTCGACACGGGTCGACACGCCCTGCGACACGCTCGTGTCACAGGCCGTGTGCCCAATCTCAACACAATGTCGAGAGCAAAATGTCGACTTCGCCGGCTGAGTGTCGACACAAGCCTGACACGCCCTGGGACACTCCCGTGTCCTAGGCCGTGTGCCTACTGCCAGAACCCAAATCTGGCTCAAAACATCCCCCGTTGCTCTTTTGAGTTTCGGGGCGTTACACATTAAACCTCTTGCTACTACCATTAGCTCTTTATCTGCCCAAATCTCTGCTCTCACTGCTGCCCCCTCCTCAGTCAGGGGCCTGGCCTCAGTTCCCACTAAAACCAGACAGGGGGAGATGCCTGATGATGAAGCAGCAACTACAGCTTCAGACACTTCAGCTCCAGCACCAGCAGATACTCCAGTCCCCCCAACAGCATACACAGCTTGTATAGATAAAGATTTAATTGATTTCATTGATACTGACATGGATTTTGATGAGTCAGATTCTGAAGGATTCACAACTGTTGGTGATTTTATCCTAAATCCCACAGTTAACCTAGAAGAATTGCTGCAAACTTTTGATACTGTGTATATGCATCCTCTTCCAGCAACATTCACTAAGCCACATTTGGCTATTGTGTCATATACTTCTCCTGTTAGTCTAGCAGCTGCTAAGCAACTATGTAATAGTTTTGTAATTCCAGTTTTTGCACCAACCTTAGCAGTCATTCCATCCCCTCCAAAAGCTACCTCAGCACCAATCTTTTTGATGGATGACTCCCCTATGCCAGATCTAGATGAGTTGATCTTGGCTGACATTGAAGAAGAAAATAAGGATAAGGCAGCAGCTGAAAGCTCTGTCCCAATAACTTCCGATTCTTGTACAGTCTCTTCTTCAACTCCTGCTGAAATTCTAGACTTTGAAATCTCTGCTCCTACTACAGCAAAGTCTACTGCTAATGATAAAGCCTTGAAAGCATTGGATGCTCTATATGATAACCCTCAGGGTTCTACCAGTGATTCAGATGATGATGATGATGATGATGATGATTCAGATGAAGAAGCTACTCAGAAGAAGAAGAAAATGTTGTCAAAGAAAAGGAAAGCCCCTCTTCCTCCTGCTGCTAAGCCAAACCCAAAGATGACACTTCATTCTACATTCTCCAAAATATTACTCCTTACAAAGGAATGTCAGAATGGATGTGGCTGTCTAAAAATCAGCAAAAGGAGAAGAAAAGAAGTAGAAAATACTCTCCTCCACCAGTTCATAAGTACAGAAGAGATCCACCTCCTCCATCAGCTGGTGTCACTGGCTCAAGCTCTCAGAGATATGCCCCTATGCAAACTTATCAGAGACATCAAGGGAGATCTTCTGGAAGCAGTCAGCAAAGACATCACTCTTCAGGAAATCAACAACAACAACATCAACAACATCAACAGCAACAACAAAGTTTCTCTGCAGAACAGAAAGCTGATAGTCCCAACAGGCCAGATTCATCACCTATTCCTTTTGAGGATCCTGAAACATCAAACATTGCTAAAATGGACAGGTTCCAGGAACTTGTTGGTCTGTCTTTGATAAATAAAGCAAAAGCTGAAGGGAAAGACATATCAGGATTTTTCACTATGTCCAAATACAGGAAGGAAGAACTCAAAAGATTTGATAAAGCAAATAAACTATTCAATGTTGATGATTACATGAAGCTACATCCTGAAGCAGTTGTCCCCAGAGCTACATCCCTGAAGATTATTGGGGTAGCTGACATGAAAATGACACAGGCACAAGCTTTGAATCCAAATAGAGAAATTATCTTTACAAAGCCAAGTGAAAAGACTAAAGAAGACAAGTCCATAGAGAAGGAGCAGAAGAAGTAATCCTTGCTTTGTTTTAATCTCTTTGTTTTTCTTTCTGCATTTGCTTTCAAACTGTGTTACCTGTTTAAACAAAGCTTATATACATATATATTTGCTGCATGTGTTAGTAATTCTCTGCTAGATATATCTTTTTCTTGCTTTGTATATGTTTGTTTTGAGTCTATTAGTGACCTCACCCAAATAGGGGGAGATTGTTGGATCCCTAGTTGATTTGGGCTAGGTTCACTAACTTAGGATGTGACCCAACATGTATAGTCAGGGTCAAAGTTGTGTCCTAGAGTCTAGGCCAAGTCCTTAGAGTCCACACCAGATGGACTAGCTATCAACAAGACTATCAGAGACTCAAGACTTAGAAGATTTCAAGACTAAGTAAAAATGAGTTTGACGTTCTTCGAACTCAGTTCGACGAAAGACGTTCTCAGCTCGACGATCTTAAGACATTTCTCTGAGCTGAGCTCGACTATCTTCATTCTCTGATCGACGAGAGTTGGGATACTTCAACAAACTAAAGTCAGGATAAACTCCAGATTATTCTAAGTCCAACTTCAGACTTTGGTCGACGAACAAGATTCTGAGCTCAACGAACTTGGACCTCCAGTACACAACTTCTCAGATCGACGAACTCAGTACTCTACTCGACGAATTCTAGAATCAGAAGATTCATGTCGACACACAGAATATCAATCAACACAAAACACTTGACTAAGTCCAGAATTGTTGCTGAACTCCAGTCGACGAAGTTACAAACTCAGCTCAACGAACTTCAGACAGAAAAGACAATGGCTCTGAAGCATGCAGCTCTGTTATCAGCTCGACGATCTTGGAACTCAGCTCGACGAACAGGAAGTTGTCTGGTCGACGAATTCAATATCTCAGCTCGACGAATTGGTAATTCAGTTCGACGAATTCTGCCAACTGTTTGACGATTCCAGACTTAGCCATTTTCTGCATTCAATCCTCACTCAAATACAATAATTCCTGACAGATTAATGCTCAAACATTCTCTGAATGTATCCGTTAGGGGAGCATTAATTACAGTCGTCTTCAGGAATATTACTTGCTGATTTTCCACAAGACAGTTTGGGAAATACATTAATGTCGATTATTCTCAGGCCGTCAGCATTAATTACAGAGGATTCAAATTTTTGAATAAATATAGAAAAAAAAGGAGATCGTGAATTAGAAGGTGAACCAGAACATACTCAGTCAGATAGAATACAGTGAATAGAACGACATAAAAGGCTTTCTAGAGAAAAAGAAGAACTCTGCAGCATCATTCAGATAATCATCATTAGAGTTCTTCATCGGCTCCAAGCTTTCAAGAGACAACTAATCAATATCAGACTAAAAGCTTGCTGCAGACATCATCACTGTGAAGGCTTATCACCCTGCAGCAAAGCTTCCTGCAAACCTGAACCATTCTCCATTTCAGGGGGAGCATTTGCTAACATCATTGAATCCACAAATCTTCTCAGTTTATTGAGAAGGAGAAGACAAAATCACTCTCTCACCCCCTCCTGTATAAAGGGTTGTCATCTTCCTTCAAAAGTGATTCCTGGTTGCAAGTCTCTTAACCAAAAGACTTGAGTTGGTTTTTGGGGACCTGATCAAAACCCATTGGTGTCAGGCACCTGATCAAAAACCTGAGTGGATTCCTACCAAGGGTGGTAGAAGAGTGGACTACCCAGATTTGGGGAACCACCATAAATTTCTTGTGCCGTCTGGTTGCCTAGCTTTTTCTTCTTGTTCTTGCAGTGTGGCTGTGATTAAGCTTATTGTTTTCTATTCTTTGTTTTCTAATTGCTGCATCCTTTCAGTTTACAGCAAAAGCTATAACAACACTACTATAGGGACCTAACAAATTTTTAATATACTCTATTCACCCCCCCTAGAGTATTGTAGACGTAACCCTCACTTTCAAACAGGAATTGTGTGAATTCAGTTCACTCAATGACAGATGTCAAGGAAGGATGCAAGAAAGATACAAATCATCTAAGTACACAGGCGTTGAGTGAAGTTAGTTCACTCAACGTCAGATGCCAAAAAGCGCTAAGTAAAGCTGGATAGTCAAAGCCCAATAGTTTGCAAAGGCAGAATAAAGACTAAGTCCACAGGCATTGAGTGAAGGCAGTTCACTCAACGACATATAATAAGAGGCATTGAGTATAGTTCAGACTGTTAAAGCCTCAGCATCGGCAAGGATGAAATGTGACTAATTCCATAGGCATTGAGTCAAGGCAGTTCACTCAATACCAAATAACAAGATGCGTTGAGTCAAGCTAATGCAGTCAAATCTTTTGAAGATCTGTCAAGAATTCTGGCTAAATCCAGAAGCATTGAGTGAGGACAACTCACCTAACGCCCAAAGAAGAAAGTGTCGAAAGGACAGTGTTAAGTCAAAGCTTAAGAAGATAGACAGAAAAATCTGTCTAAGCACACAGACATTGAGAGAGGACAGTTCACTCAACGCAAGCTCATCAAGAATATTGGCTAAGTATAGAAGCATTGAGTGAATCCAGTTCGCTCAACGCCTCAGAAAGATGGCATGCATTTAGAGAAGTAGCTAAGTCCAAGGGTGTTGAGTGATGAAGGTTTACTCAACCCACTCAACGCCTAGCAGCGCAAAAGTAATTGGCTAAGTACAGAAGCATTGAGTGACGAAGGTTCACTCAATGCACTCAATGCCTAACAGGGCAGAAGTATTGTCTAAGTCAAGTTGGGGTTGAGTGATGTAGGTTCATTCAACGCACTCAACGCTTAGCACAGCAGAAAGATTATCTAATGACAAAAGCATTGAGTGAAGGCTATTCACTCAACGCACTCAATGTAACGCCCCGAAAGTCGTATTCGAGTCGGTCGCGTAAAAAGAGATTTTTGGTGCCTGTATTGGGGTACAAGGCCTAGGACACTGGCGTGTCCAAGGCCGTGTCTGGCTGGTGATTTTTGGTCGTTTTCATCCCGAGAAGGACACGACTAGGAACACGGCTGAATGACACGGGCGTGTCATTTGACACGGGTATGTGCCTACCCGTGTCAATACCCGTGTTCAGTTGGGTCGTGTCGGTTGGTGTGGCGGTTATGCGTGACACGCCCACGGACACGGGCGTGTCGAGAGACCCGACACGGGCATGTCAGGTGAGACACGGGCGTGTCTTTGCCCGTGTGTCTTTCCTCCGTTCGACGATCGTGCTTGGATCGAGTCACACGGCCTGGGACACGGCCGTGTGCCAAGTCGTCTTCAGGCTAGGTTTGAAGATTTTTGAGCGGATCTGAGCAGTTCGTTTTCCTTAAATAAGATCCAACGGCCCAGATGGCTTCCTGCTCTATTAAGGCCGGGAATAGGGAGTTAATCCTTTATTTCTCTCCAACCATTCTCTCTCTCAAGGAGTTGGAAAGAGGAGGAAGAAGGAAGGGATTCCGACCGCCGGCGGAGCCTCGGAGCACCATTTTGAGATCTGAGAGCGGATTCGTGGAGGGAAGGTCGTTGCGAAGACTTCTATCCGTGTAGTTTTTCCATGGCGCCAAAGCGGACTACCGGGGTAACGATTCTCAACTTGAGCATGTGAAGCTCTTTCTTTCTGCATAGGAAATCCCGCTCCCGCGAGTTTGCGGTGAGTGCGTGGTGTTCCTTGGGGTTGATGTGAATAGTCCCCCTTGTGTTGCATATAGAGTACAGAATCGTAAGTACGGGCATAGGCATTGTGTTTGAAACCTACCCGGACGTGTATTGTCTGGATCGGTGATGTTACATTTGATATGTTTGGCCGGAGAAGACTCCATGCTTTGGGTTTTCGGGTTTCTACGCAGTAGATTGCAGCAGGGATCCTTGGAGGTTAGCTCCAAGGCGCACCCGGAAAACTGAGCGGAATCGTTGTTCTGCTAACTTGGCGGTCAGGGAACCAGCCATGAACATAACTGAGTTATGTGATTGTTTGGAAAATTTGGTGATCCGAGAGAAGCTTGGCTTGTGCGTACGTCTTAATGTGAACTACGCGGTTGAGCAACGGGCAAAGTGGAATTGGACATGGGCTATGTTGTTCGGTGCGAGAGACCCGAAAAGGGGACTGGCCGTTGGCATAGTCGGGAGCCTTAGACTAGATAGGGTCAGGAAGGCTAAAATGCTCATGTTGTTGAAATCTTGGTGATGGTGGTGAAGATGCTTAAGTGTCAGGATTCACCGTTAATGTGCCCTGAGTGCACGGAGTGTTTGGTCGTGCAAGCCTACACCTGTGGCGAAATATACAATTGTACTTTATTGTTTAGCTGGGCTAATATTATGCAGGGAAAGAGCATTGTCGTCCCGAGTAAGGGGCGGGGTCGTTATAATTTGGTCGGCTTTTGGCTGACCGTTGCTTTGTTTGCCACCGTGCGGTGGAATTGTGCTTGCAGGCGCTGCGGAGCCGAGTATCAAATAGTGGGCTGGAGCCCATGTTGCTGTGCTGGCCCTTGAAGGCCAAAGCGAATCGCTGTACTTTACTTTTGTCATGTGTGGCCGGCATGCGAGCTGATGTATGGAAATCAATATTTATTAAGTGAACATTTGTAAGGCCATAAGGTCGTGTACCCTTTCAGTGTATTTAGTTTTCATTCCAGTAGTGTGGTTGTGGACATTCATGTTTAATGGATTTAAGTTTTGGGTTCTTTCAACTTTAAAAACTTCCGCTAGAATGCTCTGTGTAGGACAAGTAGTCTTAATTTTATTGTTTGAATATTCTTATGTAACCCTTCCGACTGTCTGTGGTATATGGCGTCGGGTTCCAGCTGGACCTTCTGTTATATGCCATGTGACGGATGGGGGTGTTACACTCAACGCTTGGAAGTGCAGACTAATTGGCTAAGAGTTTTTGCGATGAGTGAAGGTCATTCACTCAACGCACTCAACGCACTCAACGCCTGAGATGAAATTGAGAATTTGGCTAAGTCCACAAATGCTGACGTCAACATGAGTCAGCAAAGTTTCAAATTATTGTGGGAAAGCTACAGTACATGACAAACAACATCGCGAGTATACTGTATGACTTTTACTGATAAAGATAAGTTGCAGCAGTCAACTATGGCGGGTCCCATGCATCTAAGAGCCATTGGACGACAGAAGATAAAAGGGATAAGTTCGGCGGAGACAAATTAACTTTTAGGGTTTAACATTTCGAAAAGAGGCGGAACTTCATCATCTCCTCCCTCGCCATTATTGCAGAGCTTGAAGCTGAAGTTCAAACCCGCTGAACTAAAAGTATAAAGTTAGTTGTAGCAATCTTCACCTACTACAGCAAGTTCAGAAGAGTTTTTTGAGAAAGAAGAAGAAGCCAAGCTATTTGGTTTCTATAGTCGAGAAAGATCAGAAACTTGTGTTTCTGAGTTACTTCTAGTACAAGCAACAGTTTATTGAAGATCAACTTTTTTGTTGTTGTGAATAAGTTAGGGATGGGATTTGCTCAGCTTAGGAAGCAGAAGGCTCAGAGAAATTCTCTGTAGTCAAATCAACACAACAACTTTCTTTTCTATAGAATCCTTTGGATCTGAGTTGTAGGCCAATTTTATAAGGGCTGAGTATAGGATCATTTCTTTATCTGAGATAGGATTCTGTATGGATCTGAGGTAGGGCTATTTGCCTGTGGTAAGAGAGTCATTCTCTCTAAGGTAGGGCCTTTGTTCCTGAGTTATAAGATCCAACTTTGGATCTGAGGTAGGGTATTTGTGCCTGAGCTGTAGGAAAGTTATCCTCTCTGAGTTGTAGGGCTATCCTCCTAGCCCGAGATATAGGACTATTGATTTAGTCTGATGTAGGTGATCTTTGATCACTGAGTTGTAGGAGAAAGCTTGCTCTAAGGTAGGGCTTTATACCCATGCTGTAGGTCTTGGAGGAGACTAAGAGATCCTGCAGGATCTGTTTTGTAAGCTCTTAACAGATGAGATTTGGAGAAGTTCCTTGTCAAACAAGTTATTAGAAAGGTGTGAGGGAAAGTGGACGTACCCATAATTTGGGGACCACTATAAATTCTGAGAGTGTTTTTTGTGGTGTGTCTTGAAAGCAGAAAACTACTAACTCACAACACATTTACCGAAAGAAAATAATAAAGAGACCAAAAACCTATTCATCCCACATCTAGGTGTTTAGCTGCCCTTGAAATTAAAGACTTTCAAGTGGTATCAGAGGGAGGTTGCTCAATAAGGACTTAACAGTCTGAGTGATCTCCTAGGGTAGCTACAAGTACTATACTTATAGGTTCAGGAGAGAACCATAAGGAGCTAGGTTCCATGAACCTTCCCATCTGCAGGAAGGAGAGCTTTGGAATCTGAAAGAAGAGGGTCAAACTCTTCATGGAAGCATCTGACCCAACGATCTTCATTATAGTTAAAGAGGGACCTTTAATCCCCATGAAAGTCTCAGCTCTGGATGCACCCGTCCAAACAGTAAAGACATATTCAGAGATGACCAAGGATGAGGTCATTCTTTCCATCATGGATAAGAGAGCTTACAACATCATAGTCAGTGCTATTGATGATTCTACCTTTTAGAATTTGGTTCACTACAAGACCTCTAAGGAGATGTGGGACGCTCTAGTGGTCTACATGGAGGGAATTTAAGAGGTCAGAGATGACAGGAAGACCATGCTCAACTAGGAGTATGAGGCTTTCAGGCAGTCCAAGAAAGAGAGCAAAGCTAATTGTTATAAAAGATTTTTTTAGAATAGTAAATGAGCTGAGGAACTAAGAGAGGCCCTTTAGCCATTATGAGTTTAATGACAAGTTCCTAAGGTCTCTAACTAGAGAATGGGACACCAAGATTTGTGTCATCAGAGAGGTGGCAAAGCTGGCTGATACCCCCCTCACACTCAGTTTGGAAAGTTGCTCTCTTATGAGATGCAGTTGGCTGCCGGGAAAGAGGAGGAGACCACCAGCAAATCTTATGCCAAGGAAAAGTCTTTGGCCTTCAGAGCAGAGAGCACCAAGAGTGACAAGGAGAGGATTGCCTCGCCTTAAAGGAGGCCTGCTGATTCAGACAACATATGTCCAAGCTCATCAGACAATAGTGTTGATGCGCAAAAATCGAAGGGGGGGGAAGAGTATGGGGTTGCTGTCGCGGGCACTAGCAGCTAACGGGATGTGTTCAGTCTCACAGGAAAGGTGATGAAGTGAATAGGTTGATGGTTGCGGGAATAGAGGAGAGGAGAAAGCTTCTGAGTGCTCGAGAGTGGAGCAAACGCTTGTTCAAGGGCTGCGGGGATAGAGGAGAGAAGGGTGTTGACCCGAGTGCGAAGCTGGTTAGGAAGGTTGATCATGAGCTGTCGAGTAGACGGTTACTTTGATTATTGTGCTTGCAGGTTGATGCTAAGAGAGCTGAACTGAGCATAAAAAAGAGAAGGGCCGCTAGAAGCGACAACAGCAGACTTCGCCCATCGCGGCTTAAATGCCACTCTTGCGACAGGCTTTCCTTTAATTAATATCGAGAGTTACAGCTTGTACTACACCTTTACAAGAAAGTAAATAAAGAGTACACTGGGAGAAGCTGGCGGCTAAGGAAAGAGAGTGCCAGAAAGAAGGCCGCGCGGACTGAAGAGCAAGGAAGGTAGGCTGTGCGGTTAGAAGAAGAGAGAGAGCGGACTGAGAAATGGAGTCCACAGGGATTGATGGCTCGAGCTTGACAGCGATGGAGATGATGAGAACGCCCCTCAATGAGAGGCACGAGAGTATTTATAGGCCCAAGGAGGTAACAGCTTTCGGTGACGTTACCCCCGGTGAGACGGTAACTTACTCTTGTAGAGAACGGGGTCCACCGAGTCCGCAACAGGTGCGCGGACAGGGACTTGCTTCTGGAACTTGTTCGGCTGATGGAGGACTTGGAGGAGTCCGCCCCTGCTTCTGGCGGACTGAGAGAAGTCCGCTCAGTGCTGGGAAGCGGGTCCTGGAGGTTGAGGAATGGCGGGTTGCAAGAAGTATCCACTGAGTCCGCGGCTGATAAGCTGAGTCCGCCTTTTCTATTAAATGAAGATAAGTCTACCTGCTGCTGAGAAGCTAGAGCTGGGGATCATCAACTCTTACGGACTGAGGGGTTGGACTGAAGGATGAGTCCGCCCAGCCCGCATCGGATGAGATTAGTGTTGAAGATCTGGATCAAATCCAGACTCTTAGACGAACTGAGATAGAGTCTGCGCGCTATCAATGTCCATATTGGTCAATTGGGGAAACCAGGTGGGCTGCGGAGGCCAGGTCGGCAGATCCGCTGAAGTCCACCACCTGTTGGAGGAGAAGGCGAGCTGCTCCTGAATGTTCGACAACCTGGTAGACTGCGGATGCAGGTCGGCAGATCCGCTGAAGTCCGTCACCTATTGGAGGAGAAGGCAAGCTGATCCTAAATGTCCGGCGACCTGGCAGACTGCGGAGGCAGGTCGACAGTTCTGCTGAAGTCCGCCTGTTGAATGGAACGACTTGCCGCCCATGCTGGGCGGCCTGGGATTGGCGACCTGACAGGTCACGCGTGCTGGCGTTACGGGCTGGCGGCCTGTGGTCACGTCACCATTCTTACTATTTGACGAGCTAGCGGGTTGTCGGCATGTCTGATGGTGGGCAGCCTGGGGGCAGGCTGCTTATCGGTGTGGCGGTATGGTTTCCTTGATGTGCGACCTGCAGGAGCGGGTTGAAGGACCTGCATATGGCGCACGACTTGTTGCCGGTCTAGGCGGATATGGATCTGAGCTCGTCAAAGCTGGCTGGCACCTATTTGGATAGAGCTTGGGGTGGTTAGCTGAACAATGTGAGCGGCCTGCAGGGGTGGACTTAGGAAGCAGTCCGTAGCCCCTACTGACCAAGGGAACGCCGAGCGGCCTGGGCAGTCAGACCGCGGAGGTCGCCGAAGTCGCCCGGCCTGAGCGGACAGAGAAGCTGTCCGCCCACATTGACGTCGTGACCTCCAGGGAGAACCCGGAGCAGGCCGCGACTAGCAAGTCAGCTACCTTGGGAAGGATCGTCGATTTCTGGGTTAATATAATCCCCGCACTTTTTTAAGTTCTGCAGGGAACTTCAAAAAAGTAGGAGACCCACAAAAATCGTGATCCACCCCAAAGAGAAGAAAAGGGGGGAAAGGAGAGATAGAACCTGATGTCTCTCCTTAGGAGTTTGCTAATGCCTGTCTTTTTCCTGCAAAAGGAAAAGTTAGTGTATGCACGTATGGAAGGTACATCTTGTGTGTACCTGAGTTTGCCTTTGCAAAACGAAAAAGACGAGTCTTCCACTGAGTTCTGCAAAACGAAGATGAGAGGGAAACATAGAAGCATAATAACTCGCAAGTACCCGATGGAAGCTTGCAAGCACCTATTATCCTTTGTGAAAAGAAGAGTGAGCAGTATGTTTGAAGAGAAAAATATGTTACAAGTACTTGAAGGGGACTTGCGAGTATCTGCTAATCTCTGAAAAAAGGGATTAGAAGCAGACATGTTATATGAAAAAAGGCTGCAAGTTCCTGAAAGGAAACTTGCAAGTATCTGCTGATCTCTGCAAGAAAAGAGTTAGAAGCAGATGTGATGAAAAAACTAATCTGCAAGTACCTGAATGAGACTTGCAGGTGCCCGCTAATCACTGCAAAGAGAAGAGTGAGCAAAAGACATAATATACTAGACTAAGCTGCAAGTACCTGAGCGGGACTTGCGAATACTAACTGGTTGATGAGATAAGATAGATATGATCATATAACAGAGCAAACGTCTAATGAACTCCGCTGATAATTGAGTGAAGATCAAACCAGAATAGAGATCTTCTTGCTAGATTAGAGATGACATCTTTAACATGAAGTCCTGATCAATAGTAAGAAATTATCTTAATTAGACTCCAATAGCATGGCTTGTCAATCAAGGAGAGACAAATTCATTGATCAATGATTGATGTCATTAACTTTTGATAAGAGTAGTGAAGAGCTTGTAAGTCATCATCTGATAGAGCTTTGAGCAAGCAATGCATATAAGATGTGCAAAAGCAAAATGATTGTTACAAATCTTTTTGATAGGTCGGATTTAACCCGTTCACCTATGAAAGAGTCAGTTGATAAAAAAGAGGTCTATACTCGTTGATGACCAAGAAAGACTGGATGCTGCCACAGGAGATCACCTGTGGGCCTTATGCATCGCTTGCCTGAAAAATGATCATCAGGTGTATAGTCCTGCTAAGAGCGGGCTGGCCGCGCATCCTTTAGAAGGGCATAAAAGAGAAAAACACGGGAAATCCTGAGAAGGATCGCTAGATATAATGCTCTCATGCCTCGGGTACAACATCACTGATCAATGAGACTAGTTGCGCCAAGTGGCCTAAAGCATTGCTTGTCTGTGGAAAGATCAGTGGAGTTGTGGGTCCCGCGAAAGCATGGATTGAGAGTACCAAAGAGTGTTCGGCCATCACAGTTGTGAGATGATCAAAGAGACAAGCCTACGCTTGATCGCCATTACTTGCCAAGCAAAGATCATCATAACTATAATGTATCCTAAACAAAGCACAGTAGAGCTAAGACATGGGACCTCCCTAGTGCACACTCTGTGTTAGATACCGGCTAGGATCCGAAGTCTTATATTCCACCGCATGAGAGTTGGATAGCTCCCACTACACATATGCGAACAATCCCCACGATATGTGGTCGTTGTGGCCTTATACCGGAATCCAATCTCGAGAGGGCCTATAGCAAGACTCGGAGATGTCTCGGTGGTTCAGTGATCTCTTTGGCAAAGAAAAAAATAGAGGAGGAAGCACTCCAAAAAGGGAAATGTGTCAGTACGGGATCCCTAATGTAAACTTTATTGAAATGCATGAAGGAACACTTAGAAGTGCTTTGTAAAGGAAATGTTTGAAACATGTAAAGTAGAGTAAGAGTAACCGGTAATGAATGCGAGAAGCTTTGAGGATTTGTTCTTCTTTAGTTCAGAATAGTCTTCCGCGAGATCCCTCGTCATCGACATCAAAGGTTTCAACGGCATTGTTAACAACGAGGAGAGGGTATTCGTTGACTAGGCTCACTCCTCTTGAGCAACAAGAAATGTCCGCAACTTCTTTGCCATTTGAGGTTGTTGGATCAGGGCGATCATCTTTGGGAAGCAGGTCACGCATCTTACCCTGCTGCAGCATCTTTTGCACTAGTTGGCGGAGTGCTCGACAGTTTTCAGTCAGGTGGCCTGGCTCTTTATGGAATTCGCAATATGGATCTGAGTCTTTAGATCTTTGATCAGTTAGTCGATAAGGCCTCTTGTAGTTAGCCTTATCTTTCATAATTTGGCTTACTTCTTGCATGGCCTCTTCGAGTTCACATTCCTGCAAGTCATCATACTGTTGTTGATTAACTACAGTTATTTGTGAAGATGGACCTGGTAGTAATAGCAATGTATCTAGAGTACGATCATGGTCCTGGAAGGAATATCGATGACACTAAAATCTTCTTCCCTTCCTTGGGTAAGATGAGAAATCTTTGTAAGGAGACCTCGGAGGCTGCTTGTGAGAAGGAGGATATTTCTCCGATATAAGCCTGGAGAAGAAGTCGGGGTTGCTCTTTTTTCCTCGGATGTACGAGTTGGCTAGGCCGATCAACTCTTGGTATGTTCTTGGGGCTCGGACTTTGGCTTCAAACTTAAGGGGCCCTTCATGAAAACCATGGATAAGAGCCACTCGGTACATTTATTGATCAACAATCTCGATGTCCAATATTTCTCTCTAGAATCGATCAAAGAACTGAGGCCAAGTTTCATTCTGACGTTGCCTGATCTCAAAGAGGGCTTATGGTCCGCCCTTTCTCTTTGTTGAGGTGGAAAATCTGAGCAAGAACTCCCTTCGCAGATCAGCAAAGGGAGTGATGGAGTGAGGGCGAAGGCCATAGAACCAATCCGTCTCTTGTCCATCAAATATTGTGATGAGGAGCTTGCACTTGGTAGCATCTGAGAGAGTTTTGAGAGCAACGGCCGATTCGAAGGCTTTAAGATGCTTCACTGGATCAGTCTCTCCAGTATAGATTGGTAACTGTGGCTCTCAGAAATTAGCTGGAGTTGGTTCATGCTGAACATTCTCTAAAAATGGCGACGACTCTTCCTGTTCCCCGACAATATAAGGATAAAAGGGAGCCTAAGTTGTAGCTGCAAAAGAAGCAGGATAGAAAGGAAAAGCTGCTGCAGGAGGAGAAAAGGTAGGAACTGATGGGTAAGGATGACTTCCCAAAAAGTTCAAGAATCTTGCTGGACTTCCCCGGGCTGCTTCCCCGAAGAAGTTTTGACGAGCTGCAAACTCATCATTATGAGGTCGCAAGGGGGCTGCAGGCCCTTGAGGAAAGGTTGTTGTGTAAGGAGGAGGATAGACTGATGGACAAGCTTGAGGATAAGCCTGTTGGTTCTCCAATGTTGGTGTTGTATTGACCGGAGCAGTTGGAGAAACTGGAGCTACTGTAGGTTGTGTATCTAATCGCTGCGTGATTGCAGCAAGAATTTGGTTGATTGCTTGAAATTGCTGAGCATTTTCACTATGTGATTGCTCGAAGGCCTCCTAGAGAGGATCATCATTGGGACTTGACTGAGGAAGGTTCTCGGCTGAATGATGATCCGACATGGCTAACTATCGATGTTCACCGTCTGTTCAGATCTGAAGGTCGCGTGTTAACTATTGACGTATGAAAACCGAAGGGGGGAAGAGTAGGGTGTTGCTGTCACGGGCACCAGTTGCTAACGGGATGTGTTCGGTCTCACAGGCAAGGTGATGAAGTGAAGAGGTTGATGGTTGCAGGGATAGAGGAGAGGAGAAAGCTTCTGAGTGCTCGAGAGTGGAGCAAACGCTTGTTCAAGGGTTGCGATGATAGAGGAGAGAAGGGTATTGATACGAGTACGGAGCTGGTTGGGAAGGTTGATCAGGAGCTGTCGAGCAGATGGTTACTTTGACGGTTGTGCTTGTAGGTTGATGTCGAGAGAGTTGAACTGAGCAGAGAAAAGAGAAGGGCTGCTAGCAGCGACAACAACAGGCTTCGTCTGCCGCGGCTTAAATGTCACTCTTGCGACGGGCTTTCCTTTAATTAATATCGGGAGTTACAGCTTGTACTACACCTTTACAAGAAAGTAAATAAAGGGTACAATGGGGGAAGCTGGCGGCTAAGTAAAGAGAGTGCAATAAGGAGGCCACGCGAACTGAAGAGCAAGGCCGGCAGGCCGCGCGGTTAGAAAAAGAGAGTGCGCGGACTGAGAAATGGAGTCTGCAGGGATTGATGGCTCGAGCTTGAGAGCGATGGCGATGATGAGACCGCCCCTCAATGAGAGGCACGAGAGTCTATTTATAGGCCCGAGGAGGTAACGGCTTTCGGTGGCGTTACCCCCGGTGAGACGCTAACTTGCCCGAGTAGAGAATGGGGTCCGCCGAGTCCGCAACTGGCCGTGTGGATAGGTACTTGCTGCTGGAACTGGTTCGGCTGATGGCGGACTTGGAGGAATCCGCCCCTGCTTCTAGTAGACTGAGAGATGTCCGCCCACTGCTGGGAATTGGGTGCTGGAGGTTGAGGAATGACGGGCTGCAAGAAATAGCAACTGAGTCCGCGGCTGATAAGCTGAGTCCGCCTCTGCTGTTGAACGTAGACGAGGCCGTCTGCTGCTGAGAAGCTAGAGCTGGGGCTCATCAACTCTTGCGGACTGAGGGGCTGGACTGAAGGACGAGTCCGCCCAGCCCACATCAGATGAGATTAGTGTTGAAGAGCTGGAGCAAATCCAGACTCTTGGGCAGACTGAGATAGAATCTGCGAGCTGTCAATGTCCTCATTGGTCGATTAGGGCGACCTGGCGGGCTGCGGAGGTCAGGTCAGCTGATCCGCTGAAGTCTGCCACCTGTTGGAGGAGAAGGCGAGCTGCTCCTGAATGTCCGGCGACTTGGCGGACTACGGAGGTAGGTCGGCAGATCTGCTGAAGTCCGCCACCTGTTGTGTAACACCCCCTATCCGTCGCATAGCATATAGCAGTAGGTCCGGCCGGGGCCCGACGCCATATACTATAGACAGACCGGGTGGTTACTTATGGAAACCATCCAACTGTTCTCAACGTCCTACACAGAGCATTCTAGCGGAAGAAGTTTATAAAAGTTGCAATAAAGAACCCAGATTAGAGCATGAATGTCCACTAGTACAGAATAGGAATGTTATACAAAATACCCAAAATAAGCCTTAAGGCCTTACAAAAATGTTTCACTTCCAATTACATGTTTTACAAATCACGGCACGCAGGCCGGTCACACATGAATAAAGCAGTAAACACTTCCAATTAGGCCTTCAAGGGTCGGCTTCGCATTCGGGCTTTAGCCCGCTATTGACCGCTTGGTCTAGCTGCACATGCAAGCAACAAACCACCGCACGGTGGCAAAACAAGGAAACGGTCAGCAATGCTGACCAAATTATAACGATCCCGCCCCCAACTCAGGGCGACGATGCTCCTTCCCTGCATTCCATTACCATAAGTGAGCAATAAACATATACAGCCATTTCATCACAGACGTTGGCTCGCACGGCCACACGCCCCGTGCTCTCAGGGCACATTCTCGGTGAACCGGTCGATGTCACGTCAATTTAAGCCATCGACATTCCGGACTCACCACCGCCACTTGGACGGCCAAACCTATGAGCAATTTGTCTTCTTGGTCTGGGTCACAACAATTTAAGTCATCAACCGCCAAAGACCCTAATCTATGCCAACGGTAAGTGCCACGTACCTTTAGGTCTCTTTAACCGAACGACATAGAACGGGTACGGTTCCATCTAGCCCGTGCTCACATCGCAACGACAATTGAAGTCATATGCGCAGGTCAAACTTCCACCGAGTCCCATTTCCATCACAAGTCACATAACCCGGTTATGTTCAAGTTGGCTCTCAAGCCACCAAGTTGGCAAGATCTCGTATCCGCCCAGTTTTTCGGGTGCACCTTTGGGTTAGTCCCCAAGGCTCCCTACTATAATCTACCGCGTAGAAAACCCGAAAACAACCAATAGCACGGAATCTTCTCCGGCTTTATGCAATGCAACATCACCGATCCAGACCAACATGTCCGGGTAGGCTTCACACATCATGCCTATGTCCGTTCTCGCTTACGGACTCTAAACAACGGGGACTTCACATATCTACCCGAAGGAACGCCTCCAACTCTCCACAAACTCGCGAGAGCGGGCTTCCTATGCAAAGAAAGAGAGCTACTCATGCTCAAGATGAGGATCGTTACCCTAGAGTTCCTCTTTGGCGCCATTGAAAAGTAATTGGATGAAAAGCACCGCACTAGCTTTGCCTCCGTGGATCCGGAGTCGGCTCGCGATTTGGAGCTTCGAAGCACCTCCAATGGTGGGATCTAGCTCCTTCTTCCTCCCTTGGCTCTCCTCTCTCTCTAAGGTTTTAGAAAGATAACACTTAAGAAAAACTGAGGGTTTCTAAGTCCAATCCCGGGTATATCCCTTCAGGAACAACCCCCAGCCGTTGGATCTCAAAATAAAGAAACGAACGGCTTTGATTCGGGTCTGAAATGCCCAATCTGGACCGAACACGGCCTGGCACACGCCTGTGTATAGGGTCATGTGCCTCATTCGCCGTCAAAATCGAATCACCTGGAACCTCACACGGGTATCGAACATGCCCGTGTTCGAGCTGACACGCCCGTGTACTACCTGACACGGCCGTGTGGCCGGCCGTGTACCCCATCATTTTTCCCCGAAATCAACCCGAGCACTGC
This sequence comes from Platanthera guangdongensis, assembly GCA_039583875.1. NCBI lineage: Eukaryota > Viridiplantae > Streptophyta > Magnoliopsida > Asparagales > Orchidaceae > Platanthera > Platanthera guangdongensis. Next base: position 182,171,824 of record CM077152.1, on the reverse strand, counting down.
ACGGGTTCTAGGACACGCCCGTGTCCTTACCCGTGTCACCTCAACACGCCTGGACCCCAGGCCGTGTACACGGTCTCGACACTCGACACTTCGTTGAGCGAAGATCGTCGACCTGATAACACGGCCTTGGACACGCCCGTGTCCTAGGCCGTGTGCCTTGTCTCGACACAATGTCGAGACTAAGGTGTCGACTTCCCGGGACGAGTGTCGACACGGGTTGACACGCCCTGCGACACCCCGTGTCGCAGGCCGTGTGCCATGTCTCGACACTTCGTCGAATGCAGAGTATCGACTTCGCGGATAAGTGTCGACACGTGTCGACACGCTCTGCGACACGCCCGTGTCGCAGGCCGTGTGCCCAGTCTCGACACAATGTCGAGACCAAAGTGTCGACTTCCCGACTGAGTGTCGACACAGGCTTGACACGCCCTGGGACACGCCCGTGTCCCAGGCCGTGTGCCTGCAGCCAGAACCCAAACTGGCCCAAAACGTCCCCCTTTGCTCCTTTGAGTTTCGGGGCATTACAACTCTCCCCCTCTTAAAAGAATTTCGTCCACGAAATTATATAAAGGAAAGACATGTACAAAACCAAAATTTGTACCTGAGCGGAACAACTGCGGATACTCGTCAAGCATAGTCTGCTCTCGCTCCCAATAGAGCTCCTCACGACCGCAATTGTCCCACCGGACTTTGACTATCCTGATCTCTTTATTGCGTAGCCGCTTGACCTCCGAGTCCTCAATCCGCACGGGCTTGACCTCTGTCGTTAGCCCACTATCCACCGGCACTTGATCAACCACGATCACTTGCGTAGGCTCTTGCACCGCCTTCCGAAGCACCGAAATGTGGAATACATCATGTAAACCACTTAGCTCCACTGAAAGCTTCAACCGATAGGCCGCTTCACCAACTCGCTCCAGAACCTCAAACGGTCCAAGGTACCTCGGGCTTAGCTTTTTCAATCGCCGCACCCGCGAGACACCCTTGAACGGCTTGATCTTTAAGTATACATAATCGCCCACAGCGAACTCCATGTTCCTGTGCTTGGCATTATAGTACTTTGCTTGCCGGTCCTGAGAGATAAGCAACCTCTCCTGAATGGTTCGCACCAAAGAAGTAGCACCCTCCACTTCTGATCGCTTATACAACCTTGACTCACCCGTTTCTAACCAAGACAACGGCGTGCGACATTTTCTACCATATAGGGCCTCGAAAGGCGCCATCTGAATACTCGTTTGGTAGCTATTATTGTATGCGAACTCCACCAAATAAATGTGGTCTTCCCATTGCTTTCTGAAATCCAAGACACACATGCGGAGCATGTCTTCCATAGTTTTATTGACCCTTTCGGTCTGCCCATCCGTTTGCGGATGGAAGGCTGTGCTGAATTTCAGCTTTGTTCCCAACATTTGCTTCACAAGCCTCCAATCATTGGACGTGAACCGCCCATCTCGGTCACTCACGATGCTGCGGGGCACACCATGAAGCCGTACTATGTTATCCACATAAAGCTTTGCCAACTTCTCCACTGGATCATCCTTCCTATGCGGAATAAAATGCGACACCTTCGTTAATCGATCAACAACCACCCAAATGGCGTCGTTTCCCTTCTGCGACCTTGGCAAACAGTGCACAAAGTCCATAGAGATGTCGTCAAATTTCCACTCCGGAATAGGCAAGGACTTAAGAAATCCTCCCGGCTTTTGGCACTCCGCCTTTACCAAGGCGCAAGTTTGGCACTTCACTACGTATAGCGCCACATCCTTCTTCAAACCCGGCCACCAAAACAGTTTCTTCACATCATGGTACATCTTCGTGCTCCCCGGGTGAATCGAGTACTTGGTATGGTGTGACTCGTACAACAACTCCACCTGTAAATTGCCCACACTTGGGACGCACAAACGACCGTCTTTCCAAAGCAATCAGTCCTCCACGACGAATTGGGAATTTGACCCATCCAGAGCCTCTACCATGAACAGCTTCATATGAGCATCCATATCCAAAGCCTGTCGAATATGATCAGCCAGGTCATATTGGACTTCAGTCCAATTCAGAACTGCTTCAGCACTTGATTGTCTATCAACACAAACAATCTCCAACGCCTCCAACTCCCGCACCAACCGCTCATCATGCACCAATAGCCAATTGGCTTGAGCTGGGGCTCGGCGACTCAGTGCGTCCGCAACTGCATTCCCTTTGCCAGGCACGTAGTGGATCTTGAATGTATAGTCCCTCGGGAACTCCATCCATCTACGCTGCCGCATATTCAGATCCTTCTAATCAATAAGATACTTCAGGCTCTTGTGATCGGTGTAGATATCAATCTTCACACCGTACAAGTAGTGTCTCCACAGCTTCAAGGCAAAAATCACGGCCGCTAACTCCAAGTCATGGACCGGATAGTTCCTCTCGTGCACTTTTAGCTGTCTCGAGCCATAAGCTATTACACTTCCGTGTTGCAGTAGCACGCAACCCAAACCGCTGCCCGAAGCATCGCTATAAATCTCATAGCCTTCGGTCCCACATGGAGAACTCAGCACAGGCGTCGTGGTCAACCGACACTTCAACTCCTCAAAAGCTCATGCGCACTCCGGCGTCCAAACGAACCTATGCTCCTTCCTCGTCAAAGTAGTGAGAGGTAACGCTATCCGCGACAAGTTCTCTACGAAGCGCCTATAATAGCCGGCAAGCACCAGAAAACTCCGGACTTTCGCTACAGTAGCAAGCTCAGGCCACTCCCGTATCGCAACAATCTTCGCCGGATCCACAGCAATACCCTCTCCACTTACTATATGCCCGAGGAACGCCACTGAGGATAGCCAAAACTCGCACTTCGAGAACTTGGCATACAACTGATTTCTCCTTAGCGTCTCCAACACCAAATGAAGATGCTTGAAGTGATCTTCCTCACTTTGCGAGTACACCAAAATATCGTCGATGAAGACGATCACGAAATGGTCCAAGTACTCCCTGAAAGTCCTGTTCATCAAATCCATGAACACTGACGGCGCATTAGTCAGCCCAAACGGCATGACCGTAAACTCATAATGCCCGTATCTCGTACTAAACGCTGTCTTCGGGATAACACTCTCCCTTATTCGCAGCTGATAGTACCCAGCCTTGAGATCTAACTTCGAGTACACCGTCGACCCGACTAACTGATCAAAAAGATCATCAATCCGGGGGATCGGGTACTTGTTCTTCTCAGTCAGCTTATTGAGCTCCCGATAATCAATACATAGCCTCAAGCCTCCGTCCTTCTTCTTAACAAAGAGGACCGGTCCGCTCCAAGGCGAAGAACTCGGGCGCACATACCCTTGCTCCAACAACTCTTGCAGTTGAACTTTCAGCTCCGCCATTTCCTTAGGCGCTAGCCGATAAGGAGATTGTGACACAGGCTTTGCACCTGGCACTAGCTCGATTGTAAAATCTATCTCCCGCTGAGGCGGGGCTCCAGGAAGATCTGCGGGGAACACATCAGGGTATTCCGATACCACTGAAATACAATCCAACGCGGGCTTCGGCTTTGCAACCTCCACTAGTGTAAAGAACAATTCTGCACCGGCACGAACCGCCTTCACCACCTGAAGAGCAGACATCAACGTCTTGCTCGACCCCTTTAAGCCCGTAAAAGTCGTCTCATGACTCGCTCCCAGCTTAACTTCCTAGCTACCGCAATCTATATGGGCCTGCTGCTTCGAGAGCCAGTCCATGCCAAATATGACGTCGAACTCCACCAACGGAAGTAAAGAAGCCCGCAGGTCGAACTCCTGCTCCCCAATACGAATCTTAACATCGCAGATCCTATCCGCTCGCATCGAACACCCGTTGGGCAACAACACATCCAACTTATCCTTCGTCATCGAAGAAGGGACTCCGATGCGTGATATAAATCCTTCGGACAAGAAGGAGTGTGAAGCTCCCGTATTGAAGAGTGCTCGTGCCGGATTTTCACAAATCAATACAAATCCTAAACAAGCAGTGGTAAGGTAACATGTGCATAACAAGTATTTAAAGAAATTGACTTGCTATAAATTAAACCGGACCTGTCACCACATCAGCTTGTTTGATGGCCTCCTGTTGGCCAAGATTATAGACCCTTGGTTGGGCCGGAGCATAATGGGATGCGGTCGACTCCACCGCCTTTCCCTTCTCTTCATCGGTAGCTCCCGGCCTCCTCTCGGACTTAGGACGTCCGCTCCAACAGTCGCGGGCAAAGTGCCCCGTCTTTCCACATGTAAAACACGCGCCCGGGGTCCGACTCGTAGTCGCCTCAGAAGCGCCAGAAGGAGCTGGACCCGAAGTCCTATGCTTCTTGAAAGACCTCCGATAGCCGGTCTTTGAAGTAGTCGGCACTTTAAATTCAGATTTCTTCTCACCCAAGCTTTTCTTTGCTTGTACATTCTTCATGTCCTTCTCCAAGGACCGGGCAGTATTGACCAAGGTTAAGAAACCCTGCGTCATTGGCCCCGAGAGTAGTAACCTCAACTCATCTCTCAAGCCTTCATAGAAGCGATTAGTCTTGCGCTCCTTATCCATGATGGTGGAGCTAGCATAACGACTCAGACGAGTAAACTCATGGAGATATTCATCCACGCTCCTCTCACCCTGTACCAACTTCAGGAACTCATTCTCCAATGCTATCTTCTGCGTCGAATGGAGGTATCTAGACAAAACTAATCTCGAGAACTCCTTCATCGAGACATCACCAAGTTGCCTACCTCTCAGTAAGTGCAGCTCCAATCCTTCCCACCACATCCTCGCTTCACCGTCCAAAAGGAACGTAGCGATGGTGGTCATTTGCCACTCCTCTGTCTCCGTCGTTGTCATGACTCTCTTCACCCTGGAGAGCCAGTCTTCAGCCTGAGATGGGTTTCCCAACCCCGAGAATAACGGAGGGGTAAAGCTCATTACATGCTTAAGCTGCCTCTCAGTTGCCCTCCTCGGCACCACCGGTTCCACAACCACTTGCTCCACTCTCCTCGGCTCAGCCTCTTGAAGAGGTTCTTGCTCCATCATAGGAGCGGGCTGCTGTGTTTGCCTTGCAGGCTGCGCATTTATCACGACCAACACCGCTTCAGCCACCAATCGAATATTTTCAGCCGACAGAGGTGTTGCAGGAGCAACATCTGGTGCATTACTAGCCTCAGAAACTCGGCGTTCTAACGGCCCAACACCACTTCTGGTCACCTATAGTGGTACAAAACACCGTTAAGCGACCACATAAATTGCAAACAGCAATTATAGGAACACGCAGGTTCCTCAAACACGAGTATTTTCATTCCTAAGTGGACATTCATGGGTTCTTTTTACTGTTATTACGATGACGCACACAATGTGCTCACCACCCCTTAAAAAGATTTCACCCACGAATTCAGTTTAAGCCCGACCAAAACCAGTAGTCTGATACCAAATTGTAACACCCCTTATCCGTCGCATAGCATATAGCAGTAGGTCCGGCCGGGGCCCGACGCCATATACTACAGACAGACCGGGTGGTTACTTATGGAAACCATCCAACCGTTCTCAACGTCCTACACAGAGCATTCTAGCGGAAGCAGTTTATAAAAGTTGCAATAAAGAACCCAGCATTAGAGCATGAATGTCCACTAGTACAGAATAGGAATGTTATACAAAATACCCAAAATAAGCCTTAAGGCCTTACAAAAATGTTTCACTTCCAATTACATGTTTTACAAATCACGGCACGCAGGCCAGTCACACATGAATAAAGCATTAAACACTTCCAATTAGGCCTTCAAGGGCCGGCTTCGCATTCGGGCTTTAGCCCGCTATTGACCGCTTGGTCCAGCTGCACCTGCAAGCAACAAACCACTGCACGGTGGCAAAACAAGGCAACGGTCAGCAATGCTGACCAAATTATAACGATCCCGCCCCCAACTCGGGGCGGCGATGCTCCTTCCCTGCATTCCATTAGCATAAGCGAGCAATAAACATATACAGCCATTTCATCACAGACGTTGGCTCGCACGGCCACACGCCCCGTGCTCTCAGGGCACATTCTCGGTGAACCGGTCGATGTCACGTCAATTTAAGCCATCGACATTCCGGACTCACCACCGCCACTTGGACGGCCAAACCTATGATCAATTTGTCTTCTTGACCTGGGTCACGATAATTTAAGTCATCAACCGCCAAAGACCCTAATCTATGCCAACGGTAAGTGCCACCTACCTTTAGGTCTCTTTAAACGAACGACATAGAATGGGTACGGTTCCATCTAACCCGTGCTCACATCGCAACGATAATTTAAGTCATATGCGCGGGTCAAACTTCCACCGAGTCCCATTTCCATCACAAGTCACATAACCCAGTTATGTTCAAGTTGGCTCTCAAGCCACCAAGTTGGCAAGATCTCGTATCCGCCCAGTTTTCCGGGTGCACCTTTGGGTTAGTCCCCAAGGCTCCCTGCTGCAATCTACCGCGTAGAAAACACGAAAAATAACCAATAGCACGGAGTCTTCTCCGGCTTTATGCAATGCAACATCACCGATCCAGACCAACATGTCCGGGTAGGCTTCACACATCATGCCTATGTCTGTTCTCGCTTACGTACTCTAAACAACGGGGACTTCACATATCTACCCGAAGGAACGCCTCCAACTCTCCGCAAACTCGCGAGAGCGGGCTTCCTATGCAAAGAAAGAGAGCTACTCATGCTCAAGATGAGGATCGTTACCCTAGAGTTCCTCTTTGGCGCCATTGAAAAGTAATCGGATGAAAAGCACCGCACTAGCTTTGCCTCCGTGGATCCGGAGTCGGTTTGCGATTTGGAGCTTCGAAGCTCCTCCAATGGCGGGATCTAGCTCCTTCTTCCTCCCTTGGCTCTCCTCTCTCTCTAAGGTTTTAGAAAGATAACACTTAAGAAAAAGTGAGGGTTTCTAAGTCCAATCCCGGGTATATCCCTTCAGGAACAACCCCCAGCCGTTGGATCTCAAAATAAGGAAACAAACAGCTTTGATTCGGGACTGAAATGCCCAATCTGGACCGAACACGGCCTGGCACACGCCCGTGTCCAGGGCCGTGTGCCTCATTCGCCGTCAAAATCGAATCACCTGGAACATCACACGGGTATCGAACATGCCCGTGTTCGAGCTGACACGCCCGTGTTCCACCTGACACGGCCATGTGGCCGGCCGTGTACCCCATCATTTTTCCCCGAAATCAACCCGAGCACTGCACGGGTTCTAGGACACGCCCGTGTCCTTACCCATGTCACCTCAACACGCCTGGACCCCAGGCCGTGTACACGGTCTCGACACTCGACACTTCGTCGAGCGAAGATCGTCGACCTGATAACACGGCCTTGGACACGCTCGTGTCCTAGGCCGTGTGCCTTGTCTCAACACAATGTCGAGACCAAGGTGTCGACTTCCCGGGACGAGTGTCGACACGGGTTGACACGCCCTGCGACACGCCCGTGTCGCAGGCCGTGTGCCATGTCTCGACACTTCGTCGAATGCAGAGTGTCGACTTCGCGGCTAAGTGTCGACACGGGTCGACACTCCCTGCGACACGCCTGTGTCGCAGGCCGTGTGCCCAGTCTCGACATAATGTCGAGACCAAAGTGTCGACTTCCCGACTGAGTGTCGACACAGGCTTGACACGCCCTGGGATACGCCCGTGTCCCAAGCCGTGTGCCTGCAGCCAGAACCCAAACTGGCTCAAATCATCCCCCTTTGCTCCTTTGAGTTTCGGGGCGTTACATGTTGGAGTAGAAGGTGAGCTGCTCCTGAATGTCCGGCGACCTGGAGGACTATGGAGGCAGGTCCGAAGTTCTGCTGAAGTCTGCCTGTTGAATGGAATGGCTTGCCTCCCCTACTAGGCGGCCTGGGCTTGGCGACCTGACAAGTCACGCGTGCCGGCGTTGTGGGCTGGCGACCTGGGGTCAGGTCTCCATTCTTATAATTTGGCGATCTAGCGGGTTGTCGGTGCTGCTGATGGTGGGCGGCCTGGAGGCAGGCTGCTTATCGATGTGGCGATCTGGTTTCCTTGATGTGCGACCTAAAGGAGCGGGCTGATGGACCTGCATATGGCGCACGACCTGTTGCCGGTCTGGGCGGATAGGGATCTGAGCTCGTCAAAGCTGGCTGGCACCTATTTGGATAGAAGCTTGGGGTGTTTAGTTGAACAAGGCGAGCGGCCTGCAGGGGCGGACTGAGGAAGCAGTCTGCAGCCCCTGCTGACCAAGGGAACACCGAGCGGCCTGGACAATCAGACCGCGGAGGCCGCCGAAGCCGCACGGCCTGAGCGGACAGAGAAGCTGTCCGCCCAAACTGACGTCGCGACCTTCAGGGAGAACCTGTAGCAGGCCACGACTAGCGAGCCGGCTACCTTGGGAAGGATCGCCGATTTCTGGGTAAACAAATAGCATGTTTGATGAAGACTTTGCTGCCTTCTCTAGACAGTTTCAGAAGTTGATGAAGAAGAAGCAGTGGAGGAGCATACCTTTCTCCTCCTCTCATCACAGGAAGAACCACTCTAAGGGAGACAGGTATGATTCTAAAACTAGTAAACATATTTCTTCTAAAGTGATTTGTTATTGCTGCAGCAAACCTGGGCATGTGATTGCTGACTGCCCATTAAAGAGAAGAGAGGCTAGTGAGAAAAAGGTCCACCAGCATAAGGGCAAGAAGGAAAAGTCCTTCATTGCAAAGAAGAAGAAGAGTTGGAGTCAGTCTGACTCATCTTCCTCAGAGTTTGATGATGAAGAAGAAGCCTTCATTGGGCTGCTGGCTTGCAGATGATGCTGAAGACTATCCTAATGCTAGGATAGCTAATAGGGCCCTTATATCACATTTAGATAGTGACTCAGAGGAGGATGATATGGATGAAGATGCCTACAGTTGTTGTGGGCTGATGGCAATGTCAGATGAAGAATCCAGTCGGGATCAGCCTGGTCTAGCAAAGGTACATTCTCTATATATCTCATCTTCAAAATCAGAAAATAAGACAAGTCCCAACTCTAGTGCATCTTCATCGAGTGGTGAAGAGTGCTTAGAATCTGAGGAAGATATCAATAAACTGATTGATAAGTATGATGCCCTTATGGATTCCTTCAAAATATGCAAGAAGTTATCCAAGAAGCAAGATGTGGAGATCACCTCCCTACAGCCTTCTGCTTCCCTACTGTCTGCATCAGCTTCCTTGCTGGAGCAGAAGATAAGAGAAGTTAGCCAACTGAAAAACATCACATTCATCCAGACTGGGACCATTAAATAGAAGGACAGTGTAAGCCCCCCCCCCCCCCAACTTTTTCCCGGGTTGGGCCGGAGGGGATCTTACTTACCCAAGACATCCACCCAGTGCTCCTTAAAAGGTAACACCCTACACTACTAAGCACTAGTTGGTCGCCTTGCTTGGCTTGAATCACAACATTCATATTACATCACGGAGTATTCCGAAAGCATTAACAGGAAACCACAACAAATATATATAATAATATATATTTAATAGAAAGCGCAAAGGCCATAGCCATTGTTTATACATGGAGCTCGTAGGCTATAATAATACTACAACTAACAACTCCTCCCTCTCTCAACTTTGCGTGCTAGCACTCACGTATCAAAACTTGGGAGACTATGGGGGTGCATCTGCTCGGGTTGTCCTATCAGCGGGAGTGTCATCCTGCGGTAACTGATCCCTATGGTACTCCATCTCCTGTGAATGGTTATTAAGATAACTGTTAGTCACAGAAGTAAGTGAAATTAAATCTCCTCCCCGAATCCATATCCTGGGGATGAGCGCATGCACCCAACAAAATAAGATAGCTGAAGCAAGAGAGGGTTAGAAAAATATTTCATAAATGAGTAGGAGCAATCAAAAGGTATAATATGATATAACTGGACTAGCAACAGTAATATACATTAGTTATATTATAGGATTCGCTAACACTACAACGCAGTAGGTATTCAAACCCTAACAAACTTCACAGGCCTTCAAGCCACGTACACATCACGGGCATTCACAGCCACGCACACATCATAGGCCTTCACAGCCGCACATATATCACAAGCATTCATATCAGCACACAATACCCTATGTCCATATAGTATGGACCGCTTCTATTCAAGCAGGGTAGCGAGCCCCACGGGCCTCACCGATATGGCTGTCGGTGGCAGTGGCCAGTCCTGCCACTTCTGGGGGTGGTCGTACCGCACAGCCCAGGCCCTAGCATACAACCCTGTGTACTCTTGGATGTGAGCGACATCTGGCAATTCAACAGTTTGGCTGACTAGTGGAGGAAACCTAACGAGAAAAAATATAACGGTCGGTCTCCCGTGGTACTCATCTCCATATCGCCTTTAGTCGTCGAACTTCCCGCTCTGGTACGATCGGTTTGTGGAAGTGACTGACCCGCCACAATTCACCACAAGCAATTTACAATCAATAAAATTTATCCATTTTTCTAGAATGCACCAGGTCTACAGCGGCTTGCCATACTATGCTTTAAATAATTCGGACAAACGACACTTCGCTCGACTTTTGACAAGGAGTGTGAGAGCACTTTATTTAGGTCTAATTTAGGAGGAGCATCTCAACACCTGTTATCACCAACTAAGGCTTAACCTATCAATTATCTGCCCGTCAGGGCAGGATCCATGCTTAAAATAGAAAATTACCGAAATGAAAGTGTTGTAATAGAAGCTATTGTTAGTATAAGCTGTAGAATTGAAATGTTGTTATGAAAAGGACTAGTATGAAACTAGAGTAGTACTAAATCGAAAGAACTAAATTGACAGTAGGTATTAAAAGAGATTAGACCAGTACGAGACTTGAATAGTACTTAAAAGAAATGAACTGAACTAAAAGTAAATAGTCATGACCAGTACACGGCTAGAGTACTGAAAAGAAAGTACTGAATTGAAATAAAATAAATTAACTGGACCAGTATGAGATTGGAGTACTGAAAAGAAAGTATTGAACTGAAATGAATAAATGAACTGGATCAGTACGAGACTAGAATAAAACATAAAGAAAATAGTTAGTAATCCAATTACTCCATTCAGGAGGCTTCAGTTCCGTCTTCGTTCTTAGGGGGTTTAGTTCAATTCCATCTCCTTTCTCGGGAGGGTTAGTTCAGTTCCATCTCTATTCTCAGGAGGTTTAGTTCAGTTCCATCTTCATTCTCAAGAGATTTAGTTCAGTTCCATCTCCTTTCTCAGGAGGTTTAGTTCAGTTTCATCTCCATTCTCAGGAGGTTTAGTTCAATTTCATCTTCATTCTCAGGAGGTTTAGTTCAATTCTATCTCCATTCTCAGGAGATTTAGTTCAGTTTCATCTCCATTCTCAGGAGGTTTAGTTTGGGTTTCACCCATTGTTTAGGTCTGATAATAGTTCTATTGTACCCTTTATTATTGTGAATTAATCAGACCTAGAGAATTTAAGGGTTACAACTTTATTATTCGTCGAGCATGTTTGCTCGTATTTTCATTTTCCAAACTTGTCCAACTTACTCGAGAGCTTTATAACGGATAAAGATGAGGCACTCAGTAGTTCTATGAAACCTCGAAATACTCAGAGCTTGGGAACTTGCCTCGACCACTCTCGTTAGTAAAACAATTCGAACCTATTATTTGACTAAAAGATGTTCGCGTGCTACAATTTTTATTTCGAGAAAATCGGACGCATTGAATTTTGAGTGCGACCCTAAGATCCATTAAATTGGAAAAACTCAAATTTTTCTCCCAAGGTTTCCAAATTTTAATACAACCCTTAGGGAGGCCTAAAATGAGCACACAATTTTTCTCAATTTTTTTGATCAATTTTTGGGCCTCTGATCAGGCCATTTAAAACTCATTTGAGCTTTTAAAATACCAAAATAATTCCAAAAATTCCCAAAATATTTGTGGAGAAAGGCCTTATTGAGAACAACTTTCATGTTCAACACTTTTTCCCTAGGAGCCTATATATTTTTATAAAAAATATTCAAGCTTCTAATTAATAATTTGGTCTATATATAGCAGATCAAGGCTCATCCTGCGGCTAGGATTGCACCAGATCGCGAAAACTGCCAGTACTTCCCCACATCGAATTAGCCACTAATCCGCTATGGGGGGGAAGAAGAGGAGGCGGGGGAGGGAATTAAGGCTATCACAGCCATCCATCTCATTCCACAAGATGAACAGCGGTGATCTCTCCCGTCGGAGAAGAAGGCGGTGGCCCTCTGCCACCGCCGGCCGGCCACTGTAGGATGTCGGCGCCACCCCCGATCGACTCGTAGGAGGTCGATGAGTCTCTGGGTGGTGGTCTGGAGGCCTGCCACCGCCGGCCACCGCCTGCACTGCCGGAAATCAAAACCCGAGAGTAGGGTTGCGGTGGCTCTGCTCCCAGTGTCACATCGCCACACTGCCTTTCTGGTACTTGGTCCGTGTAACATCCCATTTCCAACTAGACCCCTAAGAGTGGTTCTGGCCATGACTAGGTCATGACAAAATCCTAGGAAGCCAGAAATGGGCCAAGAGATAGGGGACAGAATGTGGAAGATCATCATGGTCTGCAAATAGTAGAACTCTGAGCATGGTTTAGGATGACCATGGGCCACACCCTAACCCCAAGACCCTACCACAACACCCCTAATACCTTGGGAGGCCCATTAGAGCCAAAAGTACCCATTAAGGTCAACCCAAGAGGCTCAGTTGACCAAGGTCAACCCTAGCCCTAAATGGGTCAAACTAGCCTACTTAGGGTCAATTGACCTACTCCTAGCCTAAAGGACCCCACCTATGCCCTCCTAGCCCTAACGTGACGTCAATGGGTCACTAAGGACACATTGGGGTCAGCCCTAGAGGCCAGTTTGACCCAAGTCAACTCAAGCCCCTAATCTGGTCAAAGTACCCTTACTAAGGGTATGTGACCTCCAAACTACAGGGTAACCCTACATAACCCTACCTAGACCCTAGGGGAAGCCAATGGGTCACCCAGGACACATAGGGGTCAACCCAGATGGTTAAATTGGTCCAGGTCAACCCTCATTTAGGTCAAGTCAAACCTATCCCAAAAGGGCTAACCCAAGCCCAAGCCACTTCTTCCTTAGGCTAACCCCATTCCCATGACCATCATAACCAAGTGGGCTGCATTTAGCTTGTGAGGTTGACTAGTCAACTAGAGGTGACTAGGAGAGAGAAAGGAGCTCCCCCCATGACAATGGAGGAGAGAGAAATTGAGGAAGAGGAAGGGGAGAGTGGAAGACCGGCCAAGGGAGGCTAACAACCACCATTTATGGCTGCAATCAACTCCTCTAGGGGAGAGGAGTTGATTCCAGCCGTTTCCTAGCCACCAAGGGATGGATTCATCCCCCCTCCACTCTACCCGAGCCACACCTTTAATGGTGTTAATGGCCATTGAAGAACCAGCCTCCCCTCTTCCCCATTTGCCATTTAAACACCATCAGGGGGCCAAGGGGAATATTTTAGAGCGTTTACCTGGAGGAGACGAGCCATTCCACTGTGCCGTTGCAGAAGCTGAGCGCCGCCGCCGTCGTCAATGGCATCCCGCCGCTCTTCTCGCATCCAGGCCGCCAGGAAGGTCCTCCCCCTCTCCTTAACTCATGATTAGATCATAGCAATCAATAGGTCCAAGGTTCTGGCTCAATTGAGCCCGATCCAATTCGGCTTTTCATGGATTTTTCTGAAAAACTTCACCTCTCGGGATCGCCGGAAAAGGGGTTTCCGGCGGCCAAGCCGTCGCCTGGGGATGGCCACCACCTCAACGGAGGTGGTGGTGCCGGTGGCCGGCCGGGGAGGTGGCCGGGTCGCCGGCAGTGGCGTTTGGAAATCGCTCCAGGCGGGACGAATCGCAGCCGTCGGCTCAACGAAGAAGATGACCGGATGTCGTTGATCCCTGCGCCAAGATTCGTGCTGCATCGGGGTTAAACTATAGGAAATTATTTCTAATTATTTCATGCTGTCACACTTTTGTCATTTAATGTTTTAAATATCTAAAAATAGCTAGAGGATCTGTATGAGGAAATGATCAACACATGATTTGTAGTCCTTTCTGTCTACTTTATTTTAAAATTGGTTTGAACCAATTTAGGCTCTTGGTTTGACCAGGGCACCCATTTTGGTGGGACATACCCTTAGGGATAGGCAGTCATTAAACTGAGTGCCCACACTTCATCCCTAGTCCAAATCAGTTGAAAGTTTGACAGGGAGTCTACCCTAGCTATACCTAGAGCTGGTCCACAAATGGGAATTTTTGGAGAAAAAATTTCTATAGTTTTTATAAAAATTTAATAATTATTAAATAAATTAAATAGGTGTCCTAAACACTTCCAAACCCTCCCAAATTTTGGTGAGTGGTCCATGGGTTTATTTTAGGTATCTGTATAGAGTTTCACATAATTTGGATATGTTTTGAATAGGTTTTGACCCAACCCTAACTATACCTTAATAAGGGCATTTTGGTCAAAAAGTGCATTTCTGATTTTCAGTGACCAAATCACCTCAACAAAGGCTGAAATTTGGGCCACTGACTTGTTATGGCACTTAGCACCTCCCCATGGAATGTGGGGTAGAGTAGAGTTGATTTGCCCTAAGTCCCTAGGCCAAACCCTAAAGAGGGACCTTTTTGCCTTGTGAAGGGCATGAGTCCTAAACATCATGGATGAACTCCAAATTTTGCAAGAAGGTTCCTAGGATATATAAAACCCTCTGTTAGAAATATTAACAAATTTTGAAAAGGGTAGGGTCCCCAAAACCCTAACCCTAGCTTAGGACCTAAAACTTGTAGTGTAGGTTTAGGTTAGCTAAACTTTTTGAATCTTAACCAAATTTGGGTAGTGAGGGGATTAGGATATTTTGAGCCTCTAATAGTTTACTTGAGGAATTTTGATCAATATTTGTAGCACTTCATTTGTAACCAATAGTATTGCCCTAATTAATAATTTGGCTATTGTGGTCTCACTGCCCATTGAAAGGGTATGAAACATTGGCAGAGTTAGTTTTAGGCTATAATAATCATGTATGAATTTTGATAGAAGTTTTGGATATCTATTTAGGGCATCTACTTCACAAGTGCTTTATTTTGATTACATACTAAATAATTCTTGCAAGAGCCCATTACTTATTGAAAAATCATGAAACTTACTATATAGTGTTTCTAGCTCAATATTATCATGTTGGAATTTTTGTGGAAATATTTGATGGTTAATTAGTATACTTTGTTCATTAACTCATAAACTTGAAAGTTCATGAGAAAATCAAATATAGCCTTATTCTTAAGTGATAAATTATGAACCTTTTTCTAGGGTATTTGTAGGCCATCACAATCATTCCTGAATTTTCTCTGAAGTTTTGGAGGCATTATTACTGTAAAAGCTTTTAAATTGACTTTTTATGAGACAACTTTGAAATTAAATTTAAGGGCCCAAACCTTGCTGGAAAATTTGAAGACTTAGGCCTTAGAGTTGATTATGCATATTGTAATTACCATAAATTTGTTGAAATATCATCTTGTCTGAAATTGCTACTTCATGTTCAAACTTGGGCTTTTTGGATACTAGAATAAATAAATAAATTATCAGACAAATTAGAAAAATTATGGATTTCTGGATTTATGCTTCAAATATCATTTTATCCCTCTAGTAATTATCATGGGGGTATTGGATGAGTATTTCATGTACTTCCTTTTTTACGGCTCATATAGCTTAAGTGGTCTGCATATAGCAAAACTGCAGGAAATCATTTTGGATATGAATTAGAGCACGTGTGATGGGTCTTGATGGATTGCTGGAAGGATATGTAGAATGGGTGGCATATATGAGAGATGAGTGAGTAGAGTGTGGTTTTTGTCTAGGGCTTAGAGGCGTTCGGGTCCGACGAAAGATCGTCCTACCCAAGGAGAGCTGGAGTCAAATCACTCTAGGATTAGCATATCGGAACATGAGAAAATAATGGGTAAGGGAACCAACCAATAACAAAATAAGTACCTTGCGAAAGGGAACGCTGGGCGTAATCCCAACACAGTTCCTAGTGCCCCTTGAGAGCCCTTCACAGGGAATACCGGGGGCAGTCCTGGGTTAACGTAAACTGTTTAACAAGCTGAAAAGAGTAACTTAGTAATTAGGGTTGCACATTTCACAGACACTGTGAAAGTGCAACTAGATCTGATATACTCTAGAGGGGGGTGAATAGAGTATATGGTGTTTTAAAACTTTTACAAACTTTTACAACAATTGTTGTAATATGTGTGAGCAGGGAAGCAATAAAAAATCTAACCACAGTACTAAGTTAAACAAAAGCTAAGCACAGAAAAATCAAGGCCAGAAACAAAAATTGAAAGCAAGCAGAACCAGAAGACACAAGGAAATATAGTGGTTCCCCAAACTTAGGTACATCCACTCTTCTACCACCCTAGGTAGGAATCCACTGCAGGATGAGTTGATTAGGTGTCTTGGGCACCAATGAGCTTTTGATAAGGTGCTCAAAAACCAAAGCAGATTTTTTGATCAGGTGTCTTGCCACCAATAAGATTTTGACAAGGTGCTCAAAAAGCAGGTTCAAACTTTTGAAGGGAGTTTGAAAAACCCTTTACAGAGTGGGGGGTGAGAGAGTGATGGAGGTCTTCTCTTTCTCAAACAACTGAGAAGACTATGTGGATTGATGTCAAAGCTCCCCCTGAATCCTTGAAATCTTCAGGAAGAAAAGTTTTGCTGAGGGTGATAGGCCTTCAAAGATTGAACTCCAGCAATAGATGATTTCAGCAAATAGCTGAA
This sequence comes from Platanthera guangdongensis, assembly GCA_039583875.1. Classification (NCBI taxonomy): domain Eukaryota; kingdom Viridiplantae; phylum Streptophyta; class Magnoliopsida; order Asparagales; family Orchidaceae; genus Platanthera; species Platanthera guangdongensis. The sequence goes on along the minus strand of CM077152.1, from coordinate 182,155,086 downwards.
AGGTTGAATGTCTGGAGTTTGGAAAATATGTTGGCCTTGAACACTTTGAAAACTAAAAGAGATCTGAAGATTTGAAAACTTAATCTCCTTGGATGTGTGTTCTTCAGAATTCTTTTAGACAGAAGAATTTTTTAGAGTGTCATTGTAGTCAGTATATCTCTCTCTGTATTGTGTGTGTTCTTCTGTGTGAGAGATTCAAAAAAATCCTATCTTTTATTCTCTGGTCAGAATAGAATATCATTCTCTGTCAAGTATAGTCGTTGGCCTGCATTAATTGCATCCTTAATTGCATAATCTCTTCTGGAGGAAAGTCCACAGAAACATTCCTTGAAAAAATCCCTTGAAACTTGGTCCAGAAGTAAATGAAAACGGCTAGCAAATCTCTGAATTAATTGCAGAATAACTCCTAACTGATTTTGAATTTGAATTCTGGAAGTTATCTGAAATCGTCGAACTGAGCTCTACTATCGTCGAGCTGAGCTCAGCGATCAGGAAATCTTAAGCAACAAAATATCGTCGATCTGAGCTCAAAGATCGTCGAACTGAGCTTAGAGATAAACATCCAAAGCAGAGTCAAAATCGTCGACCTGAGCTCACCGATCGTCGAATGGAGTTCGATGATATTATGAAGTTGAGCTCAGCGATCGTCGAATGGAGTTCGACGATCTGTCGAAGTTGAGCTAGACGATCGTCGACCGGAGTTCGACGAATCGTCGTGCTGAGCTCGACGATCAGACTTGGTCTCCAGACAGAGAATCTTGGTCTTCAGGGCAGCTTCCAAACCTAGACTTCTAACCCTTAGACTCAATTCTAATTGACCTATTAAGCTATACAGAAGGTCAAGCAAAGGATTCCTAGAGACATAGTGATCCTGACCCAAATTAGTAATAAGGTGTTCCAACAATCTCCCCCTATTTGGGTTAGGATTACTATTTACAGACTTTGGAATAACTTTAAATAACAACATACAATCAGAAAAACATAAAAACAACAGCTAGACATGCAGAAACATCACAGAGATATATATATAGCATCCAGATAATTAGAAGTTCCAGAAATTGTCACCTTACAATATCACTTCTTCTCTTTGCCTTTAACCATTTTAATTTCTCTGTTAGGATTTAGGGCTTCCTTGTTGGACCTGGTGTCATCTGCTGCACCCAAATATGTTTGCTTTGAAGGCCTGGGAACCACAGCTGCAGGATGTAATTCCATGTATCTGTCAGCATCAAAGAATCTACTTGAACCATATCTCTCTAGTTCTTTTTGTCTCTGTTCAGACATAGTAGAGATGTTGGAAGAATCTAATCTTTGTTCTTTGGCCTTCTTAATCTGATCCAGTGCAGCCAATTCCTTCATCCTGGCAGTCCAAGCAGCTGGATTGTTTTCAGGGTCCTCAAAAGGTACAGGTGGCTCATACCTGTTGGAAGGATTGTCTTGAGGAGGCCTGGCAGACACAGTCTCTTTCAGCTTATAAGGGAAAGGACCTGATGATGTATCAGAAGAAATATGTCCTCCCCTAGAATATGGGTGCTGCCTGGAGTACCCTTTGGAATAAACTTGAATATCTCTCTGATTGCCCCTATATCCTCCTCTCCTAGAATATGAACCCCTGGATTGGCTTTCCCTTTGGTAAGATCTGGCATGAGGTTGATAGGGAGCCTGACTTCTTGATGGGGGTTGACTTGCAGAACTTCCACCTGCACCTGCATCAGGAGGAGGTGGTGGAGGAGGATGAGAGTGCTTAAATGGGGATGAACCCTTCTCATATTTTCTCTTTTTCTTCATGGCTTTCAGCTGGTTCTTGGAATATTGCATCCAGTGTTCAGTGATTGGGCAATTATGAAGGATATAATAAGGGATATCATTGTTATCCTTAACTTTAGCAGGAGGAACCCTTTTCATTGCTTTGCTCCTTGCCTTCCTTTTTCTGGCAATGGTAGCAGATGAGTCATCAGAGTCTGTTTTAAATTCATCAGATTCAGAACTCTGGTCATCATATAGAGCATCTATTTTCTTCATCAAATCTTTCTTTAGCTGAATAGAGGCAGATGAGGTAGAAGTGGAAACAACAGCAGCAGCAGGTGTTGAGATGGTAACAGCAGGAATAGCAGCAGATGGAGAAGGTGCAACAACAGCAGCAGCAGTTGGCTCTGGACAAGTGACAACAGCAGCAACTTCACTGACAACAGCAGATACAGCAGATTCATTAACAACAACAGAAACAGCAGGAGCAACATCAAAGACTGCAGAAGGCTCAAAATCAGTGGCCTCTGACATCAGAATGTCCTTGGAGATTGGCTCATCAGAAGCAGTAAGAACTTCAGCAGCAGTAGCATCAACATTCTCAGAAGCAGCACAATCAGCAATCCTTTCTTCAGGAGAAGCAGCAGTAGCAGCAATGACTGAGTTTACAAAAGAGGAGATCATGCTAGGGTCACAGCAAGAAAGAGGCACAAGTGCCTTGGATAAGTCTTCTGGAGGCTGGACAGCATGGACCTCTGGCAAATAGCTAAAGTAAGCAGAGTCAAAAGCAGATAGCAAAGACCTGAGGTCTATTGCCAGAACTGGAGTTGAAATCTGACTCTCTGGAGGCACAACAACAGCAACAGGAGGAGCAGCAGAAGAAGCAGAACTAACAAAGGCAGCAGACAGAGGGCTTGCAGAAACAGCAGCAGCAGCAGCATGAAGAATCTCTTCATATGGCATCTCCCCCTGCCTAGATGCAGATACATCTGGATCAAGGCACACTACTGTAGGTGCTGCCTGAGGAAAGAGGGAAGAGAGCCTGGCAGAAAGAGCTGCCACTGACAGGTGTAGAGGAGCCAAGGAGGTCTCCAATAGTAGAGTTAGCCTGGGGGCAAGTAACTCATACAACCTGTCAGCTAGGGCTGAGAGATCTACTTGCTCAACAGCTGGAGCAGAGGTAGATGGTATGGAAGCAGCTGGGGATGCAGGAAGGGAAGGGCTGGAGAATGTTGGTATGGATGGCTGAGGTGTTGGTAGGGTGGATATGGAGGACAGGGGAATGGAGATGGATGGGGTGAATGTTGGTTGATCTATGATGTGGTGTAGGAGATCCTGGAAAGAAGTGGAGGAGGAGGGTAACTCAGGAGGAGATGATGGGGAATCATCCATAAAGGAGTCATCCAGTAGGGTGAAGGATGGAATAGAGGGTGAGGAGGTGATATCTGGTGAAGGGTAGGAGAATAGTGGGTGGAATTGTTCTTCTGGTGGAGGTAGAGTGGGTTCTGGAGATGGAGTTGATGTTGGAGATGGGCTAGATATGGTGATGGTGGATGGAGCTGGAATGGTGGATGGTAGGGGCAGGGATGGAATGTGAGGAGGAGTAGGAGCAACAGCAGCAGCCAGGTCAACTGCTGGAGCAGAGACCTGTGGGGGAGTGACTCTTTGAGTCCTTGTGCCTGAAGGGGCACTGGAGGAGGGCCTGCTAGGCTTGCTTATTTGCCTGTCCCACTTGCCAAAGAGGGCACATGTTAGTCTCTTGGAGGCATTGATATGAACTCCAGAGGAGACCATCAAGGCAGGGCACCTGGTCTGCAGAAAAACTCCAATAATTCTACCAAAATTATCAAAACTCTTGTTTATTTTCTTTTTGATTAGGTCAAAGAAGACCTCTCCCCAGTTCAGAGTTTTCTTATCCACAAGAGCTCCCATGAGACAGAGCTGATGTCTGGATATTGTATCATGGGCTGAGTGCTTTGCTAGGAGCACTTTTCCTACCACATCTGCCAGGAACCTATATTCAACAGACTGATTCCTCTTGAAGAGCTTGCTAGGGTTTCCCTCTGGATGACCCATCCTGGCAAGCAGGTCAGAATACTCTTCTCCAGATAACTCAGCAGATTCTTCTCCATTTCTCAACTCAAAAACCTCTGAAAGAATGGTTGGGGTCAAGGGTACCTGATTTCCAGCTATTGACCCAACTATAGTGCTCTTATCTTGATTATGGGCAGTATAAACCCACTCCTTGATTTCATCAGAAGCCAACTTGATCCTGGTGGTCATGAGGGCAGTCAGATTCTGATCCTGGAACAAACCCAGTATGTCTTAAAAGATCTGATCAGTGGTGCTGAAAGATTTTTTATCAATATCAAAACCTGTATCAAACTTCATTGCAGCTAGGACAGCAACTGACACAGCCATTGTACCTGCAAAAACTCAACAAACAAAACGACCAAGCGTAGAACTGTTTGGAGGGGAAGAAACTTCTTGCAGAGAAATCGAAAGCGCAAAAGAGAATGACGGCGAAAAATGAGTTTTATATTAGGGTTCGACGCAGAATTGGAAAGATCGTTGAACTCAGTTCGACGATCGAGGCTCCTAAAGGAATCTGAAGAGTCTTCAACATCGTCGATCTCCGTTCGACGATCTTGGAGAGCATCGAGCTCCGTTCGACGATCGTTCAGAGAACAAAATCGTCGAGCGCCGTTCGATGATCGTTGACCAGAAGAGATAGATCATACTATCTGAGAGGCGCTGAACTCAGTTCGACGATTTTTGTAAATCGTCGATCTCCGTTCGACGATCTTGGGGCAAATCGTCGAGTGCAGTTCATAGATCAGAAAAATTCTAGACACTAAGAAAAATCAAAATGTTTGCCTAGTCTTGGTCAAATTTTGAGCTTTCAAATTCTTGGATATTATTTAAGACTTCCTCCATCTAACATTCCTAACTGATTTAGGAAGAAGGTGTGTTTCTTTTCATCCAAAGGCTTGGTGAAAATATCTCCCCTTTGTAAATCAGTTGGGATATATTGTAATTCAATTTTATTCTTTTTAACATTATCCCTTAAGAAGTGATGCCTAATCTCTATGTGTTTTGTCCTACTATGGAGGACTGGATTTTGAGCTATGGAGATAGCACTTGTGTTGTCACAAAAGATTTTAGACTTCTCTAAGTTGTAGCCATAGTCTAGGAGTTGGTTTTGGATTCACAAAATTTGTGAACAACAACTGCCTGCAGCCATATATTCAGCCTCAGCTGTTGAAGTTAACACAGATGTTTGTTTCTTACAAAACCAAGAGACAAGTCTGTCACCAAGGAACTGACAAGTTCCACTGGTGCTTTTCCTGTCAATTCTGCATCCAGCATAATCAGCATCAGAGAATCCAATTAACTCAAATGCTGAATCTTTTGGATACCAGAGACCAAGATTTGGACAACTTTTAACATACCTGAGAATCCTCTTTACTAATGTTAGGTGTGACTCTCTAGGGCTCACTTGGAACCTAGCATATATACATGTAGCAAACATTATATCTGGTCTACTAGCTGTAAGATACAATAAAGAGCCAATCATTGCTCTATATGTTGTCTGATCAACAGGTTTCTCATGTTCATCAGCATCTAATGCAGCATTAGTAGGCATGGGTGTTTTCATACAAGATGCCTCAGACATACCAAATTTCTTAACCAATTCATTTGCATATTTGGTTTGAGAAATAAAGATGCCTTCAGCATGTTGCTTGACTTGCAATCCTAGGAAGAAGGATAGCTCACCCATGCTACTCATCTCAAATTTAGAATGCATCAGGTTAGAAAACCTTCTGCACAATTTGGAGTCAGTAGAGCCAAAAATAATGTCGTCTACATAAATTTGTACTAGTAGGGTATGGGACTTATGGGTTCTAATGAAAAGAGTTTGGTCTACTCTACCCCTTATAAAACCATTTTCTAAGAGAAAGCATACTAAGGTCTCATACCCTTCTCTAGGAGCTTGCTTGAGACCATATAATGCTTTGTTCAGTCTAAAAACATAATCAGGATAAGTTGGAGAGATAAAACCTGGAGGTTGTCTGACATAAACTTCCTCTTTGATGTCTCCATTTAAGAAAGCACTTTTGACATCCATCTGATATACTTTGAAGCCTTTGTGAGCTGCATAAGCTAGAAATATTCTGATGGCTTCTAATCTTGCAACAGGTGCAAAAGTCTGGTCGTAGTCGATTCCTTCTTCTTGAGAGTATCCCTGAGCAACTAGCCTTGTCTTGTTCCTTATAATTACTCCTTGATCATCCAGTTTGTTTCTGAATACCCATTTTGTTCCAACAATGGAATGATCCTTAGGCTTTGGCACTAGTTCCCATACTTTGTTCCTCTCAAATTGATGCAACTCCTCTTGCATTGCAATGATCCAGTGTGGATCTTGCTCTGTATCTTGAATGGACTGAGGTTCAATTTGAGATAGGAAGCAGGTGTGCGACAGGTTTTGGTTGACCTGATTTCTGGTTTGCACACCAGCTGAGATTTCTCCAATTATTTGGGAAATTGGATGGTCTCTTGATGTTACTAAATCAACAGGGGGTGTTGATTGTTCGCCAACCTGTGTTGTTGTTTCCTCTTGTGGTACAACAACTGGCTCTTCAAGTTGTGCTTCAATGTGTTGAGCATTCCCTTCATCTTCACTGCTTTCATCCTCTTGAGTAACCTGTAACCTGTTCAAGTCTTCAACTAGAGAATGTTCCTGCAAAGGTTCTATGGTAGAAGAAATCTTCTCCTTGAAAGACATGTTAGTTTCATCAAATGAAATGTGAACAGATTCCTCAATTTCAAAGATGATTTATTATAGACCCTATAGGCCTTGCTGATCATGGAGTATCCCAGAAACACTCCTTCATCAGCTTTGGCTTGAAATTTTGCTAGATATTTCTTGTCATTATTATGAATATAGCAAATACAACCAAATACTCTAAAATAGTCAACTTTAGGTTTCTTCCCTTTGAGTAATTCATAGGGAGTCTTTCCCTTTAGTTTATGTATCAGACTTCTGTTCAGCACATAGTTGGAGCTGTTCACTGCCTCTGCCCAAAAGGATAGAGGTAGATGAGCATCTGACAATAATGTGGTGGCAAATTCAATAAGGGTTCTATTTTTCCTTTCAGCTACCCCATTTTGTTGAGGAGTTCTAGGAGCTGAGAAAGTATGCCTGATCCCTTCACTCTGACAGAACTCTTGCATAAGAAGAGAATCAAACTCTGTCCCATGATCACTTCTGATCAGGGCAATGTGAGTATTGAACTCAATCTGTATACATTTGAGAAACTCTGTCAGACACTTAAAGTTATCAGACTTCTTCCTTAAAAAGAACACCCAAGTGAATCTAGAGAAGTCATCTACAACTACTAAAGTGTAGGATTTCCCTCCTAGGCTTTGTACTGTGATGGGTCCAAATAGGTCCATGTGTAACAGATACAATATCCTAGGTGAATCACTCTTATTAAGTGACTTAAAACTGTTTTTAGTTTGCTTGCCTAATTGACAAGCCCTGCAAAGTCCTTCCTTCTTGTAGGGGCCAGAAGGTAGTCCTCTAACAAGGTTATCCTTGGATAGCCTAGCAATAGTTCTAAGGTTTAGGTGTCCTAATCTCTTATGCCATAAAACATTTGGTCTACAGATAGAGTTAAACAAGCAAATATCTACATCAGTTGAAAGAAAATCTACTAGATAGATGTTACCTTTCCTTTTACCTGTCAACACTGTTGTGTTGTCCTCTGACTTGATTTTGCATAAGGCTTTGCTGAAGGTCACCTGGTAGCCTTCATCACACAGCTGACTGATGCTGATTAGGTTGTGCTTTAGTCCTTGCACATAGGCTACCTTCTTGAAAGTTACTGAACCAATCTGGACTGCATCATATCCTTTAGTCTGTCCAAAGTTTGAATCACCAAAGATAACTTTGGGACCAAGCTTGGCTCTGAAGGATGTGAGGCTGTCCATGTTCCCTGTCATGTGCTTAGAGCACCCACTATCCTAGTACCATTGCTGGTTAGATGTTGGATAGGTCTTCACCTGCACATTAAACAATTCATTTGTTTCTGACCTAGTTTACCTTGGGCCTAGGTTGATAACCTCTAAATTCTGAAATGAAAGACATCCCAGGTTGACTCTTATATCCTTCAGGATGATATCTCCTTGGAGGTAAAATCCATTCAGTATAAGGGTTAAAGATTTGGGGATGAAGAACCCTTAGGATTCAATTTTGATTTGCCTTTGAAAAATTTTCCAGAGCTCTGACCTCTGTTCGACGATCTTGGAGCTGCGTTCGACGATCTTGGGTCAGATCGTCGAGCTCCGTTCGACGGTCGACTATAGCTGAGGTCAGATATATGAGATCGTCGACCTGCGTTCGACGTCTTGGGCTGAGATCGTCGATCAGCGTTCGACGATTTTTCCTGAGATCGTCGAGCTACGTTCGGCGATCGTCGATCTTCATTCGGCGATCGTTGATCTACATTCGACGATTTCTACTGGGACTTAGTTTTCTGAGGCAGATCAGAATTTTTCCTGGCAACCTCTACAACTCCCTTTCCCTTGTCAGAAATGAATTTGATGGGAGTTGTTAGGACTATAGGTTGGCTGGATGAAGCACCCAAGCCCAGTGTACTGTTGAATCTAGAGTTCACTGTGCTTGTGATGTCCATCAGCTTGATGCTTCTCCCATTAAGGGATTCTTCAAGCTTCTTGGCCTCAGAGAGCTCACTTTTCAGTGAAGCGATCTGTTCCCTACAGCACTCCAACTCCTGAGAGAGTTTGAGGTTTTCTGACTTTAGAGCATTGTGTTCAGATAATTGATTTTTGAGAGAGATAATCTCTTTCTCAGACTTTAGCAGGTCTAAACACAGTGCTTTAAATTCAGATTTAAAATCTTCTGAACTAAAATCAAAAGAACTAATTACCTGATATTCTTCAGGTTGAGTCTCTGAGTCTGACTCTGACTCTTCTTCCTCTAAATTGTGTTGTGAGGCATTGATTGCCATCATGCAGGACTCCTTTTCTTCTGCATCATCCTCATCATCACTGGAGCTGGATGAGACTTCTGACTCCTCTTCAGTCTCACTCCAGGATTCAGTAACAAACCCTTTTCTTGTATGCTTATTTTTGCTTGAGGAAGGTTTGCCATTTCCATTCCTTTTGGAGTCTTTCTCCTTTCTTCTTTCTTTTATGTCCCTTCTATCCTTGTTCTTGTTCTCTGGACAGTCAGGAACTATGTGCCCTGGTTTCCTGCAACCAAAGCAAATAATGTCTTTATTATTACCAATGGACTTGTCATACCTTGGCTTATCCTGCTCCTTGTATGATATTCTTCTGAAGTCCTTTCTGGCCATCTTGTAGAATCTTTTGGCCAACAAGCTGAGTAGTTCATCATTGTCTGTGGCTTTATCTTCAGGCAGATCCTCAGTTGCCTTGAAGGCTATGGTCTTCTATTTTCTTGTGGCTGGTGAAGCAGCCTTCTGTTCTTCCTCTCTATTCTTGATGAGTAGCTCATAAGATTTGAGCTTACCCAATAGAGCTTCAGTGGTAATCTCATTCAGACTTCTGGCATCTTTAATTGGCCAGATTCTTGAATCCCAAGTGCTGGGGAAGCACATTAGGATCTTGTCATTGAGTTCAGTTAGAGAGATTTCTTTATCCAATGTCCTTAGTTCACTGACAATTAGACTTAGTCTGTTGTACATGTCTCCCACTGACTCAGTCTCTCTATTTTTAATCTTTAAATTACTTCCGCTAGAATGCACTCTGTATTGGGATGCGAAATATTGGATTATGGTTTCAATTTAGTAACTCATTAGTCTGTCCGTAGTATATGGCGTCAGACCCCGGCCGGACCTTCTGTTATATGCTATGTGACGGATGGGGGTGTTACAGGTTAGTATCAGACTCTGGTGTCGAGCCTCCTTATTCGAATTCATGGACGAATTCTTTTAAGTGGTGATGAGCATTGGTATGTGAGTTGTCGTTATAACATAAAATAACCCATGAATGTCCACTTAGGAATGAAAATATACATGTTTGAGGAACCTGAGTGTTCCAATGATTGCATTTTGGCAATCTATTTGTCGCCTAATCGAGAGATTTTAAAACTATAGGTGACTAGGAGTGCTGCAGAGCAATCACAACATCATCACTATGCGGAAATAAGTGTGCCTAATGACATGCCTGCGACCCCTCCTTAGGCTGAAACCATACGAATGGTAGCGGAAGCGGTGTTCGCTATGATTAATACCCATCATGTGAGGCATGTATGTCCCCTTGTCCCTAGGATGGCATTAATTTCGGCTAGCACTATGGAGCAAACTGCAATAAGAAGAGCCTCATGTCAGTAATTAAACATGTATCTGGTGTAGGGAGCACACTTAGTTGATGAGTATTTGCTTGTGTTTGTCATGATAAGTCGCTATACAGAGTTTCTGTTGGAGAATGAGCAGACTATAATTATTAGATTTTATAACGGTTTGCTCAATGATTTACGACTTCTATTGGTAGGACTAAAGTTATTGGGATTTCGAGCGTTGGTGGAGTCGGCTAGATCGTTGGAAGTAGATTTGGGAAAAGTCGACCAGTCGCCAGTGTGCAAGGTACCAAACTCTGCAGTTTCTGCAAAGTCTGAATGGCGCGGGATGTGGCATAAGAGCTCTAGAACATCTACTGGTCAAGCTCCATATGCATGCCATACTTATGGCAAGTTAGGACACCTTGCCCGTGATTGTCGTGTTGACGCCCCAAAGACAAAGAAATCTAAGTCAGGAGAAGCTACAGGGCGAGTTCCATTTGTTATACGTGTGGCAAGATATGACATATTGCCAGAAAATGTCAGTGTAACACCTCCCTTATAATGGTCATATAATATGGGTCCGACCAGGGCCCCACAACATATAGACGCCACAGCTTAAGCATTATAAGATGATATAAACTACCCAACTCAAAACTCAGACCAAACACAATGGAAACATACAACAACACCATAAGTTATCCACTAACATATGAGTATCAAAATGGCCTTAAGGCCTTACAACAACTAAGAGTCCAAAACTCAAACAATAATCTCAAACATCAACGTGCATAAGCACTCCTAGGCTACCTCGACATGCAAGCCGGAAACATAGTACATTAAGCATCACATTTCACAAAATAGAGCTAATACACAACAGGAAAACACTTCATAAGGCTTAGGCCTTTTTGGCCGGCGAGCTTGCTCCTGCTTGCGATCCTTTCCCTGTAAACATTTGTTGTAACATAGGTCATCAAAGGCTGACCTCAACTATATAACCAATATATCTCATCCCGGCCATCCCTTGCGGACCCCGTGGAACTCCATCACCCTGTAGGTCAGCACTTCGTATGCAAAAATACATATACATTGAAAGTAGTAAAACAGGTTTGGATGTCTCATACAACAAATATGTTTCTATGTTGAGCATATAATAAAAGAGGTCTACAATGCAGCATGTATGCAAACTTGGGCTTCACCCAAGTGACCCTAAAGCATATGCTTCAAACACATCATCAATTGGGTACTTACAATTTCCCCATCGGCGTTCAAGCCGCAATCATAAGGATACTTCCAATTTCCCCCAAACAGCATACAAGCCGACACACAGAACACTTGCCTAGGCCCCACCCGCTCGTGGGTCTCAAAACTCTTGCTTTCCTGCAAGCTCAGACTTCTCACTTCAGGATTCCACCACACAAACAAACTGATGTTAAGAACCCTTGCTAGACCTCACCCACTCGCGACGACCCAGGCCCGACTTCAGTATCGTGACCAAGTCCACCGAAGTAGACCCAACGGGACCCAGCTGGTATCGTTTGGTCTTGTCCAAATCTTGACATTCTCGTTAGTTTTACAGAAGGGGGCTTGTCTCACCAGAACACTCTCCACACATGACTTGCATGTTACGGGCTAGACAGTCGACCATAGAGACAAACCACGCCTTATCACATCACAATCCCAAGCCTTTCATACCCTAATCCACCATCCGTACCGTACCGTCCCTGTGCCCCCACATGCACTCTAATTTCCAACTAATCCAGTTCTGGTTACACGTACTCACACGAAAGAGGGGAAACATAACATCACAAATGGCATCTTGCCGCTAACGGTCTTCTAACAAAATACTTAAGGCTCGTTATGCAACATCACCGAGTCGGACTAACGGTCATGACTACGACTTCACCCTCAATGCCAAATCCACTAATGAAGAGGATTTCTAGTGCAATATCATGCAAGGGATGGACACAAACGACCTGGTGTCTCCTCTTGAACTATGGCAACCTGAATCCCTCTCACTTGAGAGATTTAGTGCCTAAATGCTTGAAAGAAATCAATAACAACATGGATGTCATGCACGAATCCTAAAGGCCGAGAGGAGAAGTGTCGTTACCTTATGACTCCTCTTCCTTGCCCTGAAACATTGCTTTGCACGCATGATAACATGCGCCTCCAAGTCCTCTCCACGGATATGGGCTCGAATCAACGATCGGGGCTCTAAAGCTCGTCAATGGCGGTGGAAGGTCTTCTCCTTCCTCCTCCTCACTCTCACCCAAACCCTAGGTCAACTCTCAAAATGGGAAGAAATGAAGGTAAAGTGGCTCTCAGACCTACTTATGGCACTTGGACGAAATGTCTTGAGCCATAGGATCAACTTCTAAGAGAAAAAGGACAGCTAACAAGCCAAACAACAGAACTGCTTCTGTCTGCTATAGTCGGGCGGTAACCACCTACCACCGGGCGGTAGCCTCCTGAGAGCTCTGCCAAGAAAATAACGTCAAGCTAAGGTCGGTGGTAGGGCTAACGTTGTGCGGTAACTCACCCAACGCGTACCACTCAATGCCTCCACTCAACGTCAAGCTATCGCCGAGCGATAGCTACAAACGTCGCGTGATAGCACTCAACGCTCTTAATGCGTGGCCACTCGGTACTCTCAACACCTGGCCACTTAGCGCTCTCAATGCCTGCCCACTCAACGCTTAGCTACTGTTGGGTGATAACTACTATTGTCGGGCGATTGCTTATAGAGGCATCTTTCTGGAAAACTGGGGTATTACAACTCCACCCCCCCCCCCCTTAGAAGAATTTCATCCTCGAAATTAAGCGTGCACTCAAACCAAAAGCATATCTGAAGTAAAACAGTTCTAGGAAGTCCTCCCACATTGCATGTTCACGCTCCCAAGAGAACTCATCTCGCCCGCAGTTGTCCCAACGTACTTTCATGAGCTTAACTTCTTTGTTCTGCAACTGCCGAACTTCAGAATCCTCTTTGCCGACAGGATGGACTTTCGTCCTCAAGTCCTCTTCAACCGGCACCGTTGCCGACTCGACCACAACGCTTGTCTCCAACAAGGCTTTCCTCAAAACAAAGACGTGGAAGACATTGTATAATCCATTCAGCTCTGCAGACAATGCTAACCGGTAAGCAGCTTCTCCAATGCGCTCTATAACTTCGAAAGGCCCCAAAAACCTCGGACTCAACTTCTTGAGTTGTCGAATCTGTGAAACGCCTTTGAACGGCTTAATCTTTAGGTATACCCATTCTCCTACCGCGAACTCCACATTCCTGTGGCGAGCATTGAAATACTTCACTTGTCGATCCTGAGCCACCTTCATGTGCTCCTGAATTGTTCCCACCAACTCACAAGCATCAGTCACAGCCTATTTTCCCAAAAGTTTGGTGTCTCTCGCCTCCGCCCAAGACATCGGTGTTCGACACTGCCTTCCGTACAAAGTCTCGTATGGTGCCATGTTTATACTTGCCTGGAAATTGTTGTTATAGGCGAACTCCACCATGAAGAGGTGATCTTCCGACTTCTTACCAAAGTCAAGGGTACACATGCTCAACATATCCTCCATTGTACAGATCGTCCTTTCCGTTTGTCCATCAGTTTGATGATGGAATGTCGTACTAAACTTGAGTCTTGTACCCAGGCTCTTTTGCACCATCCTCCAGTTTTTGGACATGAATCGTCCATTGCGTTCACTAATGATATTCTTAGAAATTCCATGCAACCGCACAATGTTGTGAATATAAAGTTCTACCAGCTTTTCCACGTTGTCCTCCTTCCGATTTGGGATGAAGTGGGCCACTTTTATCAAGCGATCCACGATCATCCAAATCGCATCATTTCCCTGCTGCGACCAAGGTAAGCCATGCACAAGTTCATGAAGATGTCATCAAATTTCCACTCACGGATATGAAGAGGCTTCAGGGCCCGCACAGCTTCTGACACTCAGCCTTTACTGAGGCGCAAGTTTGACATCGACTCACGTACAAAGCGACATCCCGCTTCAAACTAGGCCAACAATAGGATTTCTTCATATCCAAGTACATCTTTGTACTGCCCGAATGAATGGAGTACTTTGTGAAATGAGCCTCAAACATTAATTCCTCACGGAGCTTGCCTAACTATGGTACGCATATCCTTCTGTCCTTCCTTAAGATCCCATCAATCATCTCTCAGGCACTACTCTTGCCATTTTGAGCTTCCACCACAAATGGCTGAAACTCTACATCCACACTGGTCTCTTCCTGAATATGATCGGACAAGTCATTATGCAACTCTATCCAGTTCAATTGAGGCATGCTAGACTCACCTCTTACTACACAAACGATGCTGATGGACTCAAAGTCTCACACCAACTGCTCATCATGAGCTTCAATCCAATTCCCGTGTCCAGAAAATTTGCTACTCAAGGCATCCGCCACAAGGTTGGATTTGCCTGGCATTTTTATATTGCCACGTCATAGTCCCCAAGGAACTTGACCCATCTACGCTGCTGCATGTTCAAATCCTTTTGATCTAGGAGATACTTCAGGCATTTGCGGGCCGTGAAGATCTCCACCATCGCACCATACACATAGTGCCGCCATAAATTTATAACGCAAAAATTACCGCCGTCAATTCCAAGTCATGGACGGGGTAATTCCTCTTATGAGGTTTCAACTATGTAGACCCAAAGGCTATCACCTTGCCATGTTGCACTAACATGCAACCTAAACCGCAACCTGATGCGTCACTGAAAATCTGAAATCCGCCAATCCCTTTTGGGAGACACAGGATTGGAGCTGTCATCAGTCTCTCCTTCAGGTTATCAAACGCTTGTTTGCACTCCTAAGTCCACACGAACTTTCGGTCCTTACGAGTCAACAAAGTGAGGGGCAGAGCTATCTGCAAAAATTTTTCCACAAATCTTCTATAATACCCGACTAGTTCAAGAAAACTCCTGACTTCCGCCACGGTGCTCAAAATTGGTCAATCTCTGATGGCCTCAACTTTTGTTGGATCCACCGCCACCCCATCACCACTAATTACATGGCCCAAAAATGCCACCTTCTCTAACCAGAACTCGTATTTCGAGAACTTTGCATACAGTTGGTTCTCTCTCAAAGTCTGCAAGACTACTCTAAGATGAGCCTCATGCTCCAGCTCTATTTTGGAGTAGACCAAAATATCGTCAAGGAAAACCACCACAATGAGTCTAAATACTCCCAAAATACTCGGTTCATCAAACCCATGAATACAGATGGTGCGTTCGTCAACCCGAATGGCATCACCGAGAACTCGAAGTGACCATACCTCGTACCAAACGTTGTCTTGGGTATGTCTTCGTCTCTAATCCGTAACTGGCAGTATTCGTACTTCAAGTCCAACTTAGAGTACACCACTAATCCTACCAACTGGTCGAACAAGTCATCTATCCGTGGAATCAGATACTTATTTTTGACGACCAGTTTATTCAATTCCTGGTAGTTTATACATAGCCGTATACTACCATCTTTTTTCTTTACGAACAATACTGGCCAATTCCTTCGGTGTCATCCTAAAAGTAGGATGTAACACCGGCCTCACTTCTGGCACTAACTCGATCGAGAAATCGATCTCCCATCAAGGAGGTGCTCCAGGTAAATCCTCAACAAACACATCCTCAAATTCTGCCACTACCGGTGCTTCTCCAAGAGATAGCTTGGAAAGTTGAACTTCTAGTAATGCTACAAAAGTGACTCCTCCCTGGTTAACTGCCCGGACAAACTAAATGGCTGAAATCAGGGAATAGGCCACTCCACCAAGGCCCTCATATTTTACTTCTTCCCTTCCTTCGCTTCTCAGGGTCATCACCTTAGATAGGCAGTCAATACTAGAATCTGCTCTGCAAGCCGATCCATCCCCAAAATCACATCAAATTCGGCCAACGATAGAACCGATGCTACCAATCTGAAGTCAACTCCGCCTAGACTCCAACCAATACGCCCTCTCATCCTGGTAGTCATGAAAGACCCATTGGGCATGCATACCCTAAACTCTGTGTTAGACGAAAAGGGCTCAACTGCAATTCTCTGGATAACGCTTTCCTCAAGAAAAGAGTGTGACACACCCATATCAAACAATACCCTAGCGGGGTAACTGAAAACTAGCACAAAGCCTACAACACTGATGATATACATAAAAGATCTCGAAATTCTAAAGCAAAAAATGAACTTAAACTTTCTCATACATGTCACCACATCGGGTTGGCGGATCGCTTCCTGCTACCCAAGGTTATACGCCCTTAGCTACGCGGGTTGGAAACGAGAAGCGCTCGACTCCACCATTTTCCTTTCTCCGTCGCGCTAGGACCCGAAAGCATGTACTGCTCCTGCCTAGGCTCCTGCTCAGCGCCACCTTCAGTGCAAAAATGAGCTATGAGGCCCAACTTTCCACACTTGTAGCATGATAGTGTTCCCTTGAAGCGAGTCCCCCTTGACGTTGTACTACTCTTCTCCCAAGTCTTGTAAGGATGGGGCTTCTTTTTCCACTTACTTCCTTCAGATTTTCCTTGTGATTGAGAAGGTTTTCCTTCTCCCTGCTTGGCTACAAAACCCTTCTGATGTTGGGTTCGCTCCATATCGCTCTCCAACATCCTAGCGGCCTCGATCAACTCATTGAAGCCCGCATACTTCATAGCTATGAGGGATTTTCTCAGATTCTCCCTCAATACATGATAAAAGAGGTTGTCCCTCTCCTCATCGTCCGCCATGGTCATTCTAGAATAACGAACCAAACGAGTGAACTCCTGGACGTACTCATCTATTGTCTTGTCCCACTGCACCAAGTGCAGAAATTATCTCTGAAGGGCTAACCTTGTTGACGAAGGGATATACTTCTTCAAGAAAGCATTCCCGAACTCTTCTATAGACGGGGTGCGTCCATGGAACTGGCGACCGCAATGGCTCACCCACCACAGCTTAGCATCACCTTCCAGCATGAATCTCGCAAACTTGGACTGCTTCTCCGTTGGAATCTCTGCTACCCTTAGCAGTTCTTGAATTCTCGCCCACCAATCCTCTGCATTAGTCGAAGTGCTGACTCTCTTAAATATTGGAGGATTAAAGCTTATGAAATACTTCATCAGTCGGTCTCCCTGCCCGACAACCACTCTTTCCTCCAATGACTCTGCATGTCTGGCTCCTCCTCCATGTATGGCCGGTGTCGCATCCAGGGTAACAGGTGTCATTTCCTGCTCGACAGGGGTCACAACTTGCATTGTTGCTGCCCTTAGGCCGCTATTATTGATTTTTCTAGCATACGATAGAAGTCGGCTGGAGTTACACCCATGCGCATTGGACTCGGAGCAGTAGTACTACTCGTCAAAGGCTCCTCTTACAGCCTCAACGTTTCTACATCGTCGCTTGCACCCTTAGCAAATGCAAGGTAAAATAAGAATCAGCTTCTCTCGCGAAACTTAGACATAAGGACACTCACGGTCCCGCGATACTCCTATATGGATAACTTCTTAATGTGATCCGATTTTGACATTCGACCACGAAACCTTACATTGGACACTAACCTCCCTCTGTACCAAATTATAGCACCTCCCCTGTAATGACTGTATAATATGGATCCGGTCGGGGCCCCACAACATATAGACGCCACAGCTTAAGCATTATAAGATGATATAAACTACCCAACTCAAAACTCAGACCAAACACAGTAGAAACATACAACAACACCAGAAGTTATCCACTAACATATAAGTATCAAAACGGCCTTAAGGCCTTACAATAATTAAGAGTCCAAAACTCAAACAATAACATCAAACATCAACGTGAATAAACACTCATAGGCTACCTCAGCATGCAATCCAGAAACGTAGTGCATTAAGCATCACATTCCACAAAACAAATCTACTACACAACATGAAAACACTTCATGATGCTTAGGACTTTTTGGCCGGCGAGCTTGCTCCTGCTTGCAATCATTGCCCTGTAAAAATTGGTTGTAACGTGGGTCAGCAAAAGCTGACCTCAATTGTGTAATCAACACATCTCTTCCCGATCGACCCTAGCGGACACCGGGGCACTCCATCACCCTGCAGGTTAGCACTTCGTATGCAAAAATACATGTTCATTTAAAGTATTAAAACAGGTTTGGATATCTCATACAACAAATATGTTTCTATGTTGAGCATATAATAAAAGGGGTCTACAATGCAGCATGTATGCAAACCTGGGCTTCACCCAAGGCACCCTAAAGCATATGCTTCAAACACATCATCAATCGGGTACTTATAATTTCCCCATCGGCGTTCAAGCCGCAATCATAAGGTTACTTCCAATTTCCACCAAAGGGCATACAAGCCGCCATACGGAACACTTGTCTAGGCCCCACCCGCTCGTGGGTCTCAAAACTCGGGCTTGCCTACAAGCTCTGACTTCTCATGTAAGGATTCCGCCATACAAACAAACTGATGTTAAGAACCCTTGCTATACCCTACCCTCTCATGACAACCCAGACACGGCTCTAGTATCGGGACCAAGTCAAATGAAGTAGACCTAGCGGGACCCAACTGGTATCGTGTGGGCTTGTCCAAAGCTTGGCATTCTCATCAATTTCACAGAAGGGGGCTTGTCTCAGCAGGACACTCTCCACACATGACTTGCATGTCACGGGCTAGCCAGCCGACCACAGAGACAAACCATGCCTTATCACATCACAATCCCAAGCCTTTACCACCCTAATACACCATTCGTACCGTACCGTCCTTGTTCCCTCGCGTGCACTCTAATTTTCACCTGGTATGGTTCTAGTTACACGTACTCACATGAAAGATGGGAAAGACAACATCGCAAACGGTGTCTCGCCACTAACGGATTTCTAACGAAATACATAAGGCCCGCTATGCAACATCACTGAGTCGGACTAACGGTAGCAACTGCGACTTCACCCTCAATGCCTAATCCACTAACGAAGTGGATTTCTAGTGTAATATCATGTCATGGATGGACACAAATGACCCGGTGGCTCCTCTTGAACTATGGCAACCCGAATCCCTCTCACTTGAGAGATCTAGTTCCTAAATGCTTAAAAGAAAGCAAAAAACAACATGGATGTCATGCACGGATCCTAAAAACTGAGAGTAGAAGTGTCGTTACTTACGACTCTTCTTCCTTGCCCTGAAACCTTGTTTTGCACGGATGAGAATGTGCCCCTCCAAGTCCTCTCCACAAATGTGGGCTCGAATCAACGATCGGGGCTCCGAAGCTAGTCAATGGCGGTGGAAGACCTTCTCCTTCCTCCTCCTCACTCTCACCCAAACCCTAGGTCAACTCTCAAAATGGGAAGAAATGAAGGGAAAGGGGCTCTCGTACCTACTAATGGCACTTGGACGAAATGTCTTGAGCCATAGGATCAACTTCTAAGATAAATCGGACGGCTAACAAGCCAAATGACAGAACTGCTTCTGTTTGCTATCGTCGGGCGATAACTACCTACTGTCGGGCGATAGCCTCCCGAGAGCTCTGCCAAGAAAATACTGTCAAGCTATCGTCGGTGGTAGGGCTAACATTGTGCGGTAGCTCACCCACCGCCTACCACTCAATGCCTCCACTCAATGCCAAGCTATCGTCGAGCGGTAGCTACAAATGCTGCATGATAGCACTCAACGCTCTTAAAGCTTGGCCACTCAGTGCTCTCAATGCCTGGTCACTCAGTTCTCTCAATGCCTGCCCACTCAATGCTTAGCTACCGCTGGGTGATAACTACTATTATCGGGCGATGCTTCCAGAGGAATTTTTCTGGAAAACTGGGGTGTTACTGTTGGGTATTGTATCCACACTAACACAGATTTGATGAATTCACCCTTGAACTAAGATGAATTAAGTTGTATTTGATGCTTGGTTTGAGTTATGTGTTTACAGGAATTGTTATGGAAAGTGTAGACCAATGTCAGTCTATAATGGGTCACCAAACACAGGACCATACAATGTAATCCCTCATTGTGTGTTCCAAAGTGTTGACTCATGTGTAGCCTCTCTATTGGGATACACTTTATATTCAAGCTCTAGGACTAAGTGAAAAGACTTGATGTTGGTCTCACCTTAGAAGAAGAGAAAATTATGTCAAGAAGTTTTCCTAAGTAAAGTATTCGAGTAGTTCTTTACTTACTCGAGTAAGTTACTGAGTTCATACTCGAGTAATAATACTCTTACTCGAGTAGTTAAGATATATCCCGAGTAGTCTAATTATGGCTCTCGAGTAGTTAAGACAACTACTCGAGTAGTTTCCTTTCTCCTCTCGGGTTTACAGAAATTCTCTTCTCAAATTTGTCTAAGTGAAATACTCGAGTAGTACTATATAGAACTCGAGTACTTCAATCTTCTGTCTCGAGTAGTTGAATTCTGACTCTCTTGTAGTTCTCACTTACTCGAGTAGTCTAAGTCATGTACTCGAGTAGTTCATTTACTACTCAAGTATTCTAGTGTTTATACTCGTGTAATCCAGAATTCCATTCTAGAAAATTTCTCTAAGTGAATTACTCGAGTAGTCATCTCCATATACTCGAGTAGTTTTATCTGTCTCGAGTAGTTCAACTTCTATACTCGAGTAGTCATGTTTTCCAGTTCCAGAAATTTTCTAAGTCTATATCTCGAGTAGTTTCTTATATACTCGAGTAGTTCATTCTTATATACTCGAGTAGTATTTCTTATACTCGAGTAATCTACTCCACCTCTCTTGTAATTACTCAAGTACTCGAGTATGTTATTTCTGTTACTCGAGTAGCAGATTCCGTTTCTTCTTACTTACTCGAGTAGTTGACTCCATGTACTCGAGTAATGATCTCATTCCCTCTCAAGTAGTTTTTCTTATATACTCGAGTAGTCATCTTCTACCTACTCGAGTAGTGTTGCATGTACTCAAGTAGTCTGTTATATCTCGAGTATTTTACTTTGACTTTTTCGAAAATTCGTTACATCCAGCCTCGCGGTCTTATTCATAAACTTTGACATGATTGGTCCACGTGTCTCTCATAATGACTCAATTTTGTCTAATCTTCTCCTCTCCTATAAAAGGTATTGTCTAAACTGACAAACCCTAAGCAAGGAGATTATTCAGAAGTTTTGCAGCCGATTATTCTGAAGTTTTCTGATTCCTCTCTCTCTCCAAGAAACGAAAACCGTCGCCGGTGCCGTCGTAGATTCTCGACCGGCTAGGGTTTCGCCTTTTGAGGATTCAGATCTAGAAGGCTTTCCAGATCGAGATTTGCTCAACTCCTTATTTTCTGATTTGATCGATCGTGTGATGCCAAGAAGTTGTTCAGATCCAATCTTGCCGAGATTTCTCTTCATCATTCTGATAAAGTCGCAAAGCCTAGAAGAAGAAATCAGTTGCAGATCTGAAAAAGAAGATCACTGTTTGTATTTCTATACAAAATTTATTTCATTCTTGTAGGCGAAATTTCTCCGAGTGTAGGAGCTTTTTGTCTCCGAGTTTGTAGGAAGTTTTACCTTCCGAGTGTAGATCCGTTTTGTGGATCGAGATTGTAGGAATGTTGTTTCAAGGGTAGGATTTATTTTCAATTCAAGATAGTGTAGTAGCCGAGTCTAGTGTATTGCTAGATCGGTGAGGGAAAGTGGATGTACCCAAGGTTGGGGAACCACTATAAATCTTGGCTCGTCTGTGTTTGATCGGTAGATAGATCTGTGCATTGGTTTGTAATTTTTATTCCGCAAAAAGACGCACAATTCACCTATTCACCCCCCTCCAGGTGATTTAGGTAGGCAACTATAAACTTTCAATTGGTATCAGAGGGAGGTTGATCGTTAAAAGGTTAACAGCTTGATCTGATCCTTCAATAGTTGTCTTTTGAGATCTACCAAAAATGGACAAGGCTAAAGATTTTGCCAAGCTTCCTTTGTGCACCAAAAATAATTTCCCCATGTGGAAAGAAAGAATCAAGTTCTTTATGAAAACTGTGGGTCCAAGGATCTTCATGATAGTTGAAGAAGGTTCTTATATTCCCATGACCGTCTCCACTATAGATCCAACTAAGAAAGTCCCAAAGAAACTTATGGATATAGATAAGGATGAGATTGCACTTGTTTCATTGGACAAAAAAGCAAAAAATATTATAGCAAGTGTAGTTGATGATTCAATGCTGCAAAACTTGATTCACTGTCATTCTGTGAAGGAGATGTGGCAGTCACTAGTTACCTTAATGGAAGCTACCAAAGAAGTGAGGGATGATAGAATATCCCTTCTTAATCAAAAGTATGAAGCTTTCCGACAAGGAAACAAAGATACCATTGCTGACACCTTTGAGAATTTCTTCAAGACAGTGAATGGGCTAAGGGTCTATGGAAGAGTCTTCACTACTGGAGAATTAAATGATAAATTTTTGAGATCCCTGACTAAGGAATGGGATAACAAGGTTTGTGTCATAAGGGAGTTTGGAAAACTGGCCGAGACAGATCCTCAGAATCTCTTCGGGAAGCTTATGTCATATGAGCTTCAACTCAACACCAAAAAGGCTGAAGAAGAGAAGAGCAGGTCTACATTCAAAGAGAAGTCTGTTGCTTTAAAGACAGACACCTCTAAGAAGACAAAGGTTGCTTCTCCTACTCCAGCACAAGAAGTTAGTGAAGAAGAAACCTCAGAGCCAAGCACCTCAGGGTCTGAACTATCAGAAGGAGAGTTCTCACTACTCTCACGACAGTTCAAGAAATTCTTGAACAAGAAGAAGCAATGTAAAGGAAAGGATGCCTCCTATAGAAGATCACGACGTGATGGTGATCAGCAAAGAAAAGGCTCAAGTAGCCACGACAGGTATGCCTATAAACAGAACAAATATGTTTCTATTGACATTATTTGTTATTGTTGTAATAAGCCAGGACATGTCATCGCTGACTGCCCTCACAAGAAGAAGGAGGGTGGTAGATGAGAGGAAAAGAAGTCCTCGTACAACAAGAAGAGGATAGAGAAAAGCTTGATAGCCAAAAAGGGCAAGACTCTAAGTGACTCTGACTCATCTGAGTCGAGTGAAGAAGAATAAGCCTATTTTGGACTCATGGCTCAAACAGATGACGAACAAGAGCCTCAGTTCACTGGGAAGGTAAACTCTCACACTCCTCTTTCTAATTCTGAAGTTTCTGAACATGATTGTGAGGATAGCTCTTCTGACGATGAGTCAGAACTCATGGCCCAATATAAGGAGTTAATCATGGCTTACGACAAATGTTGTCGAGTCGTGAAAACTCATGCTAAAGAGATAATGTCTCTCAAAGCTGAAGAGAGCATCTTGAGAGAGAAATTCGTAAAGACGTACTCGCTCGAAGAGAACTTCAATAATGCTATTGAATAATATAACAAAGCTCTTGAGCATCTTGATTTTAAAGAGAAAGTCATCAAAGATTTGGAAGAACAACTCACCGCGGAAAAGAAACTTATTGAAAGTTTCTCGAAGCCTAAGACTGATCTTCCATTCGTTGCTGAATTCTCAGCTAAGGCCAAGTGTGCTTATCTAGGCCATGAAGAACCTCCTAGTAAGTTTTCTAGGAGAAATAAAGCTCAACGAAAGAATAAGTCCACCAAAAAGGCCTTAGCCAAGGAGAAGGGGAAAGCCCCTCAAGAACAGACCACGTTCAAAAAGGTTATATTTCCTTCAAATGAGTTTGATCGTGACTCATCCTACGGACACTTTGATAGGCCTACCTATGTAGAGCCAAAGTCTTGTTATCAAGGATGGACTCAACCCAGAAACTTTGGTGAAAGTGTCTTTAAGGCACCTTATGAAGAAGTCATTCTTCAGAGCTATGGCCCTTTCAATCATGGTCATAACTTCAAGAAGGCACCAAAGGCAAAGCCAGTTGTAAAAAAGCCAATGAAGGAGAAGAAATCATGTGATTGCTATCATCATGAAGCTTCTTCCTCCAAGAATGTTACCCCTGTTAGCCCACAATTCCAAAAGGTCAAGCAGGATAACAGAAGGCAAAGATACAACAGATTTGACTGTTGGTGTTGTGTCAGAATTGGTCACTTTGCCATTGATTGCTGGTTTAATCCCAAAAATGCTGCAAGCCCACATGTTGGCAATATGAGGAAGACCACTCCTAATGCTAATATTCATCGGGGGAGTGTTCTAACCTGAGACAAAGGACCCAAATGTATTTGGGTTCCTAAGGCAAACTGATTGTGATTGCAGGTATGTCCAAAGGCCACCAAAACACCAATCTGGTATTTGGACAGTGGATGCTCTCGGCATATGACCGGGACAAGAAGCCTAATTCAGAACTTTACTCCAGTCGTGAACGGACCGAAGGTCATCTTTGGAGGTTCAGATCGTGGAATCACTAAAGGCTACGGTATGATTACAAACGGTAATGTATCCTTCTCAGATGTGGCCTACGTCGAAGGTTTGGAACATAACCTAATAAGCATAAGCCAACTCTGCGATAAAGGATACATAATTGAGTTTCACGCTAATAAGTGCTTGATAAAATCTGTTGACAATATGGAAATGATTCTATCCGACACTCGAAGCAGAAACATATTTTGCTTGAATTTCATTTGTATAGATTCTTCGACACCAGTGTGATTTTTAGCAAAAGATAGTGCGTCACTTGGTGACCAATGGCACGAGAGACTAGCATATATTAATTCCAAAACTATTAATAAATTATTTTCAATGAACTTAGTACGTGATTCCCCAAATGTCAAGTACGTCAAAGATATACCTTGTCATGCATGTGTAAAAGGCAAGCAAACAAGGGCTACCTTTAAAAGCGTTATTGGCAAGGATTCTAATAGATGTCTTCATCTACTACATATGGACTTGTTTGGTCCACTACAAATTAGAAGTTTGGGAGGTAAGGATTATACGTTGGTAATTGTTGATGATTACTCGCGTTTTTTGTGGGTGTTCTTTTTGAAACACAAGTCGGATACCTTCGACATCTTTACTAATTTTGTCAGGCAAGTTCAGAATGAGTATAACTGCTGCATAGTCAAAATCAGAAGTGACAACGGAACAGAGTTCAAGTCTGGGGCCATGATAGAATTTTGTGAAAGCTTAGGTATCTTTCATGAGTTTTCCTCTCCTCGTACTCCGCAACAAAATGGAGTGGCCGAGAGAAGGAATAGAATGCTCATAGAGGCCTGCATGACCATGTTTAGTGATGCTTCACTTTCGGAATATTTTTGGGCTGAAGCCGTCAACACTGCATGCCACGTGCAAAATCGAGCTTTCATAAACAAAAACCACGATAAGACACCTTACGAACTTCTGAAGGGCGGGAAACCAACAGTCTCATATTTTAGAATTTTTGGCTGTAAATGTTTCGTGCTCAACAATGGCAAGTATCATACTACAAATTTTAGCGAAAAGAGTTTTGAAGGTGTTTTTGTAGGTTATAGTAGTCATAGTAAAGCATACAGGATCTTCAATAGAAAAACCCTGGTGGTAGAAGAATCGATACATGTTGTATTTGATGAGACGAGCTTGCTGCAAAGCAACTCTTCTAGTGTGCTCATTGAAGATGCAGGTGCAAAGCTGAAAGAAGTTAGCTTAGATGGACCATCCGAAGATAAAGGTGAAAAGTTCATCAAGATCACCACTCCAACCCCTATTGGAGAGGCTGATGATCATGATGAAGAAGTCATCCCAGATGAAGAAGTCACTTCATTGATAGAAGACAATCCAGATGGAAGGACTCTAGAGCTCAGACATCTGAAGGATCACCCCATGGACCAGATCATAGGAGATCCCCGGGATGGTGTCAGAACTCGTAGAGGTACAACTAATGAGAATCTATATTTAAGTTTTCTCTCGCAGGTTGAACCAAAGAAGTTTGAGGAATCAAACTCAGACGCATCGTGGATAATGGCGATGGAAGAACAACTGAACCAGTTCAAGCACTGCAAAGTATGGAAACTTGTTCCAAGACCCAAAGGTAAGAATGTCATTGGGACAAAATGGGTCTACATGAATAAGATGGACGAGGATGGAACGATTGTAAAGAACAAGGCCAGACTTGTCGCAAAAGGCTATCGTCAAGAAGAAGGAATCGACTTCGACCAGACATACGCTACAGTGGCAAGGCTGGAGGCAATAAGGTTATTCCTAGCATATACTGCACTCAAAGGCTTCATTGTCTATCAGATGGACGTGAAGTCTGCCTTCCTTAATGGTGACATAATGGAAGAGGTGTATGTGAAACAACCTCCAGGTTTCGTTGATTCTAACTTTCCTGATTACGTTTATTTACTGCATAAAGCGTTATATGGTCTGAAACAAGCTCCTCGAGCTTAGTATGAGATGCTGTCTAGCTTTCCACTTGAGAACAAGTTCACAAGGGTAAAGATATACAAGACATTATTTCTTAGGAAACTTAAAGGCAAAATTTTGCTAGTGCAAATCTATGTCGACGACATTATTTTTGGCTCTACTAATGACAACCTCTGCAAGAAATTTTCAAAACTTATGCAAGGGAAGTTTGAAATGAGCAGTATGGGTGAGCTGAAGTATTTCTTAGGGCTTCAAGTGAAACAGTCTGAAGATGGAATTTTTATCTCACAGACCAAGTTCACCAAAGAGCTTATTAAGAAATTCGGAATGGAGAACGCAACCTCGATGAGGACTCCAATGGGTTCAACAATGTCTCTAGACAAGGATTAAAAAGGGAAACCTTTTGATAAAACGAAGTATAGAAGCATTATTGGATCCTTGCTCTACCTTACTGCAAGTAGACCTGACATAATATTCTCAACATGTGTTTGTGCTAGATTTCAGGTCAACTCTAAGAAATCTCACTACACTGCTGCAAAGCGGATTTTGATATACCTTAAAGGTACACCAAATCTTGGCTTATGGTACCCAAGAAGTAATGATAGCGAGCTAATAGGTTTTTCAGATGCAGATTTTGCATGGAGCAAAGACGACGGGAAAAGCACTTCAGGGACATGTCAATTCTTTGGAAGAAGACTTATCTCCTGGAGTAGCAAGAATCAAAACTATGTGGCAATCTCAACGGCTGAGTCAGAGTACATCTCTGCAGGCAGTTGCTGTGCACAGTTACTTTGGATAAAGAATCAGTATGAGGACTACAACATGAAGTTTGAAAAGATTTCATTGTTTTGCGACTCTTCCAGTGCAATAGCAATAGCCAACAACCCAGTCTCACACAGCCGGACAAAGCATATATAGCTAAGGTATCACTTCATCTGGGAGCATGTGGAGCATGGGGACATAGACCTTCAATATGTCTCTACAGATAGACAAATTGCAGACATTTTCATGAAGCCGCTGGACGAGACCAGGTTCTCGTTCTTCAAAACAGAACTTGGGATGCTCAACAAAGAAGACTAGAAGAAGCTGGATTTTTAAGAAGGCTCAAGGTTCGAAGGTTAGTCAAATTTTGGAATTTTACAAAATTTCAACTCTTTGAATCGATTAAGATACAGCCTACTTGAGTAAATATAGGACCTACTCGAGTAGTAGAATGACATACTTGAGTAGTAGAATGACATACTCGAGTATTCTACTTGACCTACTCGAGTAGCAGACTGACATACTCGAGTAGTCTACTTCACATACTCGAGTACCTCACCCCCTACTCGAGTACTTCTATACATCTACTTGAGTACTTCTGTATCCTTACTCGAGTAATTCCAGACTTATCTACTCGAGAACTTTCCTCGCTCGTGTATATGCCGAGTAGTTTGTCTTTCAAATTTTCTTATGTGCAAGCCAAGGCTTATTCCACCTCTTCTTTGGTTTATCTCATCTATTTTCGATTAATTAGACCTAGAACTAGGGTTATATAAATAAGAAAATCCGGAAAAGTCCTTCACGAAATCATTTCCGCTCTCTCGAGTACCCGACTGCCTCTTCGCCTTCCTCAGTCAGTTGCAGAGCCGCGTGATTTCCTTCACCCCGTCGACACTTTCTAGGGTTTCTGCATCTCCAAGATTTCTGAATCATGGTCGCCTGCTCTAAAATCGGTGTGGGTTCGGAATTAGTCACCGCCTGGATTGCAGACCTCTCCAACAACTTCCATAATCTCATGATTTTGCTCGACACTGCCGGATTAACCTTCATCCTTCAAGAACCCTGTCGAATTCTTTTTCCCGAAGTTGCAGAGTTTTTCAGAAACCTCAAGGTCAGGCGCAATGGCACAGTTCTAAAATCTATAGTCAAAGGTATCAACATCAAACTCACCAAAATGCCTGTTGCTCAACTTCTTTGAATGCCGATTGTAGATGAAGAAGATCATCTCGGGCCAGCAGAATCTGACAGAACATGTCTCTTCTGTGGTGTACATCCTGAGCAACAGTATATCAAGAGGTCTGACATGAATGCTATAGGGAAATTCTTAGTTGATATCATTGGAAAAATTCTCCTGTGCAAGACAAACTCCATAAGAGATATTCCTCTGTATTTCTTTGACATCATGCAAGCAATCATTTGCAAAAAGAGTTTTCAGTTTGGCATGCTGATCTTGGACAAAATAAAGGAGAGCATTAAATCCCCCAATTATGCAAGGATAATTTCTCTAATCCTTCATGAGATAAACCCAGACACCTTCAACTTCTCTAAATGAAGTATCCTTCATCATATGAAGAAGGTCTCCATCTCCTCAATTCAAAGATGGGGGCTCAAGTTGAAGAATCCTTCTCAAGCTTCTAAGGTTACTGAAGTTATTGACATAGAGGACAGGACTCCATCTCCCTCTCCATCTCAGGTCCCCATCTCCTCTGGTGCACCTAATGAGGGGAAGCCTGCTCCTTCTGTTTCAGCCAAGATGCCAACTCCTCCAGCACCTACTCCTCCTCCACCTTATCCTCCACCTGTTACCCCTGAGACATTCCCTCAGATCAATAACTTCAAGAAATTCTCCTATCCACTGATGCTGCCATCAACAAGATGATAGAAGAATTAACTGCAAATGAACCACCTCCTCCTCTATCTCCAAAAGCTCCATCTACTGAAATACCCAAAGACCACACTCCAGTGCAATCTCCAGCAAAGTCTCCAGAAAAATCTCAAGCCAAGTCTCCAGCTAAGTCTCTTGCTACACCCCAAGAGCAACCAGAAACCATCTTCATTTCAGATGAGGCATCACCTGAGCCAGTTGAAGCTCCTCTAAGGAACTTGAATTTCTCCATCCCCACAGTCACTGATGAAGGGGATGCCTTGGTACCCACTACAAGAGCTCAGAGCTCTGTTACCCTCACAGAAATAGCTCCATGGGTAGCTCCTCCTATTCCTTCTGCTCCATCTACTTCTGCTCCTCCTGCTGCTACAGCTCCTGCCTCCTCAGATTTGATGACTCAGATTATACTTCTCCTTCAAGAACAGAAATATTACTTTGATACTTGTATATAGACAGTCACTGATAAGGTCACTGCTCTAGAAACTGAGATGAGCAGAGGATTTGCTGAAATTTAACATAATACTGATCAGCTCAAACATCTGTTCCAAATTGGTGGCAAAGCATTAGACCACACCATCACTAGTGTTGGTCAAGTCATGGAGCAAGGTCTGAATCTTGCTAATAATCAGATGGAATTGGACAAACGAGCTGAAGCTACAAAAATGAAAATCTGTGAAGAGGTTGGCACTTTCAAAGATGATGTCATCTTTAAGCTATCTATTGAAGTCAGAAAGGGGGAGAAGTTGGTGAAAGAATATTTAGAAAAATCAGATGCTGCCATGTAAGCACTTTGGAAAGCAAAAGTGAAAGAGATCCATGATGATGTCCTAGCTCAAATTCAGAGTGTCAAATTCTACACCTATGACACTACTGTATGGATGCATAACCAGATCCTTCCTAAATTTGCTACTGATCCTAATATCATTCCTCATCACCTGAACCTAGTAGCTGCTGATGTTCCTGCTCAAGCTCCTCAACCTACCTTCTCTCCTAGGCCTGACGAATTAGTTGCTCCTCCTGATACCTACACTCAGTGTTGGGAAGAAGATCCTGCAGATATTTTCTTCAAAGCTCCTCCTGAAATTCAGACTTACAAGAAGAAAAGATAGTATGGTGATGGTGCTTCTGCAAGCAAGTCCATTCCTACTCCAGCTCCTAAACATGCTGAGGTTTGGTCTCCCGCTTCTAAGTCCCTCATCCTGGAAACTCTCAAACTTGTTTTGGACTACCATAAGAGCAGAAATATTCACTACAGTTCCCAGGAATGTGAGTTATATGAGAAGTCAATGACCAAGAGAAGGATATATGACAGAGAATTTGGAAGAAATAATCCTGCTGCTCCTCCAAGACCCGCCAAGTATTATTCAAAGCCTTACAACTATCAAAGGAGACAACAAGAGAAACAGGACAGACAGCATCATCAGAACTAGCCAAAAGGACTTATGAGTTGTGGAAATGATTTTTGTTGATAATGACATTTTTGGATATTCAGACTTATATAATTCTAAGATTCTGATCTTATTATCTTTTTCATAGTTCCTTGCTTGTTTACACTGTTTTATATACTTAGCATTCTTTTTTATGTCCATAATTCACCTTAGTGTAAAGGGTTCTGACTTCTACAAATAGGGTGAGATTGTTGGGTATTGTATCCACACTAACCTAGATTTGATGAAGTCACCCTTGAACTAAGATGAATTAAGTTGTATTTGATGCTTGGTTTGAGTTATGTGTTTGCAGGAATTGTTATGGGAAGTATAAACCAATGTCAGTCTACAAAGGGTCACCAAACACAGGACCATACAATGTAATCCCTCATTGTGTGTTCCAAAGTGTTGACTCATGTGTAGCCTCTCTATTGGGATACACTTCATATTCAAGCTCTAGGACTAAGTGAAAAGACTTGATGCAAGTCTCACCTTAGAAGAAGAGAAAATTCTGTCAAGAAATTTTTCTAAGTAAAGTACTCGAGTAGTTCTTTACTTACTCGAGTAAGTTACTAAGTTCATACTCGAGTAATTATACTCTTACTCGAGTAGTTAAGATATATCCCGAGTAGTCCAATTATGGCTCTCGAGTAGTTAAGACAACTACTCGAGTAGTTTTCTTTCTCCTCTCGGGTTTACAGAAATTCTCTTCTCAAATTTTTCTAAGTGAAATACTCGAGTAGTACTATATAGTACTCGAGTAGTTCTATCTTCTGTCTCGAGTAGTTGAATTCTGACTCTCTTGTAGTTCTCACTTACTCGAGTAGTCTAAGTCATGTACTCGAGTAGTTCATCTACTACTCGAGTAGTCTAAGTCATGTACTCGAGTAGTTCATCTACTACTTGAGTAGTCCAGTGATTATACTCGTGTAATCCAGAATTTCATTCCAGAAAATTTCTCTAAGTGATTACTCGAGTAGTCATCTCCATATACTCGAGTAGTTCTATCTGTCTCGAGTAGTTCAACTTCTATACTCGAGTAGTCATGTTTTCCAGTTCCAGAAATTTTCTAAGTCTATGTCTCGAGTAGTTTCTTATATACTCGAGTAGTTCATTCTTATATACGCGAGTAGTATTTTTTATACTCGAGTAATCTACTCCACCTCTCGTATAAGTACTCATGTACTCGAGTATATTATTTCTGTTACTCGAGTAGATGATTTCGTTTCTTCTTACTTACTCGAGTAGTTGACTCCATGTACTCGAATAATGATCTCATTCCCTCTCGAGTAGTTTTTCTTATATACTCGAGTAGTTATCTTTTATCTACTCGAGTAGTGCCGCATGTACTCGAGTAGTCTATTATATCTCGAGTATTTTACTTTGACTTTTCCGAAAATTCGTTTAGTCCAGCCTAACGGACTTATTCATAAACTTTGACGTGATTGGTCCACGTGTCTCTCATAATAACTCAATTATGTCTAATCTTCTCCTCTCCTATAAAAGGTCTTGTCTAAACCGACAAAGCCTAAGCAAGGAGATTATTCAGAAGTTTTGCAGCCGAATATTCTTAAGTTTTCTGATTCCTCTCTCTCTCTCTCTCTCTCTATCCAAGAAACGAAAACCGCCGCCGGCGCCGTCGCAGATTCCCGACTGGCTAGTGTTTCGCCTTTTGAGGATTCAGATCTAGAAGGCTTTACAGATCGAGATTCGCTCAACTCCTTATTTTCTGATTCGATCGATCGTGTGAAGCCAAGAAGTTTTAGATCCAATCTTGTCGAGATTTCTCTTCATCATTCTGATAAAGTCGCAAAGCCTAGAAGAAGAAATCAGTTGCAGATCTGAAAAAGAACATCACTGTTTGTATTTCTATATAAAATTTATTTCATTCTTGTAGGAGAAATTTCTCCGAGTGTAGGAGCTTTTTATCTCCGATTTTGTAGGAAGTTTTACCTTCCAAGTGTAGATCCGTTTTGTGGATCGAGATTGTAGGAACGTTTTTCCGAGGGTAGGATTGATTTTCAATCCGAAATAGTGGAGTAGCGAGTCTAGTGTATTGCTAGATCGGTGAGGGAAAGTGGATGTACCCAAGGTTGGGGAACCACTATAAATCTTGTCTCGTCTGTGTTTGATCGGTAGATAGATATGTGCATTGGTTTGTAATTTTTATTCCGCAAAAAGACGCACAATTCACCTATTCACCCCCTCTAGGTGATTCAGGTAGGCAACTATAAACTTTCAATTACAACTCCAGCCCCCTTAGAAGAATTTCATCCTCGAAATTAAGCATGCACTCAAACCAAAAGCATATCTGAAGTAAAAAGGTTATGGTAAGTCCTCTCGTATTGTCTGTCATGCTCCCAAGAGAACTCGTCTCGCCCATAGTGGTCCCAACGTACTTTAATGAGCTTAACTTCTTTGTTCTGCAACTGCCGAACTTCTGAAACCTCTTTGCCGATAGGATGGAATTTTGTCCTCAAGTCCTCTTCGACCGGCACCGCTACCTACTCGACCACAATGCTTGTCTCCAACAAGGCTTTCCTCAAAACTGAGACGTGGAAGACAACGCATAATCCATTCAGCTCTGCAGACAATGCTAACCGGTAAGCGGCTTCTCCAATGCGCTCTGTAACTTCGAACGGCCCCAAAAGCCTCGGACTCAACTTCTTGAGTCATCGAATCCGTGAAATGCCTTAGAACGGCTTAATCTTTAGGTATACCCAGTCGCCTATCACGAACTCTACATTCATGTGGCGAGCGTTGAAATACTTTTCTTGTCGATCCTGAGAAACCTTCATGCGCTCTTGAATTGTTCGCACCAACTCAAAAGTATTAGTCACCGCCTCTTTTCCCAAATGTTTGGTATCTCCCGCCTCTGTCCAAGACATCGGTGTTCGACATTGTCTTCCATACAAAGCCTTGTATAGCGCCATCTTTATACTCGCCTTGAAATTGCTGTTACAGGCTTCCAAGGCACCCTAAGGTGTATGCTTCTAACACATCATTAATCGGGTACTTCCAATTTCCTCATCAGTGTTCAAGCCGTAATCACAAGGGTACTTCCAATTTCCCCCAAATGGCATACAAGTCGCCACATCGAACACTTGCCTAGGCCCCACCCGCTCGTGGGTCTCAAAACCTGGGCTTGCCTACAAGCACTAACTTCTCACGTTAGGATTCCACCACACAAACAAACCGATGCTAAGAACCCTTGGAAGACCCCACCCGCTCGCGACGACCCAGGCCCGGCTCTAGTATCGGGACCAAGTCCACCGAAGGAGACCCAGCGCTACCCAGCTGGTATCGTCCGGGCTTATCCAAAGCTTGGCATTCTCATTAGTTTCACGGAAGGGGGCTTGTCTCGCCGGGACACTCTCCACACATGACTTGCACGTCACGGGCTAGCCAGCCGACCACAGAGACAAACCAAGCCTTATCACATCACAATCCCAAGCATTTCCCACCTTAATCCACCATTCATATTGTACCATCCCTGTGTCCACACGTGTACTCTAATTTCCATCTGGTCTGGTTCTAGTTAAATGTACTCACACAAAAGAGGGGGAAAACATCAACACAAACGATGTCTTGCCGCTAACGGATTTCTAACAAAATTTTTAAGGCTCGCTATGCAACATCACCGAGTCAGACTAACAGTCACGAATATGGCTTCACCCATAATGCCTAATCCACTAACGGAGCGGATTTCTAGAGCAATATCATGCCGGGGACGGACACAATCGACCCGGTGGCTCCTCTTGAACCATGGCAACCTGAATCACTCTCGCATGAGAGATTCGGTGCCTAAATGCTTAAAAGAAAGCAAAAAAAATAACATAGATATCATGCACGCATCCTAAAGACCGAGAGGAGAAGTGTCATTACCTTACGACTCTTCTTCCTTGCCATGAAACCATGCTTTGCATGGATGAGAACCTGCGCCTCCATGTCCTCTCCATGAATATGGGCTCGGATCAACGATCGGGGCTCTGAAGCTCCGTCAATGGTGGTGGAAGACCTTCTCCTTCCTCCTCAGTCTCACCCAAACCCTAGGTCAACCCTCAAAATGGGAAGAAATGAAGGTAAAGGGGCTCTTAGCCTTACTTATGGCACTTGGACAAAATATTTTGAGCCATAGGACTCTAAGATAAATTGGATGGCCAACAAGCCAAACGACGGAACTGCTTCCATCCGCTATCGTCGGGCGGTAACTACCTACCGTCGGGCGGTAGCCTCCCGAGAGCTCGGCCAAGGAAATAATGTCGCGCTAATGTCGGCGGTAGGGCTAACTTATGGGGGTTAAAAGTCCAAGATTATTTCGAGCGCGTGGCGCCTCGGGCGGTTTATTTAGCAAAGCGGAAGATGGGTTTTATTGAGAAAATCGGGGCTCGCGGATTTATTATTTGGATATAAAACTTTTGAAATCGAGTTTTAACGAAAGGAGACAAGTGCACCTATCGTGTGTAGTATATGATATTCCGGTGAGGAATATCGGGGTCGTATTGTTCTCGGGGTTGGGTTGATTATTTCTACTCTTCCCTGGAGGGACTATTATTTTACCGAAATTCTATCTTGTCGTGATATTATTTATATATATAAAAAAAAGAAAATGAAATCATTTAAAAATGGAACCGATGAAGAATTTAGCGCAACGGTATCTAAAAGAATTTGAAGTAAAATTAACTTTTAATAAAAAAAGATCCTCAATTTCAAATTAATTAAGGCGGAGACTTGGCCGTGGAGGTTCCATAAAAATGAGCTCACCTATCTCTAAGACTATCGCTCACCTAAACATTAAGACTAGTCGACCGGGCTCTGGTCCGATGAAGGATTCCTCTTAATGTCCGCATTACGCTATGAACTCCGCTATTGGGTGGGGAACCCAATCCGATAGAATTTTGCGCCTCCTCTCTCGAGTTTTAGTGCGGAACTCCATTTACTAAGGGGTGATCGGTCCATACGCATGGCCTCTCGGCTAGCTAGCGTATGGACTACGAAAATAGAGCCCACACATCGATATCTGGTTCTTCGCGTCGTAAACCCGGGGCAAACCTTAAGTAATTTAATTAATTATAAAAACAGGACCTTTAATTATTTAAAGTTATTTTATCTGTCCCAATGCTCTTCGATACTGAGGGCTAAGAGCGGTTAGCCACTCATCGGAATGGAGACGGCTTGCGGGAGAAAGCGATAAAATTAAAGCAGAAAATGAAAGCTGAAAAGAAAGAGGTAAATGAAAACAGTAAATAAAGCAGTAAATTGCGAGCCCTTCTCAAACGAGTAGGGGGAAATGAAAGCGTGTCCTACTCAAATGAGTAGGAGCAAATAAATGCACACACGCACGCACTCTACAGAAATGAAAACACGCACACACAATAGATATTAAAACACACACACTCACTCGACAGAAATGAAAATGCATAAACACAACAGAAATTAAAACACACACACTCACTCAACACAAATGAAAACACACACACACACTATAGGAATTAAAAACTCCACTCTACAGAAAATTAAAGCACACTCACACACTCTACTGGAATAAAAACACACCCACACAATAGAAATTAAAGTCTAACTCATACACTCACGCACTCTACAGGGAGGAAAACACACGAACTCTGCAGAAATTAAAACGCACTCACTCTATATAAATAAAAACACACACACGCACTCTACAGAAAGTAATGAAAGCTATAAAATCTATCTCATACACACACACACACATACGAAAAAAAACGAAAAACAAAGTGCTCTAAAAATAAAAATAATTATATTTTTACCGGTGGAATGTGATAGAAATGCGTAAAAAGTAGAAATTAAAATTAACGTAGCAAAAGTTTTTGAAAATAAACGAAAAATGAAAGTGTTCAAAAAATTAAAACGATTACATTTCTACCGCTAGAATGCGATAGAAATGCATAAAAAGGAGACAGAAAAATTAAAGGAGCAAAATGATTTTTGAAAATAAAGCAAAATAATGGTGTTTGGAAAATTAAAACGATAACTTTTTCATTCTTATAATTTTGTAAAAGAGCTTAAAAAGTGAAAATTAAGCAGAAAAAGAACAAAAAGTTTTGCATCCTAACAAAAAACTAAGTGAAAGAAAAATCAAAATCATTTTAAGGCATCTTTATAAACTTATAAGAATGAACATGAAAAGTACCAAAAAGCTAAACTATGAAAATTATGAAAGCATAAAACTATACTCATACACACACACCCATTTTAAAAGAACTAAAACAAAGATAAAACAAAAAAAAAGTTAGAATAAAAGTTCAAAGTACACGCCCTAGGTCACGGGCGTGTATGGGGCGTGTCAGCACTGTACATGAGGTGATCTAGTGACTTGATGGCTAGTTTGACTTCGCGGCTGTACACATGGAAGTTACGCCCTCGGTCACGGGCGTGTCGGTGGGCGTGTCGGGGAGGTCGATCTTGGGACGGCGCCGCGTCAATAAGTCGCTGGTGCTATCTTATCGGGCCAGGTGGGGAAGTACACGCCCGTGTCGTATCTTGACACGGGCGTGTCGAGTCATGTGGACGATCTTCGAACGCGGTTCGTCGAGGGAGTGGCACGGGCTCGGTCATGGCCGTATCACATTTGACACGGGCGTGTCGCAGGGCATGTCATGGCTTTTTTCTTCACATGCATCTGATTTCAAGGGATTGAAGGGTACACGCCCAGGTCACGGGCGTGACCTGAAGTACACGGGCGTGACCTGAAGTACACGGGCGTGTACCATGCTAATTTTGAATAGTTTCTGAAAAATTTCAGAAAAAAATTAAGTTAGAATAAAATTTACAAAAATAGAAGCATTTTATTGAACAAAATTAAGTAAAATAGCAGAAATAAATTAAAATGGCTTAATTAATGTACATAAAAATAAATATATTTAGAACTTATCAAATACTCTCATACTTAAGCTTTTACTATTACAGAGCAAAAGTTGGAGATCAACTTATAATGAATTAAAGAAATCCAAAGTTTAGCTACCGCTTGAATTAATTGAAAGAAAGATTTAAATAAATATCTGGGGTATAAGAGTTAAATCCTAAATTTTTACATAAATTTAAACAAAGGAAGAGTTTCAGCTAAAGACTTGTGATAAAATCAAATAGACACCAAAAACATTTATTTGTTAGGTTAATAAAAATAAATTGGATTTATGAAAACTTTAGCTTATAAGAATTAAGGAAATAATTTAATTTGCAAATTATGCTCTCAAAAAATTTTAAAATTAAATCTAGAATCATTTGAAATTGGCGGAGTGGGATGTTAGTTTATGAAGAGGGCTTTGAATTAGAGGCGAGGGTATATTTTTTCGCTCAAACCTCTAGTGAAATTTTTTTTGAAATTGGATGTTTAGGAAAACGAAATCTTATTTTCCATAATATATAATTTTTAACAACTCCATAATAACCCAATGTATATGTATAGGAGCAATGAATTTTATCATCTTAGTCTGTAACATATAATATTTTCAAATATTGGATGTCTATGTTTACCGAACAAAATTTTATTCTCATTGACATAGGATCTTTTAAGGATCAAAATCATTTCAAGTAGGACATGAAAAAAAGGAGATGGGTTTTTCAGAAAGAAAACTAGGTTTAATAAAAAAAATTTGATAGCAACCTTTATAAATTAAACGTTCCTATATTTCAAAAAAAAGAGCTTGGAGAAAACATAATTGAAATCTAAGGTTGTTATTTTCTATCAAAATAAATGTGCAACTATTTAGATGAGTTAGAAGTGGTGTTGAAAACAGGTACCTTATCTAAATAAATAAAAAAAATTAAAGCATAAGAAATTTTTTAAAACTAACCCCAGATATCTAAATTTATCGATCTCTAATTAATAAACGACTAGTAAATAAAAAATTAATAAAATTCGCTTATAAATAAACTCGCAACTAGATTTTTGGAAAGCGAAAAGGGTTAACAATAAGATGTTCGATTTATTTGTTACATAATAAACAAAATGTTTTGGGGATTTTAGGATTTTTATCTTTTTTTGTGTGTTTTTTATTATTATCTTTTTTTGAATTTTTAGGTTTTTTTATCTTTTTTTGTTTATTTTTTTGATTATTATCTTTTTTTGAATTTTGAATTATTCTCTTTTTTTGGATTTTTGATTTTCTAAGTATTTTTTGAGTTTTTAGTTTTTTTGATTTTTTTACGTTTTTAACAAATTATTTACAATAAAGGGGAGAGAAAGATGTGTTATTTACAAAGAAGAGAAGGGGGGAAGATATTTTTAACAATTTTTTGAGTTATTTTCTTTTTTTAAAACTTTTTATTTTATAAGTTTTTTTTGTGTTATGAATTTTTTTGAAAGAGAGGGGGGAAAGAAAGAGGTAATTTTTACAAAAATATTTACAATGTAAAAAAAAAATTGGACTTTTGTTTTATAATTTTTTGTGATTTTCTGTTTTATGAATTTTTTTTAGTTTTTTATTATAAAAAACAAGAAAAATTTTTTCATAGAGGTTTTAATTTTACTTTTTATGCATTTTTTGTATTTTTGATTGAGTGCGGAATATAGAAGTGCAAAATAAGAAAACTAAGATAATATCCTCATACTTAAATCCAGCATTGTCCCCAATATTGCAATATAAGTATGCGGAATGATAAAAAGTAATAAAATGAAGTATGTACAAAAAGAAATAGGAAAGGGGAGGAACTTCCCGTAAACGGGGTTGGGGAGGCTCGGGTACAAAACCCTGCATTATGTAAAAAAAATCAAAAATATAACAGAAAAAACAAAAAAGAAAAACTCGGCGAAAAGGGTGCGGGTGGTAGGGGCAAGTGTGTGTGACTTGTAAGTTAACGTCTTAGCTATATGAGCGCTACATATATGGGTTCCCCTAACGCACACAATAGAGTGAAGCGCGCCAAAGCAAAAAAATAAATATATAATATTTTGTAATAAAAAAGTTTTATTTATTTAAAGTGTTTTTATTTTTTTTATTTTATTTTTTTGTTAAAAGTGTTGTTTGGATTTTTAAAAGAAAATAAGTTAAAACAAAGCATATAAAGGTTTAATAACAAAGTATTATATTTTTTGGTTTTGTTAAATTGGTTTTTTTTATTTTCTTTAGTTGGTTTTTGGTAGGTTTTTTTAGTTTTTTGGTTTTTTAGGTTTTTTAGTTTTTTTAGGTTTTTTATTTTTATAGTGTTTAGTTTTTGTTGTGTTTTAGATTTTTTGGGATGTTAGTGTTTTAGATTTTTTTTATTTTTAGTTTTTAGATTGTTGGTTGGTTTTTAGTTTTTTAGATTTTTATGAGTTTTATAGTAATTGAATTTTTTTAGTTTGTAGGTTTTAAAATTTTTTTTAGTTTGTAGTTTTTAGATTTTTTTAAAAGTTTTAAAGTGTTTTAAATTTTTTAGAGACGACGTCATTTCATTTTTTTTTATAGATTAGACGAATATAATAAAAAATTTTGAGTTTTTGTTTGTTTTTTTAAAAGTAGTTAAATTATTATTATTATTATTATTAATTTTTTTTGGTGGCCATTTCGTTATATATATATATAGGTAAAAATAATAGTGCTCCAGAGTTCAAAATAACAACTCAAAAACTCCCCAGCAATGGCGCCAAAAACATGATGGGGGTTAAAACTCCAAAATTATTTCGAGCACGCGACGCCCCGGGTGGTTCGTTTAGCAAAGCGGAAGACAGGTTTTATAGAGAAAAACGAGGCACGCGGATTTATTATTTGAATATAAAACATTTGAAATCGAGTTTTAACAAAAGTAGGCAAGTGCACCAATTGTGTGCAGTGCAAGATATTCCGGTGAGAAATATCGGGGTCGTATTGTTCTCGGGGTCGGGTTGATTATTTCTACTCTTCCCTAGAGGGGAATATTATTTTACCGAAATTTTATCTTGTCGTAATATTATTTATATATAAAAAAAGAAAACAAAAGCATTTAAAAATGGAACCGATGAAGAATTTAGTGCAACAGTATCTAAAAGAATTTGAACTAAAATAAACTTTTAATAAAAAGAGATCCTAAATTTCAAATTAATTAAGGCGGAGACTTGGCCGTGGAGGTTCCATAACAATGAGTTCACCTATCTCTAGGACTATCGCTCACCTGAACATTAAGACTATTCGATCGGGCGCATGTCCGACGAAGGATTCCTCTTAATGCTCGCATTATGCTAAGAAGCCCGCTATTGGGTGGGGAACCCAATCTGGTAGCATTTCGTGCCTCCTCTCTCGAGTGTTAGTGCGAAACTCCATTTACCAAGGGGTGATCGGTCCATACGCACGGCCTCTCAGCTAGCTAGCGTATAGACTACGGAAATAGAGCCCACACATCGATATGTGGTTCTACGCGTCATAAACCCGGGGCAAACCTTAAGTAATTTAATTAATTAGAAAAACATGACTTTTAATTATTTAAAGCTATTTTATCTGTCTCAATGATCTTCGATACTGAGGGCTAAGAGCGGTTAGCCACTCATCGGAATCGGGACGGTTTGCGGGAAAAAGCGATAAAATTAAAGCAGAAAATGAAAGCCGAAAATAAAGCGGTAAATGAAAGCAGTAAATAAGGCAGTAAATTGCCAGCCATACTCAAACGAGTAGGTGGGAAATGAAAGCGAGTTCTACTCAAATGGGTAGGAGGAAATAAATGCACACACACACGCACTCTACAGAAATGAAAACGCACACACACACAACTGAAATTAAAACACACACACTCACTCGACAGAAATGAAAACGCACACACAACAGAAATTAAAACACACACACTCACTCGACACCAATGAAAACGCACACACACTACATGAATTAAAAACTCCACTTACAGAAAATTAAAACACACCTACACACTCTACTAGAATAAAAACACACCCACACAACAGAAATTAAAGTCTAGCTCATTCACTCACGCACTCTACAGGAAGGAAAACACACGCACTCTGCAGAAATTAAAACGCACACACTCACTCTACATAAATAAAAACATACACACGCACTCTATAGAAAGTAATGAAAGCTATAAAATCTATCTCATACATACACGCACACATACGAAAAAAAACAAAAAACAAAGTGCTCTAAAAATTAAAATAATTATATTTTTACCGGTGGAATGTGATAGAAATGCGTAAAAAGTAGAAATTAAAAATAACGGAGCAAAATTTTTTGAAAATAAATGAAAAATGAAAGTGTTCAAAAAATTAAAACGACTACATTTCTACCGCTAGAATGCGATAGAAATGAATAAAAAGGAGACAGAAAAATTAAAGGAGCAAAATGTTTTTGGAAAATAAAGCAAAAAATGGTGTTTGGAAAATTAAAATGATAACTTTTTCATCCTTATAATTTTATAAAAGAGCTTAAAAAGTGGAAATTAAGCAGAAAAAGAACGAAAAGTTTTGCATCCTAACAAAAAACTAAGTGAAAGAAAAATAAAATTCATTTTTTAAGGCATCTTTATAAACTTATAAGAATGAACATGAAAAGTACCAAAACGCTAAACTATGAAAACTATGAAAATTATGAAAGCATAAAACTATACTCATACACACACACACTCATTTTAAAAGAACTAAAACAAAGATAAAACAAAAAATAAAAATAAGATTGTTTAGAGTCGGCACATAGATGAAGTCCATAACAATGTAAAGGGAGAATTATAGCAGCCAGCCCCTATGCAAAATGGTTCCAAAAAAGAAGAACCAGCAGCTCATACAGCAACTGCCTATTTATAGGAAAAATTTCAAAGTACGCGTCCTAGGTCACCGGCATGTAGGGTGGCGTGTCAGCATTGTACATGAGGTGATCCAGCGACTTGACGACTAGTTTAACTTCG
The DNA here is from genome assembly GCA_039583875.1 of Platanthera guangdongensis. Taxonomy (NCBI): domain Eukaryota; kingdom Viridiplantae; phylum Streptophyta; class Magnoliopsida; order Asparagales; family Orchidaceae; genus Platanthera; species Platanthera guangdongensis. The sequence continues at coordinate 182,112,839 of CM077152.1, read as the reverse complement.
CGGTTGTACACGTGGTGGTCACGCCCTCGGTCACGGGCGTGTCGGTGGGCGTGTCTGGGAGGTCGATCTAGGGACGACGTCGCATCAACAAGTCATCGGCGCTGTCTTGTCGGGCCAGGTGGGGAAGTACACACCCGTGTCGCATCTTGACACGGGCGTGTCGGGTCGGGTGGACTATCTTCAAACGCGATTCATCGAGGGAGTGACACAGGCTCGGTCACGGGCGTGTCACAGGGCGTGTCATGGCTTTTTTCTTCACATGTAGCTGATTTCACGGGATTAAATGGTACACGCCCAGGTCACGGGCGTGACCTGAAATACACGGGCATGTACCATGCTAATTTTAAACAGTTTCTGGAAAATATCAGAAAAATAAAATAAATTAAGTTAGAATAAAAATTACAAAAGTAGAAGTATTTTATTGAACAAAATTAAGTAAAAATAACAGAAATAAATTAAAACGGCTTAATTAATATACATAAAAATACATATATTTACAACTTATCACTAACGTTGTGTCGTAACTCACCCAACGCCTACCACTCAATGCCTAAGCTCAATGTCAAGCTATCGCCGAGAGGTAGCTACTTGTTGGATCCCTAGTTGATTTGGGCTAGGTCCACTAACTTAGGATGTGACCCATCATGTATAGTCTGGGTCAAGTTTATGTCTTAGAGTCTAGGACAGTCCTCTATCTAAACTTCAGATGGACCAGCCTTCCTCAAGACCATCAGGAACTCCAGATCTATCAGTTTTTCAGACTAAGTGAAATGAGTTCGACGTTCGTCGAACTCAGCTCGACGAAGGGAGTTCTGCGCTCGACGATCGTGAGACAATTTGTAGTGCTGAGCTCGACGAACTATGTTCTTTGCTCGACGAACACCAGGATTCTACTTCAAGCTTTATCAGGACTACTTCAGAATTTCTCTAAGTCCAACTTCAAGCTTCGGTCGACGAATTATATTCTGAGCTCGACGAACTTGGACCTCAAGTTGTCAATTTCTCAGGTCGACGAAGTCAGCTTCTCTGGTCGACGAATGCTGTACTCTACTCGACGATTTCTGGACTCAGAGAATTTGTGTCGACACTTAGGGTTTGTGTCTACATTAGATAGCTTATGTCGACACTAGAGGATTTGTGTCGACACCAGGATATCTGTCGACACTAGAGGATTTGTGTCGACACCAGGATATCAGTCGACGCCAGCTTATGTCGACACCAAGATCAATCTGTCAACACCAACTTTTGTCGACACAGCATTTCAGCAGATGCAGGATATTTTGCCTAAGTCCAAAACTTTTCTCATCTCGACGAATTTGATTCTCAGCTCGACGAATACTGTCTTACATTGAAGATTGTCTGTTCAACGAATGAAGACTGTCAGCTCGAAGAACTCAACTCAGCTCGACGAACTCAGCTCAGCTCGACGAACTCAGCTCAGCTCGACGAACTCAGCTTAGCTCGACGAACTCAGCTTAGCTCGACGAACTCAGGCTCAGCTCGACGAACTCAAAACTCAGTTCGACGAATTATGTTCTTCGGTCGACGATTCCAGACTAGGTCTTCTTCCGTTCCCGTCTCATTCCATGGCGCTGATTCCTGAACATTTAATGGCAGTTTTTCCCAGAATACTACCGTTAGAATGCGAAGTTAATCCTGGATTATTACATACCATTTTCCCATGGAAAAAGTTGGGGAAATAATTAATTGGGGCTTCCTTTCCAGGCCGTCTGTCATTACTGCTCTATATTCAAAATTCGAATGGTTCTTATGAGACATGCAGATATACAGAAGGAGTGAGTAATACAGCAACACATAGACAACAAACAAAAGGAGACATACAGTGATTCAGACAACATAGAAAGAAAAAGGAATTCATTCTTGGCCCAGAGAGAAACTGATCAAGAAGAAGAAGAAGAATAACACTACATCAATATCAAGAGTCTTCTTCATCTGCTTTTACTCAGGATAACTTCAAAGACAATACATTCATATCAGTCACAAGAAGTTCGTGGAGACTTTCTCTGGACCTGGAATTCTAGGTCTTTAAAGACCTATCACCCTGAAGCAGTGCTCCAGCATTCTTCCCGATTCATTCTACATCTCAGGGGGAGCAAATCTGCTAAACAACAATCCACAAGTCTTCTCATTTGACTTGAGAAAGAGAAGACCTCATCACCCTCTCACTCCACCTCTGTACAGCGTTTTAATTCCCTTCAAAATTATTCTGGTTGCAAGTCTCCCTCCAAAAGACTTGAGGGTTTGGTTTTTAGGAACCTGATCAAAACCCCATTGGTGCCAGGACACCTGAACAACCCCTTCCTGCAGTGGATTCCTACCAGGGTGGTAGAAGAGTGGACTACCCAGATTTGGGGAACCACTATAAAATTCTTATGTCGTCTGGTTGCTTTCTTTTCTTTTTGTTTTTTGGCCTTGCTCTGTGAATGTGATGTGATTAACTAGTTGCTGCAACTTTGTTTATTGTAATTGCTTCCCTGCACACACACCTAAAATACAACAACAGTTGTAAAAGTTTTAAAATCACCAACATACTCTATTCACCCCCCCTCTAGAGTATATCTGATCTAACTAACACCTTCAGGTGGTATCAAGCATACCTCCTGAACTTTCAATTGGTATCAGAGGTTGGTTAAAACACCACATCTTCTAGGTTGGTTAAATTACCAGACCTTACAGGTTGGTTAACATATCATACCTGATTGGTTGTACAGGCTAACACCTGAACCCAAAGATCCTTTAGTTAGATCTGTTTGTTTTTATTCTGTTATTGGACTTATCCTCCTCACAGACATGGCCCAAAACAAGGATTATACAAGCATCAGACCTCCAGTGTGCAACCTTAATAAGTTTGTCATCTGGAAGGCAAGAATTAGATTATATATGAACTCCATTGATGCGGATATTTTTTCTGTCATTTCAACAGGTGTTCCTCCAGCTCCTACAACTTTCGCCAGCACATCAACTAATCTGAGTGCAGTACCACCTCCAGACAATACTGAAGCCTATAAGAAAGCCAAGATGGCTGATGCAAAGGCTATGAATATTTTGGCCCAAACAATGTCAGATGATATATTTCAGAAGGTGGCTGAGTGCACCTCAGCCAAGGCCATTTGGGACTCTCTCAATCAAATGGTAGCTGGCTCAGCTGATGAAAGAAAGGATAGGAGATCCAGTCTCATTTCTCTCTATAAGAATTTCAAAAAGGATGACACAGAATCTGTGGCTAAGATGTACAATAGATTAAGTTCAATCATCAGTGAACTCAAGACTCTTGACAAGGACATCACCTTAACTGAGGTGAATGACAAGATACTGATGTGTTTCCCCAGTTCATGGGATTCTAGAATCTGGCCAAGTAAAGAAGCCAGAAGCCTCAATGAGATTTCAACAGAATCTCTGTTAGGTAAGCTGAAGTCATATGAGTAGCTTGTCAAATCAAGAGAGGCAGCAGAACAGAAGGCAACTACCCCAGTTAGGAAGGAGCACAGCTTGGCCTTCAAAGCTTCTGAAGACAATGAAACATCTACATCCAATGAAGAGTTAATGAGTCTTTTTGCCAAAAGATTCTACAAAATGGCAAGAAAGGACTTTAGAAGAAAATCATCCAGGCAGGATGATAAGCCCAAATATGACAAGACACCAACTAAGGAGGTTGTGTGTTTTGGATGCAGAAAGGCTGGGCACTATATTTCAGAATGCCCAGAGAATCAGAAAAAGGACAAGGGCAGGGACAAGGATTCCAGAAGAAAACAAAGCAGCAGACCCTCCTCCAACAAATATAAAAGGAAAGACAAAGGATTTGTTGCTGAGTCCTGGAGTGACATAGAAGAGGAAACATCCTCCTCCAGCTCCAGTAAAGAAGAGGAAGAAGCCAGATCCAAGGAGGTGTGCCTAATGGCAATAGATGCCTCCAGAAGCAACTGTGGATCAAAAGAGGATTCTGAAGATGAAGGTGCCTTAGACTCAGAGGCTGATCAGGTGATTTCTAGTTTTGATTTCAATTCTGACTTATTTAAAGTAGAATTTAAAACTATGTGCATGGATCTAATAAACTCAGAGAAAGAAATAAAAACCTTGAGGACTAGACTAGAAAACCTTGAATCTGTCAGCACAGAAAATAGAAAACTAACTGATCAATTGACACTAGCTAATGAACAGATAATCAAGTTAAAATTTGAATTATGTGAGGCAAAACAACTTGAGCAATCTCTCAATGGGAGAAGCCTCAAGCTGATGGATATCACAAGCACAGTAAATGCCAGATTAAATGGCAGGCTGGGCTTGAGTGCTTTATCAAGTTTACCCCCCATAATAAAGAAGAATATACTTTCTACTCCTATAAAGTTTATCACTGCTAAGGGTAAAGAGAAACTAATTGAAAAACCCATGTCAGCAAACAAGTCAAATCCCCTAGACAATAGAAACAGAAAACAGAAGAAAGCTGTTAATAACCAAGTTCAGCAGAATTCGTCGAACTTAGATCGACGAAATCCTGCAAGTTCGTCGAACCCCGATCGACGAACGCTGAACGCAAACTTCAGAAATAATTATCCATCCAACTGCGATCGACGAACGGTGTATGGCTCGTCGAGCAGAGGTCGACGAACGTGGGATGCAGAAAATGACCATGGTCATTCTCTGAGTGGAGGTCGACGATCTCTTCCCCATTCGTTGAACTCTGGTTAACGAACTCACAATAATTCGTCGATCCCAGAACGACCAAATATAAATCATTTCTCCTATAGAAATTTTAAAGCAGCTAACAAGACATTTAATCCAGTAGCCGATTGGATAATCCCACCTAGGAGATATCACCCTCTAGGGTATAAGTCTCAACCTGCTTTATCAGTCATTTCTAGTTTTACTTTTCAGCCAAACCAAGGACCAAAGGTTACCTGGGTCAAGAACAATTGAGCTTTATTTTTTAATGCAGGTACAGGTGAAGAGCTGTCCAAGGTTAAGTCAGACCTGGTACCTGGACAGTGGCTGCTCCAAGCACATGACTGGCAGCAAAGCAAATCTCTCCATCTATAAGTCCAAGCTAGGATCAAAGGTGATATTTGGAGACTCAAAGAGTGGTCAGTCAGAAGGATATGGAAGAGTAAGCATTGGAGCAGTGACCTTCAAAAAGGTGACATATGTAAGAGGACTTAAACATAACCTTATATCCATAAGTAAATTATGTGATGAAGGTTATCAGGTTTCACCACTGTGTGAGTCTATGGATGGACTAAACCTTACCCAAGAGGTTCCAACTCATCCCACTCCACAGGCTGCTGAAGATAGTGAAGAAGAAGTCCAAGAGGAAGTAACTGAACTTCCATCAACAGCCAGTACCATTCCTCAAGAGGAATTATTTACAGAAGCTGTTACTCAACCAACTCCACCAACTGATCTTGTCACACTTAGAGATCACCACAGATCTCAAGTGATTGGAGACATTTCAGTTGGTGTACAGACAAGACATCATCTCAATCAAGACTTGATGCATGCCTGTTTTCTCTCTCAAATTGAACCTCTCACCATCCATGAAGCTGAGCAAGATCCCCACTGGATTCTTACAATGCAACAGGAACTAAATCAATTTGAGAGATGTAGAGTTTGGGATTTGGTTCCAAGACCCCATAACTACCCAGTTATTGGAACCAAATGGGTCTATAGGAACAAATTGGATGCACAAGGGAACATAGTAAGAAACAAAGCTAGACTTGTTGTTCAAGGCTATAGGAAAGAGGAAGGAATAGACTATGACCAAACCTTTGCCCCTGTTGCAACGTTTGAGGCCATTAGAATATTCCTAGCCTATGCAACCTACAAAAAGTTCAAAGTATTCCAGATGGATGTTAAGAGTGCCTTTCTGAATGGTGTACTTCAAGAAGAGGTTTATGTAGAACAACCTCCAGGTTTTATCTCTCTAACTCAACCCTCTTATGTTTACAAATTGCATAAAGCTCTCTATGGTTTAAAGCAAGCTCCAAGAGCTTGGTATGAGACCCTAGCTAGCTTTCTCTTAGAGCATAAATTTACAAGAGGAACCATAGATAAAACACTTTTCACTAGACATCATAAGGATCAAATCTTATTGGTACAAATATATGTGGATGACATTATTTTTGGGTCTACTGATCCCAAATTGTGCAAGAGGTTTGCTGACCTCATGCATTCCAAATTTGAGATGAGTAGCATGGGTGAGCTTTCCTACTTCCTTGGTCTCCAAGTGAAGCAGCTCCCTGATGGTATCTTCCTCTCCCAATCTATGTATGCTAAAGAACTTATTAAAAAGTTTGGGATGGGTGATGCTTCAGGAATGAAAACACTTATGGCTACCAATGTTGTTGTGGATTCTGATACAGCAGGGAAACCTGTAGATCAAAAACATTATAGGGTAATTATTGGATCCCTATTATACTTAACAGCTAGCAGGCCTGACATAATGTTTCACACATGCCTTTGTGCTAGATTCCAAGTGAATCCTAAAGAATCTCATCTTATTTTTCTAAAAAGGATTTTGAGATATATAAAGAGTTGTCCTAGTTTAGGACTCTGGTATCCTGCAGAGTCAGAATTTGAGTTAACTGGATACTCATATGCTGACTATACTGGATGTAGAGTGGACAGGAAAAGTACCTCTGGAACTTGCCAATTCCTGGGTATGAGACTTGTCTCCTGGTTTTGCAAAAAGCAGACATCTGTGTCTACATCAACTGCTGAGGCAGAGTATATGGCTGCTGGTAGCTGCTGTTCACAGATGTTATGGATACAAAACCAGCTCCTAGATTATGGTATCAACTTAAATAATTCAACCTTATTTTGTGATAATACAAGTGCTATTGCTATAGCTCAGAATCCAGTTCATCATTCTAGAACTAAACATATTGAAATAAGACATCATTTCATTAGAGACAATGTAGACAAAAAGAAGATTAACTTGATTCATATTCCTACTGATTTACAGAGAGCAGATATTTTCACCAAACCTTTAGATGAGAAAACCCATCTGTTCTTTATAAATCAACTGGGAATGATTAATGGAGAAGTGTTAACCTAGTTTCTGTCTGCATTCGACGAATTTTTCAGAGTTCGTCGAATGGAGTTCGACGAATTAGGGAAAGTTTGAGAGATTCTCGTCGAACGGAGATCGACGAATTCTCTGTGTGGAAACAATTTTCGTCGACCGAAGATCGACGAACCTTGCTTCAGAAACCATTTCGTCGAACGGAGTTCGACGAACTGTTTTCAATTCTTCTAAATGAGTTCGACGAACTACTCTCCTCCAACTTATTTCGTCGACCTCAGTTCGAAGATCTGTCTCTTTTCGTGGAACGGAGCTTGTCGATTCATATTCCGAAAATCTTATATCTAGGTTTTCTTCGACCTCCGTCCCGCGCTTTCAGTTCCTTTGCTCTTGATCGCCATTTTCTCTGTGATTTTCTTTGCGGGTCATCAATGGCGATTCCTCCAGGAGCACTTGTGGCGATGAAGTTTGATGCAGCATTCTCCATGGATTTTAAGTCTTTCCAACATTCCGATCCAATTTTTCTTTATATCCTGGAATTACTTGAAGAATTGCATCTCAAGGATTTCATGACTCGTAGCATCAAGCTACACTCAACCGAGATAAGAGAATGGGTATACACTGCAACCGTTTCTGAAGACGGAGATCTGACAGCACATATTGGAAACACTGTCGTTTCCCTGTCTCCAGCAGTACTTACTGAAATTTTTGGACTGATCAATGGTGAAGACAACTTGGAAATGGACGTTGAAGAATATTCTGATATGTTGAAGGTAATGGGTTTCTCCGGCAGCAACCCTAATAAGCTTCTGAAGAAGCATGAAAGAAATTGTACCCTAATCACCTAGAGGGGGGTGAATAGGTGACTTAATCTTTTTAAACTTTTAGGCAGATTATATCACATATTTCACAGAACTATAAACAGCATACACAGCATCAATCACATACATAGAGTACACACAGTTTTATAGTGGTTCCCCAAGGTTTGGGTACATCCACTTTCCCCCTTCGTCTATCTAGTAGTGTACTAGATTCGGCCAAACTCCTCCACTATTCCTCAGATCCTCAGATCTTACACTCAGAACCCAAACCAGGTTCCTACATCTCAGAGTGATCCCACTCCAACAACTCAGGCTCAACAGCCCTACCACTCAGTCTTCACAAAGACCTACACTCAGCCACAAGGCCTACACTCAGAGAAATGAATCTCCTACACTCAGGCACACAGGCTCTACCACTCAGCCTTTATAATTTCAAGCTTACAACTCAGATCCCTAAGGATCCTACAAGAAATTAAGAATACAATATATATAACCTCAACTCAGAATAAGAGAGAAGAGTTGACAGGTTTCTTGATGAGTTCTTGGAAGAACTCTGTTGAGATCAACCTCGCTTGGCTTCCTTCAAAGCTTCTTGAATGTAGAACATAGTAGGGTTGATTTTCTATGCAGCTGATCTTCAATCACTGCAACTTAAGTTTCAGATCTCAATTTTAAACCTTCTTCACAGCCTGGTTCAATAGCTGTCTTCTTGGAAGGAGCTCTCTCTCTCCAACTACTTAGATCTTCACTTGAATTGATTCTTCAATGAATTGCTTGATCTTATGTGAATCATCTTGTAGTTAATCATCTACTTCAGTTGACAGAATAAGCCTATATATAGGCCTTCTTCATGGTGACCGGCTGATCCGGTTTCTAACGACTTTCTGACAACTCTGACAGTTGCAGTAGACCGGCTGGAATGGCAGCTGTCATGTCATCCAGTCACTTCTTGAAATATCTGTAACTGTCTGAAAGTATCGAAATAGTCTGTCTTGAAGTGTCGACACTTATAGACTAAGTGTCGACACAAGTAGACTAAGTGTCGACACTAGCCTTCAAGGTGTCGACACAACTCCTTGTGTTGTAGAATTTACTTCTCGACACTGCTTCTTCAGAATGTGTCGACACTGATATTGTGTGTCGACGCAACTCCTTGTTCTTCAGTACTTAGTTGAATTCTGCTAAGTGTCGACACTACTCCTTTGTGTCGACACATCTTCTTGTGTTGAACTTGTTTAGTGTCGACACATCTTCTTGGTGTCGACACATGCCTTATGTGTTGATATTTGCTGAGTGTCGACACATCTGCTTGGTGTCGACACTTGTACTTAGTCTTCATAGAAATTTGTTGAGTGTCGACACAGCCTCCTAGTGTCGACACTTTCTTCATGTGTTGAGACTTTGGCTGAGTGTCGACACATCTCCTTTGTGTCGACACTTGTACTTAGAATTTGTTGAACTTTTGCTGAGTGTCGACACAGCCTCCAAGTGTCGACACTTTCTGATGTTGACAAAGTTCCTCTGGGTGTCGACACTGCTTCTAAGTGTCGACACAGCTTCTCTGAACATTTCATCATTGAGTGTCGACACAACCTGTATGTGTCAACACTTTCCTTCTGGTGTCGACTCTGCATCCCTGGTGTCGACACAAATACTCCAAGTGTCGACACTACTTCTCTGGGTGTCGACACAAGTCTTCTTAAGTGTCGACACTTTTCTTCTGGGTGTCGACACATGGACTTAGAAACTTTTCAGCTTTCCCTGCAAATACTTAACCTGCACAACTAAACTCAAAATACATCAAATACATTTTGATGTATATCATTGAGTAGGGTGAGGCTTCTTCAAATCAGGTACATTTATCTCAATGTACCTTACAATCTCCCCCTATTTGGAGAAGTCATAACCCTTAGTCAATGATATACACCATACATAACAAAATCACAGTATGATGTAAAGCAGGATTATATAACAGGGTAAGTACATAAACATGTATAAGCAAAATATGTATACACAAATATTACAGAACATTAATGCAATAGATTTAACATATATCACATTGTTCTTCAACATATTCATTATCCAAAAGTTTACAGATAGTTTAAAAATCAAATGATTACAACTGTAAACTAAAGAAAAATTCTATCTTATTGCTGCTCAGGCTCCCTGATCACAATGCCCTTTCCAGATTGTATCTTTGCTTGGACAGGAGCTTTAGTATCTTCATCATCTGCAGGCTTCTTTCCTTTAAGATACTTCTTTTTCAAATCTTCAGCTTTGATCTTCTGCCTTTCAAAGTAATGATAAGGCTTTGGAAAGTACTTGCTAGGCTCCTGGGTATTAGGAGGTAGCTTTCCCATCTTTGCCTTTCTTCTATATTGCACAATTGCCTCTTGCCTGGACTCATGCTTTCTCCACTCCAGTTCAGAATACCACTTGTTTCTATCTTGAATATTGTCCTTGGCATCCTTCCACGCAGTTAAGATAATATTCCTTGAAGTGGGGCTCCACTGTTCAAAGTCAGGCCTAAGTTCAGCTTGCTCTCTGAATCTCTTCTTAGACAATTGAGTCTCTTGTTCCTTCAGCAAAGCTTCTTGTTCTTTCAGTATTGCCTCTGGCACTGGCTGAACTACTTTTTCTATGATGACCTTCTGATTTCCCTCAGGTGGGTTATACATTGACTGTATATCTGCATGTATCATATCAAAGTCTGGTGGAGGGTAAATTACTTGAGCCACTTCAGCTTGCTCTCCTCCAAGATATGCAGGATTAATCCCAGACTCTGCAACATTATCATCATCACATAATGGAGGATATCCAAGGGTGGCTCTGATGGAATTTGAAATCCATTTTGCATGATCAGAGCCTGCTTTGACTAACACCCTCTCCCCCTTTATGACTTCTCTAATAATATGATCCCTCATATCATCTTTCGGAAATCTTATTTGGGCATCCAAATAGTTTACTCCATCCTTAAAGAAAGGTTTCAACCTTTAGAGCTTGTCAATTATAGCCTTTTGAGAGTCTGCAATAGCAGTTTTAACAGCAGTTAGGCTTTCTTGCAGTTGTTTGTCAAAAGTTTCTTTGGCTTTTGCACTTTCTGCAGACTGTGCAGTGGCTATATTCTTTATCTCAGTTACTATGGCATTATGTGAAGCTGTTAAATTATCATTCATCCTTAGCTGGTTCTCCAGAACATTGCCTTGCTTCACTTCAAGTTCATCCACTTGAGCTTTGATCTTCTCTTGATGAGTTGCTAGATAGACTACTGCATTTCCTCCCTTATGAAAGCAGTCAGTCATCTCTTTCTTATTCAGATTCATCTCAAATCTGATGGACTTAATATCTTGTGCAAAATCAAACTGTAGAGACTTATGCCCTTCATCCATATAAGATTGCAAAGCCTGTCTTTGCTCATCCATCTTTATCTGCATTGCAACCATCAGAGAACTGAAATCTGTAGATGGTGTTGGCTGTGATGCAGGCTGTGGTGCAATTGTTTGTAAAGCATTTTTGTATGTCTGGCTCCTCCTCTTGAAGACTTGAAATTTTCTCTTCTTGGCTCTTGCAGCCTCTTCATCTTCTGAAGCAGATGTGCTATCAATAGTCACTCTGTCCTTAGGACTTGGAGGTAGCTCCTTCTCAGTCCTTTGTAGCCCTTCAGTATCTTTTTGCACTTCAGTCTCTTTGCCTGCAGTTTTCTCTAAATTCTCCACTTGCTCCCCCTCAAGAATTACTTTCTCCCCCTCAGCAGCATCACTTTCTTTCTCAAAGTCAGTGTGGAGTAGGTCAGGGAATAGTTCTTCTAAGGTAAACTCTTGTTGAGAATGGGGTGGAGAGACTCTTATCTCATCAATAACTTGATCAGATACCACTTGATCTGCAACAGATGTGTCCTCCATGACAACATCTTGGGGTTGGCTATGTGTCTGTGTTTGCTGATTAACATTAGTTAATGAATCAGACAAAATATCAACCTCAATATGGAAATCTAATGCATTAATCTCAGTGATTACCTCAAGTATAGTGTGGGTAGCTTGTTCACTTTCTAGTGGAGGTGGCTCATCCACAAGTAAGGGCTCCCCTGGATGGAATCCTGGTGATTTGGGCTTGCTTGAGGTAGCTCCCCCTGCCTTGGTGCTTCTTCTTGTCTTGCTGAAGATTGTCCAGTATTTCCAGTTGCTTCCTCATCAGGAGTAAAGACAACTTGCTCCTCAGAACTGCTTGATGATTCTTGAGCCATAGGGGCTGATTTATTCTTCCTTTTCTGGGGTGTTACCTTCTCAGGAGTTGGCATTTCCTTAGTCAAGACTCTATTCCATCTAGAGAAGATTCTCATGTCCATCTTCCTCATGTGATTGATCTTAGATCCAGCTGCTTGACTCATCACCTCTGGTAAACTACTAGCTAGGTATAGACTTAGAATTCTGCCCATATTGGGTTTCTTCATACTCTCTTTAATCTTATCAAACAATACAGCAGACCTATCAGTATTTAGTTGGAAGATTAACCTTGTCATTAGACTGAACATATAAGCTGAAATCCTGTCATGTCCTCCAGACTTGCACAAGATAACTTTGCCAACAATTTTAGACAAGAATTTGCCTTGCAAATTCATTCCCTTCCTGTTGAAAACAGAACCTATTTTCAGATTGGAGTCCAATCCACACCATGTTAGTGCTTCCCTAGTCTTAGAAGTTGAAACATCTTCTTCTTCCTTAGTTTTAGGTAGTTGTAGTACATTTCTTAGACTTTTGGGAGAAACTTTCACATTTGCCCCATGAACTCTAGACTTTATCTTGAGTCCAGATTCATCTAGGGTTGCTCCATTCAGAAATTCCAGAACTTCTTTCTTCAATATCTTGGTCGGCTCTGAAATAAGAAATTCTAATTCTGTCTCTTCTATTAGGGTTATCACGCTTTTGATCTCAGGTTCCACGTCATCAAAAGTATGCCACACGAGTTCATAACCTTCATTCACATTCTCTTCGAGCTTGGGCGCCATTACGGTTTGAAGAAATTTGAATCTAGAGAAGAGATGTGTCGACACACAAGTTTGGTCTCAAAACTTTGGTGAGCGTGTCGACAGACAAAGGTGAAACCCTATTTATACCTTTGTAGAATCGAAGAGGAAGGGAGCGTCAAAATACTCAAATTGTGTCAACACTGATGATAAGTGTCGACACAGACTTATAATGTCTCGACAACTATGTGTCGACACAAGTATAGTCGACAGAATATATGTGTCGACACTTGGTTATGTGTCGACACCGCTTAGCTCGACACTTAGTCGAGACTTTACCAGATTAATGTTGAGTAAATCCTAAGTGTCGACACCACCTTGGATGTATCGACACCTACCCTGCATGTGTCGACACTAATTATCTGAAGTGTCGACACCAACTTCCTAGATATATCGTCACCTTTTCTCTGAAGTGTCGACACCACTTCTATGTGTCGACACAGAAAACTCTGTGTGTCGACACCATTTTACTTAGCCATTTTTTGAAAACTTATTCTAAGTTTATCATACCTAATTCAATTTTGAACCTATTGAATTTGGTTTCATCTAAGGGCTTAGTATACATGTCAGCTAGTTGATTATCTGTACTAATATACTCTAGGGAAATATCTTCCTTTTCTACATGTTCTCTTAGAAAATGGTATTTGATTTCTATATGTTTAGTCCTACTATGGGAGACAGGATTGTTTGCAATAGAAATAGCACTAGTAGAATCACAAAATAGAGGTGTTCTACTTACTTGTATACCATAGTCTTCTAGCTGATGTTGAATCCATAGAAGTTGAGCACAGCAACTTCCTGCAGCAACATATTCTGATTCTACTGTGGACATAGCCACACTTGTTTGCTTCTTGCTACTCCATGATATCAGTCTTCCACCTAGGAATTGACAGGTTACAGTTGTACTTTTCCTATCTTCCTTGCAGCCTGCAAAATCTGCATCTGAATAACCTGTCAGTTCAAAGTCTTCATTCCTAGGGTACTAAAGGCCTATATAAGGAGTGCCCTTTAGATATCTCAGAATTCTTTTGACTGCTGTCAAATGAGACTCTTTAGGGCAAGCTTGGTATCTAGCACAGACACATGTAGCATACATGATATCTGGTCTAATTGCAGTCAAATACAATAGGGAGCCAACTATCCCTCTATACAAAGTCTCATCTACAGGTTTCCCTACATCATCTTTGCTAAGAGACATACTTGACCCCATAGGAGTTTTCATGGTACTGGATGATTCCATACCATACTGCCTTATTAATTCAAGAGTGAACTTAGACTGGTATATGGATAAACCATTCTCAGTCTATCTAACTTGGAGTCCCAAGAAAAACTTAAGTTCCCTCATACTGCTCATTTCAAATTGACCTTGCATAAGTTTTGCAAACTTTCTGCAAAGACTATTTTTAGTAGACCCAAATATGATGTCATCTACATATATTTGGACTAGTATGATCTTGCCTCTGGATTCCCTAAGGAATAGAGTCTTGTCTATTTTCCCCCTTGTGAATTTATTCTCAATGGGGAAACTAGACAGGATTTCATACCAAGCCCTAGGGGCTTGTTTTAACCCATACAAAGCCTTTCTAAGTCTATGGACATAATTAGGTTTAGTTGAATCAACAAAACCTGATGGCTGTTCCACATAGACTTCTTCCTTCAGATTTCCATTCAGAAAAGCTGACTTGACATCCATTTGGTATACTTTAAACCCTTGATAGGTTGCATAGGAAAAAAACATCCTTATTGCCTCCAGTCTGGCTACTGGAGCAAAGGTTTGATCAAAGTCAATACCTTCTTCCTGCCTATATCCCTTAGCAACCAGTTTTGCTTTGTTCTTCACAATAACTCCATGTTCATCCATCTTGTTCCTAAAGATCCACTTAGTCCCAATTATGTTGTGGTCTTTTGGTTTAGGAACAAGCTCCCAGACATTGCATCTTTTGAACTGGTTCAGCTCCTCTTGCATAGCCTCAATCCAATGAGGGTCTAGGATAGCTTCTTCAAACTTCTTTGGCTCTACCTGGGATAGAAAACTGGAGTAGAGTACTGAACTTAGATTTCTGCTCCTTGTTTGTAACCCTTGTCTTAGATCACCAATAATTTGATCTGCTGGATGATCTCTTAGATGCCTAGTAGCTGGAGGCAGCCTGGCTTCATGTTGAACTCCTTCAGCTTCTTCAACTTGCTGCACTCCTTGGTCTTCTTCTGCATCAGGTGCATCTTGTACTCCCCCTGGACAGCAGTCACTATCATCTACATGCTGACTTGCAGTAGATCCTTCTTCAATAGTGAGCTTGTTCATCTTCTTAGTCACACCTATGGAGCTGCAAATACTTCTAGACAATTCATGGTTAATGAGTCTAGCTTCATCAAATACTACATGTACTGACTCTTCTACAACTTGAGTAGTCAAGTTGTAGACCCTATAAGAATTACTATTGTTGATGTACCCAACAAAGATCCCCTCTTGGGATTTGGCAGCAAACTTGGTTAAGTAAGACTTACCATTGTTAAGTATATAACATTTACAACCAAAGATCCTGAAATATGATAGGTTTGGTTTTCTGCCTTTCATAATCTCATAGGGGGTCTTATTGTGACTTTTGGTGATAGTAGCCCTATTAATTACATGGCATGCAGTGTTTACTGCCTCAGCCCAGAAATATTCTGGAAGAGATATATCACTTAATAGGGTTCTACCAGCCTCAATCAAGGTTCTATTTTTTCCTTTCAGCAATGTCATTTTGCTGAGGTGTTCTTGGTGAAGAAAATTCCTGAAATATCCCAAATTTTTCACATAGTTTTGTCATACTATCAGACTGGAATTCAGTACCATGGTCACTTCTTATTTTGACCACTGTACTGTCTAACTCATTCTGAATTTGTTTGACAAAACTATTAAAGATACTAGGTATTTCAGATTTCTGTCTAAGGAAGAACACCCAGGAAAACCTTGAGTAGTCTTCTACAACCATAAATGTGTAGACCTTCCTACCTAGGCTGTGAACTGGCATAGGACCAAAAAGATCCATATGCAAGAGGTATAAACACCTCACAGCATCTTTGTTCTCAATGCTATTAAAGGTGGATCTAGTCTGCTTGCCCTTTTGACAAGCTGAACATATCCCATCTTTAATACACTTAACCTGAGGACCATTCCTCACTAACTCTTTGCTATAGAGTTGGCCAATTGTCTTGTAGTTAAGATGGACTAGTCTCTTGTGCCATTTGACACAATGAGAGACTTTCTCATCAGCTACAAGACACACTGGAGAAACATTGTTCTCACACATAATGTCTAGACAATAGACATTTCTCTTTCTGTAACTAGTCAGAATGATATCTTGATCATTTGATCTCCTGATATGACAACCATCTTTGACAAATGAGATGTCATATGCTAAATCACTCAACTGACTTATACTAATGAGGTTGTGTTTCAAACCTTTAACATAAGCCACTTGAGTAATAGTTATAAGGTTGCTAGAAATGTTACCAAAACCTTTGATGATTCCTTTTTCAGAACCACCAAAGGTGACTTTAGGACCATCCTTGATTGGTGTGTAGTCCTTTAGCAATCCCCTAGTTCCAGTCATGTGCCTGTAACATCCACTGTCCAAGTACCATATTGGGGTATGGTCACTTGGACTCACCTACAAAACAGATTAGTTAACCATAGAACCCAAAGAATTCTTGGGTCCTTGGTGCTGGTTAGTTTGCCTCTTAACAAAGTTACCTGTAGCTTTTCTAGCAGGCAGATTGCTACTCACCTTGGCACTAGAATTGTGCCAACGGTCTATGACAAAGTGGCCAACCTTGCCACAACACCAGCACTCAAATCTATTGTACCTTTGCTTGGGTACAACCCTGGCTGATTTATCTACAGCAGGCTTGTTGAGTACTGGGGCTTTGCCCTTAGACTTGGACTTTACAGTCCTAGCAGGTTGTGTAAACCCTAATCCAGTTTTACCCTTTTGATGTACAAATTCATCTATCAAAGGTAAAATAAATTTTGGTTTAGAATACCTTGCAACTATATCTCTCTCCTTCTGAAGACTAATCTCCAGATTTCTGATTTGATCATTTTTAAATGTTATAGTCCCCGTCTGAATAACAGTTATGTTCTTCAGCCTGGCTATTTCATTTAATTTTTGATCAATCTCCTTATCAAAATTTGTTGTAGCAACTTTAAGTTTAGCAATCTCCTTAGCCTGACTCTTGACCAAGGATTTGCTTTTCTTTAAAGCTTGCAACACTACTCTATATTCATCAATCAATTGATGAATGTCTCCTTCAGATTCAGATTCACTCTCATCACTTGATGTTGATGAATCTGATTCTGAACTAGCACTAGAAATTGAACTTAAAGAACAATTTTGTACCTGACTAGGTCCAGGCTGCTCCTGGATTTTATCACCTTCAGATAAGGCCATCAGTCCCTGGCACTGATTGTCCTCTTGCTCATATATAGAGTTCATTAACTGGATGAACTCCTCTTCTTCTTCTTCAGCAAATAGTCTAATGTAAGCTTCAGCTTCTGAATCAGTTTCTGAAGAAGACATATCTGACAGACTTTTGTCCTTCTTTGCAACAAAGGACCATTCCTTTTTTGCCCTTGATTAGAGTCTTCTTCTTCTCAGTAGACTCTTTCTTTTTCTCTGGACAGTCAGCAACATGTCCTTGTCTGTTACAACAATAACAGACAATCTTTGAAGATGTAGTTCTACTTGTCTTGGGCTTTCTCCTGTCATTCTTTGATGACTTCTGTGAAGTGGATGGCTTAGACCACCACTGTTTCTTCTTTAGGAACTTCTGAAAATGTCTTGTGAAAGCTGCAAAGTCCTCATCACTCTCACTGCTTTCAGAATCTTTACTGTCTGACTTATCTGTCTCAGTCTCAACAACTTTTGGTGGTGGAGATGGAGACTTACTTTTATATTTCTTGGTAGCTTCTGTCTTGAATGCCACAGCTCTTTCTTTATGCTCTATTCTGGTAGTTTTCTCCTCCTCTTTCCTAACCATTAGCTGCATTTCATAGGATAACAGCTTTCCAAACAATGTTGGAGGAGGTATATCTGCTAACTTGGCCATTTCCCTTATGACACAAATCTTGGTATCCTAGTCTTTAGTTAGGGATCTCAAGAACTTATCATTCAGCTCATAATTGCTGAATTCTCTTCCATAGGACATTAGCTCATTAACTATCCTATAGAATTTCTTGTAGAACTCAGTTATGCTATCAGACCTGCCTTGCCTGAAGCTCTCATATTCTTGGTTTAACAAAGACTTTCTATCCTGTCTAACTTCTTCAGAACCCTCCATGTACACTATCAGAGTATCCCACATCTCCTTTGATGTTTTACAGTGTATCAAGTTCTGAAATGTAGCATCATCTATGGCACTTACTATTATATTCTCGGCCCTTTTGTCCATGGTGGCCAGAATAATCTCATCCTTGGTCATTTCAAAAAAGTCCTTAGGAGTTCTCTAATTTGCATCCAGGACTGAAACTTTCATAGGCACATATGGCCCTTCTTTGAATTTGATATAGATTCTAGGGCCAGAGGCTTCCATAAATAGCCTAACCCTTTCTTTCCAGATGCCAAAGATCTCTTTTCTGCAAATTGGCAACTTCATGGATCCAAGTTCTTTATGATTCTCTGTTGAACCCATTTTCTTGATTTTCTTGATTCTGCACTTGATTATACTGAATCTGCCAACAGGATCTACTCAGACAGTTATGTACTCTTTTGAGTAACCTCGCTTTGATACCACTTGAAAGAAATTGTACCCTAATCACCTAGAGGGGAGGGTGAATAGGTGACTTAATTTTTTTAAACTTTTAGGCAGATTATATCACAGATTTCACAGAACTATAAATAGCATACACAGCATCAATCACATACACAGAGTACACACAGTTTTATAGTGGTTCCCCAAGGTTTGGGTACATCCACTTCCCCCTTCGACTATCTAGTAGTGTACTAGATTCGGCCAAACTCCTCCACTATTCCTCAGATCCTCAGATCTTACACTCAGAACCCAAACCAGGTTCTTACAGCTCAGAGTGATCCCACTCCTACAACTCAGGCTCAACAGCCCTACCACTCAGTCTTCACAAAGACCTACACTCAGCCACAAGGCCTACACTCAGAGAAATGAATCTCCTACACTCAGGCACACAGGCCGTACCACTCAGCCTTTATAATTTCAGGCTTACAACTCAGATCCCTAAGGATCCTACAAGAAATTAAGAATACAATGTATATAACCTCAACTCAGAATAAGAGAGAAGACTTGACAGGTTTCTTGATGAGTTCTTGGAAGAACTCTGCTGAGATCAACCTCCCTTGGCTTCCTTCAAAGCTTCTTAAATGTAGAACACAGTAGGGTTGATTCTCTATGCATCTGATCTTCAATCACTGCAACTTAAGTTTCAGATCTCAATCTGAAACCTTCTTCACAGCATGGTTCAATAGTTGTCTTCTTGGAAGGAGCTCTCTCTCTCCAACTACTTAGATCTTCACTTGAATTGATTCTTCAATGAATTGCTTGATCTTGTGTGAATCATCTTGTAGTTAATCATCTACTTCAGTTGACAGAATAAGCCTATATATAGGCCTTCTTCATGGTGACCGGTTGATCCGGTTTCTAACGACTTTCTGACAACTCTGATAGTTGCAGTAGACCGGCTGGAATGGCAGCTGTCATGTCATCCAGTCACTTCTTGAAATATCTGTAACTGTCTGAAAGTGTCGAGACAGTCTGTCTTTAAGTGTCGACACTTATAGACTAAGTGTCGACATAAGTAGACTAAGTGTCGACACTAGCCTTCAAGGTGTCGACACAACTCCTTGTGTTGTAGAATTTACTTATCGACACTGCTTCTTAAGAATGTGTCGACACTGATATTGTGTGTCGACACAACTCCTTGTTCTTCAGTACTTAGTTGAATTATGCTAAGTGTCGACACTATTCCTTTGTGTCGACACATTTTCTTGTGTTGAACTTGTTCAGTGTCGACACATCTTCTTGGTGTCGACACATGACTTCTGTGTTGATACTTGCTGAGTGTCGACACATCTGCTTGGTGTCGACATTTGTACTTAGTCTTCATAGAAATTTGCTGAGTGTCGACACAGCCTCCTAGTGTCGACACTTTCTTCATGTGTTGAGACTTTGGCTGAGTGTCGACACATCTCCTTTGTGTCGACACTTGTACTTAGAATTGGTTGAACTTTTGCTGAGTGTCGACACAGCCTCCAAGTGTCGACACTTTTTGATGTCGACAAAGTTCCTCTGGGTGTCGACACTGCTTCTAAGTGTCGACACAGCTTCTCTGAACATTTCATCATTGAGTGTCGACACAACCTGTATGTGTCGACACTTTCCTTCTGGTGTCGACACTGCATCCCTGGTGTCGACACAAATACTCCAAGTGTCGACACTGCTTCTCTGGGTGTCGACACAAGTCTTCTTAAGTGTCGACACTTTTCTTCTGGGTGTCGACACATGGACTTAGAAACTTTTCAGCTTTCCCTGCAAATACTTAACCTGCACAACTAAACTCAAAATACATCAAATACATTTTGATGTATATCATTGAGTAGGGTGAGGCTTCTTCAAATCAGGTACATTTATCCCAATATACCCAACAAAGCAACTGTCTGCCGCCTATCAATTCTTGGTCAACATTGTAGGAAAACTTCTGATGGGCAAGCACTCGGCACATGACTATATCACTCGCCATCAATTCCCGATTATGTGCGCAGTGCTCAACAAACGACAGGTTGATTGGGGCATGGTCTTCTTTGACCTAATCAAGAAGAAAACAAGCAAGAAGGAAGTCTGCTACGGCAGAATCCTGGGGATTTTCCTCCAGGAAAAGGCCAGTGAATGTTTGGTCTCCCCGACCACATTCATCAATGCCAGCAAGCGCCTCACCTGCGCCTTGTTTGGCAGATGGGAGAGGACCATCACTAAACCCTCCAAGGGTTCCTCCTCCTCCATCAACGCTTCTGAGAGCACAAGGACCGTCAAGGTCACTCCCCACCCTGACACTGAAGAGGCCTTTCCCCCTACCAAATCTCTTCCCTCTCCTCCTGCACCTCAATTGACTCCACCTCAACATCAATCTCCACCGATTGATCTTACACATATCCCTACACCTCCAGTTTCCCCCACTGAAACTCATATTCCCTCACCTCCTCAATCCCCTCTTCCCCCACACTTATCCACTATTCCATCCTATTCCATACCCACTGAACCACACACTGTTCTCCCTCCATTATCCCCTCCCCACATTCTTCCTTCCTCCTCTGCTTCTATTCCCTCCACCATCCTTTCTCCACTTCTGGACTCTTCCACCATTCCCTCCATCATCTCTCTTCTGACTCCTCTCATTCAATCCCTCATCACAGAGGCCATTACACCTCTTGTGAATTCCATTAATTCTTTATCTGCACAAATCACAGCCCTTTCTGCTGCCCCCTCTTCATTCAGGGGCCTAGCTCCAGGTTCTCCTGAACCCAGGCAGGGGGAGATGCTCCATGATGAAGCTGGTGCAGCAGCTGCAGAGATTGATACAGTTGATACAGATACAGTTGATACAGTGCTTGATAATGCAGTTGCAGTTACAGATACAGCAATTGATTTCATTAAATTTATGGACACTGACATTAGCTTTGATGAGTCAGTAGATACAATAACAACTGCTGGTGATTTCATTATACATCCCACAGTTAATTTATCTAAGATACTTCATACCTTTGATTCTGTATATATGAAGCTTCCTTCAGTAGAGGTTGCTAAGCCATATTTGGATATTGTCCAGTATACCTCTCCAGTTAGTCCAGCAGTTGTCAAGCAACTCTGTGACACCTTTGCTGCTCCTACTGCTGTTCCAATTCCTGTGTCTATTCCAGAAATCTGCCCTGTCCCAGATTTTGTCATGGATGATTCTCCCATGCCTGATCTGGATGAGCTCATTCTAGCAGACATTGAAGAAGAGAACAAGGCAGCAGCTGAAAGCTCTGTCTCTACTACTGTTGAACCCTCACCCTCTGAACCTTCTATCCCCCCTCAAGAAAAACCTCCTTTCATTCCTGATGAAACCCTGAGAAAGTTGAATGTTCTGTATGACAATCCTCAGAGCTCAGGTTCTGATGATGATGATGAATCAGATAAGGAGGCTGCTAAAAAGAAAAAGAAGTTACTTTCTAAGAAAAGGAAGGCTCCTCCTCCTCCTGCTCCCAAGCCTAATCCCACTACAAACACTCCATACTATATTCTGCACAATGTTGCTCCTTACAAAGGGATGCCTGCATGGATGTGGCTATCAAAGAACCAGCAAAAAGAGAAGAAGAGGAGTAGGAGATACTCTCCTCCCCCAGTTCATAGATACAGAAAGGATCCTCCTCCTCCTCCTCCTCCAGCAGCAGGTGCCTCTGGCTCTGGCCCTCAGAGATCTGCCCATATTCAAACTTATCAGAGACAAACAGGGAGATCTTCTGGTGGTAGTCAGCCAAGGCCACCATCTTCAGGCAGACAACACCATCAACAACCACAGCAGCAGCAGCATCACCAGGAACATAAGGAACATGAAGCTGAAAGGCCCTATTCTCCTCTTGAAGATCCAGAAACAGCCAACACAGCCAGAATGACAAGGTTCCAAGAGATTATTGGCTTATCTCTAATCAACAAAGCTAAAGCTGAAGGCAAGGACACAACAGACTTAACTACTATGTCTCAGTACAGGAGAGATGAGCTAAAGAGATTTGGGAAAGCAAACAAGCTACTCAATGTTGATGAGTACATACATCTTCACCCAGAAGCAGTTGTCCCCAGAGCCACTTCACTGAACATTATAGGGGCAGCTGACATGACTATGACCAAGGCTCAAGCTTCAGATCCCAATAGGGAAATCATTTTCAAAAAGACAGGAGATAAAGCACCAGAAGACAAGCTAAAACAGAAGAAGACAGAGAAGTAATTTTGTGGTAATTTTCATTTCTGCTTCTATTTCAGACTATATCTTGTACTAAAACAAAGCATGTATGTATATATATATATATATATCTGATGCATGTATTGTAAATTCTCTGTCAGATATATTTCTCAATTTTGCTTTGTTTTTCTGTTTGTTCTTTGCTTGGAGTCTCTGTTAGTGACCTAACCCAAATAGGGGGAGATTGTTGGATCCCTAGTTGATTTGGGCTAGGTCCACTAACTTAGGATGTGACTCATCATGTATAGTATGGGTCAAGTTTATGTCTTAGAGTCTAAGACAGTCCTCTATCTCAACTTCAGATGGACCAGCCTTCCTCAAGACCATCAGGAACTCCAGATCTATCAGTTTTTTAGACTAAGTGAAATGAGTTCGACGTTCGTCGAACTCAGCTCGACGAAGGGAGTTCTGCGCTCGATGATCGTGAGACAATTCGTAGTGCTGAGTTCGACGAACTATGTTCTTTGCTCGACGAACACCAGGATTCTACTTCAAGCTTTATCAGGACTACTTCAGAATTTCTCTAAGTCCAACTTCAAGCTTCGGTCGATGAATTATATTCTGAGCTCGACGAACTTGGACCTCAAGTTGTCAATTTTTCAGGTCGACGAAGTCAGCTTCTCTGGTCGACGAATGCTGTACTCTACTCGACGATTTTTGGACTCAGAGAATTTGTGTCGACACTTAGGGTTTGTGTCGACAGCAGACAGCTTATGTCGACACCAGAGGATTTGTGTCGACACCAGGATATCTGTCGACACCAGAGGATTTGTGTCGACACCAGCTTATGTCGACACCAAGATCAATCTGTCGACACCAACTTTTGTCGACACAGCATTTCAGCAGATGCAGGATATTTTGCCTAAGTCCAAAACTTTTCTCAGCTCGACGAATTTGATTCTCAGCTCGACGAATACTGTCTTACATTGAAGATTGTCTGTTCAACGAATGAAGACTGTCTGTTGGGTATTGTATCCACAATTACCTGGATTTGAGGAAGCCACCTGTCAAGCTAAGATGAATTCACAATGTATTTGATGAAACATCTTAAGTTGTGCTTGCAGCTCTTCCACGCTAAGTGCACACCAATGTCAGGGTGCAGTAGGTCAATATACACGGGTCTGCACGACGTAATCCCTCGCTGAGCAGATCAGTATGTTGGCCTACGTGTACTCTCTCTATTGGAGTGCACTTACTTTCAAGTACAGGGCCATGTTTATGCAAGAGAAGACAAGGAGCAAGGATGGGTCAAGGAGCAACTCTTGAGTGGAATGACGAAAATTCGTCTAAGTGAAAGTCGACGAGAATCACCAAGTGATTCTCGCCGATTCGGCGAGAATCACTAGTGATTCTCGCCGAATCGTCGAGAATCATTAGTGATTCTCGCCGACTCCTTCCGGCTACCTTAAAATGGTGCCAAGTGAGATTCGGCGAGAATCACTAATGATTCTCGCCGAACCCGTCGCTGAGCAGGTCATTAATACCAAGGGAAAATCGTTGAGAATCAACAAGTGATCCGTCGAGAATCACCAGTGATTCTCGACGAATCGTCGAGAATCGTTAACTGATTCTCGCCGATTCGTCGAGAATCACCAATGATTCTCGACGAATTTTACTTGGCGTTTTCTCTGGATGTTCCTGAACCGGATTCTACAGCTGTCAATTTTCTGGACCGGGATTTAGGGATTTCTATTGTGGGTCCCATAAACGGTCATATTGGAGTTATCTACAGTATATATATTCGGGTATTTTGAACAGTAAAGCAAAGACAAAAAAGAAGCCGAGCAGAGCAAACCCTAAAATCGCGAAATCGCTCCGCCGCATCCGTCGCCGCTCGCGCCAGTCAGCCGCCGCTGTTGGTCGTGTTTCTTCCCGATCTCCGGCAACAGAAGCTTAGCAAAGCTTGAGTCTCACGCGTCTATCCAGAGATCCCTTGTCTCTCGATTTGTTGATCGGGAAAAACTTCCCATCCGAATCGATCGAGACGACCGATCCTTGTGTGACCGTTGGTAGACCTAGCTTGCTTCGCTACGAAGATTGGATCTCTATTTTCAGCAGCCGCTCATTATCATAGCTGCCGATCCCGAAGCTAGCCGCCGCTCGTGTTGCCGACGCCAGTTCCGGGGAGATCCTCTCCAAGAGAGATCAAGGTTGTAGACTCTTCGTTGACTTCACGAACACGTCATCGAACGAAGAGGAACACCGTAGTCTCCAAACGAAGTTTGTATCTCGTGTACATTCTATATTTACTTTTGTTGTAAAGGAACTCTTGTTCCGTGTTGTAAGGGTTGGGTGCAACCCGTTTTGTGGGAGTGTTGACTCTCACGTGTGGAAGGGTTCCTTCCGATAGTGCAGGGATTGGATTTCAATCCTGTTGGAGAAGAGACCAAGTCGTCCCTTGTTGGGAGATAGGTCGAAGGGGGAAAGTGGATGTACCCAAGTCGGGGAACCACTATAAATTGCCTGTGTATTCTGTGTGCTGTGCTTTTTTATTTTTATTGTGCAGGTACATTCGTAAATTCCGCAAAAGCGCCACACGTCACCTATTCCCCCCCCCCCCATAGGTGCACATAGTTGACACTAGGTGGACTTTCAAGTGGTATCAGAGGGAGGTTACTCATCAAAAAGGTTAACACCTTGAGTAGAATCCTGCCACCAGTGTCAGAGGCATGGAGCTGGATTATGAGATCCCGCCACTCAAACTCCCCGCATGCACAAAGGATTATTATCCCATCTGGAGGATGAGAGTGTCATTTCACCTTGATGCAATCGATCCTCGAGCATCCTTCATCCTGGAAGAGGGTCCGTTCATTCCCATGAAGACCTCCGACTCTGGGATCCAAGTGCCCATGTGCATTGCTGAGATGTCAGAGACAGAACTGTCCTTATTTAACTTGGACGAGAGGATTCGTCAAATTATCTTGGATATCTGGTTTGGAGCTTCTCGCTCTAGATTAGCAAAATGTAGGACGGCTAAATCCATGTGGGTGATGATATCAGAGTGGATGGGGGAGTCAGAGAAAGCTGGAATATGATGTCAACCTGAGGAGGAAGCCTATGTGGGGGTCCTCACCTCTGAAGATGAAGGCAAGCATCACTCGGACAGCATCAGAGCTCCAGTGTCCGTGTTAGAGACTGACGAGGCCAGTGAGGAAAGCAGCTCTGATGAGGATGAAACAATGGTCACTGGCTCTAATGACAATAACACAGATGAGCAGGTAACATCTTCATCCTGCCCCGTATCTTTTGAACCTTCTGAAGACAGAAACTGCTCTCCTCTAGAAAATTCTGATTCCCTGAAGAGAGCCCTTCAGGAAAGCAACCTACTTGCTGAGGAGCGAGCTCAAGAGATTGCTCAACTGAAGATCTTGTTGGTTCTCCAATTGGCGTCCAACAAGGTCAAGGACTCTAAGATCTCAGCTCTAGAGAGTAGTCTAGAAGATGAGAAAAGAATAGTATCAAACTTTTCCAAGGTTGATGCTATAAAGAGAAAGCAAGAAAATGGGTGGATCTCCCGGATTATTAATTCGTGGAGAAATGGGGAAACGGTATTCCGACCCCCCACTCCAAGCAGGAAGGCAACTCATCATGCCTTCAGGTATGACCACAGGAATAGTCGTGGTCACTGCAAGGGTGATCTGTCCCCATGTGGAGACACCCGTAGTGCAAGGGCCGTCGTGGCCACCCATGAGAGAATACCTAAGGCTCCTTCTGAGCCCTTTGTATTCACTGCCACTGCCTCATCTCGATGCGAATCTGCATGTCCTAGCTCACAGAACATTTCTCACCACCCGAGGACACAGGATAGGGAGGTTAGAGGTCATGGTGTAAGTTTTCATGGGGCCTCAGGAAGGGGGATGCCTGAAAGAATGGCACCACCTTCCCGGCCTCATGACGCTCACAACATGCATTCCTTCCACCCTTCCACGTGTCACAATGGAAGAGGAAATTGTGTGAGGCAATCATGCTTTATCCCATTTAGTCCTAAGATCGTGACTACCTCAGCCACTAGATCAGGTAGGAAACGGCGATACAACATTCGCCCATGTTGGTGCTGCGGCAAAGTGGGACACTTTGCCATCGACTGTTGGCACAACCCCTCTGTGCCAAGGGCAGGGGCTCATCCACACTCACGGAACAGAGGTAGTCTTCCTGACAGGTTTTCTGAAGGAAGGCAGTTGCTTGCTTATGCTAACAGGAACCTAGGACCCAATATGATTTGGGTTCCTAAGGTAAGGTAATTCTTTCTTGCAGGGTAGTCTAGGTTCCCATGAATATGATGGGAACTAGACAGTAGGTGGCTCAAGACTAAATTGGAACAAGCGTCTGCAATAACAGATGTGATATCTATTTGAGCATACTCACATTGAGCCCCTGATATGTTCTACCTATGGGACTAAAACGATGACTCTCAAAATCCCAGCAATTCTTCCAGTAGTATTCTTGAAGATGCAGGTGCTCGACTTGAACAGCTAAGGCTTCATTTGTTTTAGCGGTGGCGGGTGGATCCGGCGGGTGGAAACGGAGAGTTCGAACCGGAGGGGGGAGGTGGCTACTCCAAACGGAGCATTTTGGGGCTTTTCTCAAGGTGGGCGGGTGGAAACGGAGCAAACGCCGCCGGAGGTTCATTTGTTTACCCTCCTTCCGGCGGCGTTTGCCCAAAACGGAGAAGTGAAATGCCCAAACAAATAGAGCCTAAGTCTGGATGAGACCGCTAAAGATGACGCTCCTAAGTACGTCAAAGCTTCCACCTCCACGTCATCTGAAAATGTTGAAGATCAAAATGGAACAAATATCTTAGAAGAAGGAGAAGCCCAAGAAGTAGTCAAAGCTCCAGACACCAGACTTCTCGAGCTCCGGCACGTGAGGGATCATCCTAGAGATCAGATCATCGGAGATCCTCGTGTCAGTGTCAGAACTCGAAGAGGTACTATTAACGAAGTATTGCATCTTAGCTTCCTGTCACAGGTTGAGCCAAAGAAGTTCGACGAGGCGAACAAGGATGCAGCATGGATTCTGGCCATGCAAGAGGAACTACATCAATTCGAACGTTGCAATGTTTGGACGCTGGTTCCCAGACCATACAAGCAGAATGTGATTGGCACGAAGTGGATCTTCAGAAACAAGCTGGATGAACATGGTGTCATCGTAAAGAACAAGGCCAGGCTGGTGGCTCAAGGTTACAGACAGGAGGAAGGGATTGACTTCGACCAGACCTTCGCACCAGTAGCACGGCTCGAGGCAATCAGGTTGTTCCTGGCATATGCTTCACACAAAGGATTCACAGTCTATCAAATGGATGTGAAATCGGCATTCCTGAACGGAGACCTGAAAGAGGAAGTATACGTCGCTCAACCCCCAGGGAGTAGGGATGACAGGAAAAGCACTTCCGGAACGTGTCAATTCCTCGGAAGAAGGCTTATCACATAGAACAGCAAGAAGCAGAACTGTGTGGCTACCTCCACAGCAGAATCTGAGTACATCTCAGCAGGCAGCTGTTGCGCACAACTCCTATGGATCAGAAACCAATTAGCCGACTACGACCTTCAGTTCAAGGAAGTTCCAATGTACTGTGACTCCTCCAGTGCAATTGTCATTGCCAACAATCCTGTCTCGCACAGCAGAACGAAGCATATTGAAGTGCGCTACCACTTCATTCGGGAGCACGTGGAAAACAAGGACATCTCTCTCTGTTATGTCCCCACGGACAAGCAGATTGCTGATATATTCACAAAGCCCTTAGACGAGGCCAAGTTCAATCTTTTCAAGACTGAATTAGGGATGCTCAATTATGAGGAATGAAGACTCCAGAAGCTCCAGGCTCGTGCATGATCTGAGGGGGAGCAAGGAAATCAAGTGTGAGCACGGACGCAAGAACTGAGGGGGAGCAAGGGGTCAAATGCTACCGCCCCGATTTGCAGAAGCCGAAAAGGGGGAGATTACCCTCTCGGCCAAGGCTAAGGTGGCTCCAAGCTTGCTCCCAAGAAATTGGTATTGGTAAGGGATAACTCACTCAACTCAATGTTAAGTTTATGGTTTTCATTCCCATTTGCTCTATTCACCTTAGCTTGTAGGGTTTAGGCTTCTTCAAATAGGGGGAGATTGTTGGGTATTGTATCCACAATGTACCTGATTTGAAGAAGCCCATGGACAAGCTAAGGTCAATAGACTATGTATTTGATAGGTGTTATTCATCTTAGCTAGTAGGGTTTTGGCTTCGTCAAATAGGGGGAGATTGTTGGGTATTGTATCCACAATTACCTGGATTTGAGGAAGCCACCTGTCAAGCTAAGATGAATTCACAATGTATTTGATGAAACATCTTAAGTTGTGCTTGCAGCTCTTCCACGCTAAGTGCACACCAATGTCAGGGTGCAGTAGGTCAATATACACGGGTCTGCACGACGTAATCCCTCGCTGAGCAGATCAGTGTGTTGGCCTACGTGTACTCTCTCTATTGGAGTGCACTTACTTTCAAGTACAGGGCCATGTTTATGCAAGAGAAGACAAGGAGCAAGGATGGGTCAAGGAGCAGCTCTTGAGTGGAATGACGAAAATTCCTCTAAGTGAAAGTCGACGAGAATCACCAAGTGATTCTCGCCGATTCGGCGAGAATCACTAGTGATTCTCGCCGAATCGTCGAGAATCATTAGTGATTCTCGCCGACTCCTTCCGGCTACCTTAAAATGGTGCCAAGTGAGATTCGGCGAGAATCACTAATGATTCTCGCCGAACCCGTCGCTGAGCAGGTCATTAATACCAAGGGAAAATCGTTGAGAATCAACAAGTGATCCGTCGAGAATCACTAGTGATTCTCGACGAATCGTCGAGAATCGTTAACTGATTCTCGCCGATTCGTCGAGAATCACCAATGATTCTCGACGAATTTTACATGGCGTTTTCTCTGGATGTTCCTGAACCGGATTCTGCAGCTGTCAATTTTTTGGACCGGGATTTAGGGATTTCTATTGTGGGTCCCACAAACGGTCATATTGGAGTTATCTACAGTATATATATTCGGGTATTTTGAACAGTAAAGCAAAGACAAAAAAGAAGCCGAGCAGAGCAAACCCTAAAATTGCGAAATCGCTCCGCCGCATCCGTCGCCGCTCGCGCCAGTCAGCCGCCGCTGTTGGTCGTGTTTCTTCCCGATCTCCGGCAACAGAAGCTTAGCAAAGATTGAGTCTCACGCGTCTATCCAGAGATCCCTTGTCTCTCGATTTGTTGATCGGGAAAAACTTCCCATCCGAATCGATCGAGACGACCGATCCTCGTGTGACCGTTGGTAGACCTAGCTTGCTTCGCTACGAAGATCGGATCTCTATTTTCAGCAGCCGCTCATTATCATAGCCGCCGATCCCGAAGCTAGCCGCCGCTCGTGTTGCCGCCGCCGGTTCCGGGGAGATCCTCTCCAAGAGAGACCAAGGTTGTAGACTCTTCGTTGACTTCACGAACACGTCGTCGAACGAAGAGGAACACCGTAGTCTCCAAACGAAGTTTGTATCTCGTGTACATTCTATATTTACTTTTGTTGTAAAGGAACTCTTGTTCCGTGTTGTAAGGGTTGGGTGCAACCCGTTTTGTGGGAGTGTTGACTCTCACGTGTGGAAGGGTTCCTTCCGATAGTGCAGGGATTGGATTTCAATCCTGTTGGAGAAGAGACCGAGTCGTCCCTTGTTGGGAGATAGGTCGAAGGGGGAAAGTGGATGTACCCAAGTCGGGGAACCACTATAAATTGCCTGTGTATTCTGTGTGCTGTGCTTTTTATTTTTATTGTGCAGGTACATTCGTAAATTCCGCAAAAGCGCCACACGTCACCTATTCCCCCCTCCCCCATAGGTGCACATAGTTGACACTAGGTGGACTTTCAAGTGGTTGGTTTCTTTTTCTCTGTTTGTCTGGTGATTCTCGTCGACTTTCACTTAGACGAATTTTCGTCATTCCACTCAAGAGCTGCTCCTTGACCCATCCTTGCTCCTTGTCTTCTCTTGCATAAACATGGCCCTGTACTTGAAAGTAAGTGCACTCCAATAGAGAGAGTACACGTAGGCCAACACACTGATCTGCTCAGCGAGGGATTACATCGTGCAGACCCGTGTATATTGACCTACTGCACCCTGACATTGGTGTGCACTTAGCGTGGAAGAGCTGCAAGCACAACTTAAGATGTTTCATCAAATACATTGTGAATTCATCTTAGCTTGACAGGTGGCTTCCTCAAATCCAGGTAATTGTGGATACAATACCCAACAATCTCCCCCTATTTGACGAAGCCAAAACCCTACTAGCTAAGATGAATAACACCTATCAAATACATAGTCTATTGACCTTAGCTTGTCCAGGGGCTTCTTCAAATCAGGTACATTATGGATACAATACCCAACACTATCATCTCGAAGAACTCAACTCAGCTCGACGAACTCAACTCAGCTCGACGAACTCTGCTCAGCTCGACGAACTCAGCTTAGCTTGACAAACTCAGCTTAGCTCGACGAACTCAGGGTCAGCTTGGCGAACTCAAAACTCAGTTCGACGAATTATGTTCTTTGGTCGACGATTCCAGACTAGGTCTTCTTCCGTTCTCGTCTCATTCCATGACGCTGATTCCGGAACATTTAATGGCAGTTCTTCCCAGAATACTACCGTTAGAATGCGAAGTTAATCCTGGATTATTACATACCATTTTCCCATGGAAACAGTTGGGGAAATAATTAATTGGGGCTTCCTTTCCAGGTCGTCTGCCATTATTGCTCTATATTCAAAATTCGAATGGTTCTTATGAGACATGCATATATACAGAAGGAGTGAGTAATACAGCAACACATAGACAACAAACAAAAGGAGACAGACAGTGATTCAGACAACATAGAAAGAAAAAGGAATTCATTCTTGGCCCAGAGAGAAACTAATCAAGAAGAAGAAGAAGAACACTACATCAATATCAAGAGTCTTCTTCATCTGCTTTTACTCAGGATAACTTCAAAGACAATACATTCATATCAGTCACAAGAAGTTTCTGGAGACTTTCTCTGGACCTGGAATTCTAGGTCTTTAAAGACCTATCACCCTGAAGCAGTGCTCCAGCATTCTTCCTGATTCATTCTACATCTCAGGGGGAGCAAAGCTGCTAAATAACCATCTACAAGTCTTCTCATTTGACTTGAGAAAGAGAAGACCTCATCACCCTCTCACTCCACCTCTGTACAGGGTTTTAATTCCCTTCAAAATTATTCTGGTTGCAAGTCTCCCTCCAAAAGACTTGAGGGTTTGGTTTTTGGGAACCTGATCAAAACCCCATTGGTGCCAGGACACCTGATCAACCCCTTCCTGCAGTGGATTCCTACTAGGGTGGTAGAAGAGTGGACTACCCAAATTTGGGGAACCACTATAAAATTCTTGTGTCATCTGGTTGCTTTCTTTTCTTTTTGTTTTCTGGCCTTGCTCTGTGAATGTGCTGTGATTAACTAGTTGCTGCATCTTGGTTTGTTGTAATTGCTTCCCTACACACACACCTAAAATACAACAACAGTTGTAAAAGTTTTAAAATCACCAACATACTCTATTCACCCCCCCCCCCCCCCCCCGCCCCCCCTCTATAGTATATCTGATCTAACTAACACCTTCAGGTGGTATCAAGCATACCTACTGAACTTTCACTACTAACGTCGCGCGATAGCACTCAATGCTCTCAATGCTTGGCCACTCAGCGCTCTCAATGCCTGACCACTCAGCACTCTCAATACATGGCCACTCAGCGCTCTCAATGTCTGGCCACTCAATGCTTAACTACCGTCAGGTGATAAACACTATCGTCGGGCGATATCTTCCAGAGGAATCTTTCTAGAAAACTTGGGTGTTACAGTCGGAGTGGTACTCTAGTGGAAAAGGAGACTGGGTCTGGAGCAACCTTTGGGCGAGGAGGTCCAATCCTCGGTTATAACTGTGGCAAGCCGGGACATAGAGCCCGTAACTATTGGTGTGGGCTTCCGACGACAAAGAAAAAGGCAGAAGGCTATAAGCAAAGGGATGAGATGACGGGTGTTGATGCACGAAAAGAGAAAAGGAGTCGAGCTCCACCAGCAAATGGTTCGAGCACCGGGGAATGGAAGGGAAAGGCAACTGCATGCAGCCATCTACTGAGCGGGCGAGAGAGAAAAAGAACAGCAGAGTCGTGAGCCACGGCAACACCAGACTTCGCCCGTCGCGGCCTAAATGCCTCTCTTGCGACAGGCTTTCCTTTTATTGTAAATGAGTTGGTTACAGGGTTGATTACAAGTTGATTGAAGGAAAAGTGCAAGTGCAGAGCAAGTTGGATTCCACAAAGCCTGTGATTCGAGTCCGCAGCCTTTAACAGGTAGGCTCCAAGGCACAAGTCCACGTGTTTTGGGTACACCGCTTCCCCCTATTTATAGGTTCGGGGGTCTACCCAAATGTGTAAGGCTAAAATAACCGGCTGCCCGGGGTACAGGAGAATCGGGCAGCGGTGACGGGAAGCAAAAAATAAAAGACATGCCAGTCCGTGTAAGAGGGGCGGACAAGGCCCGCGGGCTGGAGGTTCCGTCTGTTGCTGCAAGGAGCGATCCTGCCGGAGGGCCACGGCCTGTGCGGACTAAACCTTGAGTCCGCCTGAAGAGGATCAATCCTGAGCTATCTTGGGGCAGGCCGAGCTGGGAGGACTACAAAGTCGAGTCCGCCGACGAAGAGCTGGGATGCTGAATACGCCGAGGCTTTGTCGAGCTGGGCGGACTGGAGAACAGAGTCCATCGTTGATGGAGCATGTGACCTTGGAACCTTGCACGCATTGCAGATTTTGGGGTTAACAATAGGTACGGTTTAGTTTATAGATTTTATACCTATGACTTGATTAGTTACTGGTATATGATCTGTGTAAGGTAAGCTTTGTTCTGCTCTTGGTTGTACAGAGCACTGTTCATTACAGGGCTTCTTGCTCCTTTGCATCTAAGGTTTTCATGTGGTTCGTCCTTATGCTTCCCATTATATCATTTATGGGTATACAAACCAAACAGAAAAATTATCATTAAAGATCGTAGGTGGTTTGATCTTAGGTATGGACTGACTCTCGGAGCAGTATGCATTGGTTGGCTACAACCCTAAGGGTCACATTAGGGCAAAACACCAAACGCGAGACTAAGTTAGCAGTTCTTGAGGGGGGTGAAATATGGGGGTTAGATTTGATTACTCTAGAGGGGGGTGAATAGAGTATGTTAAAACTTTTTGGCTGTTTAAGATTTTTATATCAGAGTAAAGAATAAGTGATACCAATAATAACAAAAAGTAAAAGCAATCTAAATTAATCTACTCTAATACAACAACCTAGTCTATCACAGCCATAGCAAGAATAATAAGAAAAGGGGCAACCAGACAACACAAGAAATTTTATAGTGGTTCCCCAACCTGGGTACATCCACTCTTCTACCACCTTGGTAGGAATCCACTAGCAGGTTTTGATCAGATGACTGTCACCTTTGAGCTTTTGATCAGGTGCCCTAAAACCAAAATAAAATTTTGAAGGGAGTTAATAAACCCTTTATACAGGAGGGGGAGAGAGATTGATGGTGTCTTCTCTTTCTCAAACAACTAAAAATACAAGTGGATTGTTGTTGTCAAGGCTTCTCCAGAAATCACTTGAAACCTTGCATAGGGTGTAGTTGGTCTTCAGCCTTGACTTGAAGAGATACAGGAACTTCTAACTGATAAAATGTTTGTTGTCCTTGAAAGCTCCTGGAGTAGAAGTTGAAGAAGACTCTTGAGAGTGATTGTTCTTCTTCTTCTTCTTCAGTAAAATCAAGGTGAAAACAAAGTGTTTTCTGCACAGAGAATGTCTGAGAGATTTTCTATATGTTCTCTAGTTCCGTTATCTTCTTCCTTGT
Organism: Platanthera guangdongensis; assembly: GCA_039583875.1. Lineage (NCBI taxonomy): Eukaryota > Viridiplantae > Streptophyta > Magnoliopsida > Asparagales > Orchidaceae > Platanthera > Platanthera guangdongensis. The sequence goes on along the minus strand of CM077152.1, from coordinate 182,078,062 downwards.
TGCTATCGATTGAAAAAGAAAATCCCTTTTATATTCTCTATCCAATTTCTCTTTTGAATTTTGAATTCTCAAGCATTAATTATTGATGGCATAGAGAATGAAAATTGGCTGGAGAATATTTGCGTTGATGAGTTTCCCCAACTATCTCAATTAATTAAGCAAGTAATTATCCTGATGAAGACCATAATCAGTGCTGTCAGTAACAGCTATATTCAGATAATATAAGCATTAATTACTTAGGAAATTATTGCTAAATAATATGGAATAAAGAACAGAAAATAAGGAAAACTCTAAGTCTGGAACTGTAACAGAAATCGTCGACCAAAGAACAGATTTCGTCGACCTGAGATCCACGTTCGTCGAGCCGAGAAATCCTGTTCGTCGACCTGAGAAAACTTGTTCGTCAACCTGAGATCCAAGTTCGTCGACCTGAGATCCAAGTTCGTCGACCTGAGTTCAGTGACCTGCATTCTGTGAATAACTTGCCAATTATGTGGTCCAAGTTCGTCGAGCCCAAGATCTATCTTCGTCGAGCTGAGTTCAGAGAAAAATATTCTGGAAAGAATGTGTTGAAGTTGAAATCCAGACTTTGTCGACCTGAGCTCGAATATCGTCGAGCTCAACTCAAAGAAATAACTCTGAGTTCGTCGATCAGAGATCGACGATCATTGAGCTGAGTTTGATGAACGTCTAACTTATATACTGAACTTGATTTTCTCTAAGTCTTGAGTCATCTGAGGTCTTCTGCTAGCTGGTCCATGTATGGTTTAACCTAAAGATTTAGCCTTGACTCTAGGACTCAAAACACATGACCTGGCTATACATTATGGGTCAGACATCCTAGTTAGTCAACCTATCCCAAATCCAACTAGGGATCCAACAATCTCTCCCTATTTTGGTGAGGTCACTAATACAAATAAAAGAAAAACATTCACAAAGTAGGATAAATATATCTGATAGAAAATTGAAACATTCAGCAGATATTTACATAAATAGTAGCTTTGTGACAGAAAATAAATATAGTTCAGAAAATCACAGCTAAAAAAGATGTTCATTTCTTCTTCTGTTGCTTTTCCTTGACATCTTTGTCTTTCTTAGAAGGCTGGGTGAATTTGATTTCTCTATTAGGATTTACTGCTTCTCTTTTGGACATGGTCGTATCAGTAACATCAATTATATTAAGAGAAGTTGCCCTGGGTACCACAGCCTCTGGATGCAAGTTCATGTAGGCATCTACATTGAAAGATTTGTTAGCCTTTTTATACCTTTTCAATTCTTCCTTTTTGTATGATGACATGGTTGAGTTCTGAGAAGGATCTCTCCCTTCAGCATTAGCTTTGTTGATCATTGATAATCCAACAAGCTCCTGGAATCTGTCCATTCTTGAGGTTGTTTATGTTTCAGGATCCACAAATAGAATAGGTGGTGATGCGGGCCTTTTTGGACTTTTTACTTTTTCAGTTTTAGATGCGTGTTGTTGAATTTCTTGTTGTTGTTGTTGTTGTCTGCTGTTGCTGGAATACCTTTGCAGGTTGCTTCCATGTGATCTTGAGGATCTATCAGGTTGTCTTTGATATGTTCTAGCATATGGAGTAGACCTCTGAGAACTGCTTCCTGAAGCACCAGCAAGAGGAGGAGGAGGAGGACCTCTCCTATTCTTTTGAGGAGGAGGAGGAGTGTACCTCCTGCTTTTCTTTCTGGCTTTTTGTTCATTATTTGAAAGCCACATCCATGTTGGTATCCCATGATATTAGGTGAATTCTGTAGAATATAATATGGAGTATCATGAGTAGGGTTTGGTTTGGGAACAGCAATGGGAACAACATTTCTATTCTTAGAGATTTTCGTCTTGGCAGCAGTACCATCATCAAAATAATCATCATCCTCTTCTTCATCAGAAGATCCCTAAGGATTGTCATATAAATCATCAAGTGCTTTCAGAAGATCTTTTGATATTTGCTTTTCTTCTTGAGGTTGTACTGGAGGTTCTGGAAGAGCTGGTTGAGCAGCAATGGTTTCAGAAATACTTTCAGCAATTAACTTGTTTTCTTCTTCAATGTTAGCCATAAGAATTTCATCAAGAACTAGCCTTAAGTTGCTTAGCAGGAGGGACTGGCCTTTGGAGAAGAACTGGCCATGGGAGCTAATACTTTGGGAAGCTCTGCTACTACAAAACTAGCCTTAAGTTGCTTAGCAACTGTGGGGCTGATTGGTGAAGTATATGAAACTATAGCCAAAGAATGTTGATAAGAAGAACTAGGTAGAGTATCTCAGTAGACAAAACTGAATAAATCTTGTAAAGAATTTAGATTAACTGTGATATTTATAATATAATCAACAACAGTATTTATTTCTGTCAAACTGTCAAAATTGTGTTATCCATATCTATATCAAAATCTATATATAACTCAATTATTTCAGCAGGAGGGACTGCTTCTTCTGAATCATCTGACATCACATAATCTGTTGTTGCTTCTGTTGCTGCTGTCAAGACTGGAGCTTCTTCACAGAGCATCTCCCCCTGACTGGGTTCAGGGGGCCCTGAAGCTAGTCCTCCAGAAGAAGGGACAGAGGAAAGAGCAGTAATTCTGGATGACAGAGAAGTGATGGAAGCAGAGAGTGGAGCAATAGTAGTGGCTATGAGTTTTTCAAGAGTGGGAGAAATGAATGCTAAAAGGTCTTTAGCTATATCAGAAAAATTAAGATATAAAGATTCTGGAGCAGTGGAGGAGAAAGGAGTGTGATGTCCACAATTTGAACATACAGAGAAGGCATTGGACATATCTGTATGTGTATAGTCTGGAACATTAGATGGAATGTCAGTGTTGGTGAGTAGAGGGATGGGGATAGAGGGAATTGCAGCAGTAGTGAGAGGAACTGTAGTTGTGGGTGAAGATGGAGTTTCCTGAACTGGAGATTGATGTGGAGATGGTGGAGGGGACAGGAGGTTGAACGATGGTTCCTGGATAGAGGAGGATGGTTTTTCAGAGGTATGAATTTGATATATATTAAGTGGAGGAGGTGGAGAATGTGGAGGTGTAGATAGAGGTGGTGTGGTATGCTCTGGAGATTGAGCTTGTGAGGTTTGTTGTTGTTGTTGAGGTTGAGGGGGGAGAAGGAATGTTGGTTGAGGAAGGAACTTCTTCTGTAGGTGGAGGAGCGGCTGTTACGGCCCTGGTGCTCTCAAAAGTCCTTGTAGAGGATGAAGCCTTGGATGGCTTTGTGATTTTCCTCTCCCATATGCCAAAAAGTGCAGAGGTAAGTCTTTTGGAGTCATTTATGAACACTGTCGTGGAGACCAGTAGTTCAGGAGCCTTTTCTTGAAGGACTATTCCCAGAATCCTTCTAAAGCAAACTTCCTTCTTGTTATTTTTCTTCTTAATTAAATCGAACAGCAGTCTGTTCCAGTTAACTGCTTTCTTCTCAACCAGAGCACTCATCACAAGGAACTGGTGCCTGGTGATGTAATTGTATGCGGTTTGTTTTCCCAGCAGAACTTTGCCGACAACATCAGCCAAAAAATTGTACTCAGCAGATAAGTTTTTCTTCGGCAGTTTGTTTGGGTTTTCTCCAGAGTGACCCGTCTTAATCAACATATTATCATATTCCTCATTATCCATTTCTATATCATCATTATCATTCAGCAGATAAAAAATCTCAGTTAAAATGGCGGGGGTAAGGGAAACTTGATTACCGGATATTGTCCCTGTCACTGTATCTTCCTCTGGTGTTATAGAGGTGAACCCCCATTCCTTAATCTCAGTCATTGCTATCTTGATGCGGTAAGTCATGAATTTCTTCAGGTTTTGGTCCTCAAGCAGTTTCAGAATGTCCACGAATATCTAGTCAGAGTGTTGGAAGGAATCAAAATCAATACGAAATCCCATGTTAAATTTTATTGCAGCAAGAGTGTTCGCCGGAATCGCCATGAGTTCGCCTGCAAAAGGGAAACATAAATCAAGTGCAAGGGAAAAGAAAGCGTGGGATGGAGCTCGAAGAAAACCTAGATATATGGTTTTCAGAATATGAAGCGGCAGACTCCGTCAGACGAAAAGTAAAAATTATTTGATCTGGGTTCGACAAAATACTTTATAGTCAAAAGAATTTGTCGATCTTAGTCAGAAGAAGTGAAAACATTTCGTCGATCTAAGTTCAACGAAACTTTTCTAAAGCAAGATCATCGATCTCCGGTCTACGAAAATAGCTTCACACACAGAGAGTTCGTCGATCTCCATTCTACGAATGTCTCTATAACTTCTCATAGTTCGTCGATCTCCATTCAATGAAATTTGAAAAATTCGTCGACCACGGACATAAATTAAATTAAGGCTTCTTCATTGATCATGCCAAGCTGATTTATAAAGAACGGATGGTTCTTCTCATCTAAGGGTTTGGTGAAGATATCTGCTCTTTGCAAATCAGTGTAGATGTTGACAAGCTTAATTTTATTTTTGTCCACACACTCTCTAATGAAATGATGTCTAATGTCTATATGCTTAGTTCTACTGTGATGGACTGGATTTTGTGCAGCAGAAATTACACTTATGTTGTCACATAGTAAAGTTGAATTATTTAAGTTGAAGTCATAATCAAGGAGTTGGTTCTGAATCCACAGCATCTGGGAACAACAACTGTCAGCTACTATGTATTCAGCTTCAGCAGTTGAGGTAGACACAGATGACTGTTTCGTGCAAAACCAAGAGACTAATCTCATACCAAGGAACTGACATGTCCCTGAGGTACTTTTTCTGTCCACTCTACATCAAGCAAAGTCAGCATCTGAGTATCCAGTCAACTTAAACTCTGACTCAGTTGGATACCAGAGTCCTAGACTAGGACAACTCTTTATATATCTTAAAATTCTTTTTAAGAAAATAAGGTGTGATTCTTTAGGGTTCACTTGGAACCTAGCACAAAGTCATGTAGCAACATTATGTCAGGTCTACTTGCTGTAAGATATAATAGGGACCCAACAATGGCCCTATATAATTTTGATCAATAGGTTTTCCATGTTCATCAGAGTCAACTACATCATTAGTAGCCATAGGTGTTTTCTTGGCTGAGGCATTTGATATCCCAAACTTTTTGATAAGCTCTTTAGCATACTTAGATTGGGATATAAAGATGTCATCAGGTAATTGCTTCACTTGGAGACCAAGTAGAAGAGCTCACTCATGCTACTCATTTCAAACTTTGAATGTATGAGGTCAGAGAACCTCTTGCATAGTTTGGAATCTATAGACCCAAAAATGATGTCATCTATATAGATTTGTACTAACAAAATTTTATCTTTATGATATCTAGTGAATAATGTCCTATCTACAATGCCTCTAGAAAATTTATGCTACAAAAGAAAGCTAGCTAAGTTTTCATACCTAGCTCTTGGAGTTTGCTTTAAACCACAAAGAGCTTTATGCAATTTAAAAACATGAGAGGGATAAATAGGAGAAATAAAACCTGGAGGTTGTTCAACATAAACCTCTTCTTTACGTTCACCATTGAGGAATGCACTCTTGACATCCATCTGGTAAACCTTGAACTTCTTGTAGGTAGCATATGCAAGGAAGATTTTGATTGCTTCCAACCTTGCAACAGGAGCAAAAGTCTGATCATAATCAATCCCTTCCTCTTGCATATAGCCTTGAGCAACCAGTCTTGCCTTGTTCCTTATTATGACACCTTGGGCATCAAGCTTGTTCTTAAATACCCCTTTAGTTACAATGATTGGGTAGTCTTTTGGTCTTGGAACTAAATCGCAAACTCTGCATCTCTCAAATTGATTGAGCTCCTCTTGCATTGTAACAATCCAGTGGGGATCTTGCTCTGCATCTTTAATGGATTGGGGCACAATTTGAGATATGAAGAAGGCATGCATCAAGTCTTGGTTGAGTTGATGCCTGGTCTACACACCAACTGAAGTGTCTCCAATCACTTAACATATAGGGTGATCTCTAAGTGTGATAAATTCAGTAGGTGGAGTTGGTTGAGCAACAGCTTGGGGAATAAATTCCTCTTGTGGAATTATAGCAGTTGTTGGAGGTTCTTCACTATTTTCAGTGTCTTCATCTTTACTGTCTTCAGCTTCATTTTCTTCAATAATGTGTGGAGAAGGATGGCTAACTGTCTCATTGGTGAGGGTCAGTTCATTTAACTTCTCACACAACTGTGGTTCCTGCAAAGAGTTACTGGTAGAAATTTTTTTCTCCTTGTAAAACATGTTAGTTTCATCAAATGAAATATGTACAGATTCTTCAATTTTCATGGTAGATTTATTAAAGACCCTATAAGTCTTGTTTGCTTGAGAATATCCAAGAAAAAAATCTCATTTCAGCCTTGGCCTCAAATTTTCTAATGTGTTTCTTATTATTGTTGTGAATATAGCATAAAGAACCAAATATTTTAAAGTAGTCTACTTTAGGTTTCTTCCCTTTAAGTAGCTCATAAGGAGTCTTATTCTTAAGCGTGTGTATAAGACTTCTATTCAGTACATAATTTACTGTACTCAGAGCCTCTACCCAAAAGGATAGGGGCAAATGAGCATCTGCAAGCAATGTGCCTGCTGATTTAATTAGGATTCTATTCTTCCTTTCAGCAACCCCATTTTGTTGAGGTATTCTAGGAGCTGAGAAACAGTGTCTGATACCTTCCCTCTCACAGAACTCTTCAATAAGAAGATACTCAAACTCAGTACCATGATCACTTTTGATCAATGAAACTGGAGTAGAGTACTCAATCTGTATGTTCTTGAGAAAATCTGTAAGAACCTTGAAGTTATCAGACTTAAATCTCAGAAATAATACACAAGTGAATCGAGAGAAGTCATCTACAATCGCTAAAGTATAAGATTTTCCTCCTAGATTTTGTACTACAATAGGGCCAAAGAGGTCCATATGTATCAAGTACAATATACCAGGTGAGTCACTTTTATTTACTGATTTAAAACTACTTTTAGTTTGCTTGCCTAATTGACAAGCCTTGCAAAGGATTTCCTTCTTGTAGGGGCAAGAGGGCAATCCTCTAACAAGGTTGTCCCTAGAGAGTTTGGCAATGTTTTTCAAATTTACATGACCTAATCTCCTATGCCAAAGGTCATTATTGTTGCTAGTTGAATTAAATAGGCAGATTTTAGTTTTGGCAGATTTAAAATTGACTACATAAATATTTCCTACTCTAGTGCTAGTCAAAACTACATGGTTATCTACAGAAGTAATAAAACATGAAGTCTTAATAAATGATACCTGAAACCTTTCATCACATAACTGACTTATGGAGATAAGGTTATGCTTCAGTCCACTTACATAGGATACCTTCCTGAAGGTGACAGCTCCAATCTTGACTTTTTCATAGCCTTCAGTCTGGCCACAATTGGAGTCACCAAATATTACTTTTGGTCCTAACCTTTACTTATAGTGAGTTAGGTTTGTAAGACCCCCCCCCCCTCCCCCTTACCAAAGAGGGCTACCGGGTCTTATGCACAGAACCGTCGTCTTACGGTGACACTAACGCACGAGTTAGTCGACACCGCAACACGCCGATTCTGCCGGCTAATACGATCTTTTAACCTGTAGGCCAATCTGAGAAGTAGAAGTATAGTAGTATGTTAAATCCACAAGTCACAGAGTACATATCATATATATGAAATGAAAAGTACAAAACATAGTCCACAAAGAGTACAAAATGAAAGAGTAATAAGGGCTTATGCCCAGTACATCATATCAACTCTCTCTCAAATCAAAGCGGAAGAGCTAAACTAATACATCAAACTCGTCCCACCCGAGGACACGCAGTAGTAGTAGTAGCCTGCGGTAGCTGTATTTGCTCCTCAAGTCCTGTCTCCTCGTCGTGCTGGTTCTCCATCTCCACGAGCTCCTAAAAATAGTATGGTCACCGACCATTAGTCAAAAGACTAAGTCGTTTCCTCCGCACCTCATCCCGCGGCTCATAGGCACCGAGCGGGAGGACAAGAACTAACTAACAGTGGTAATAGTTATTATTATTCTACTCTAACAGTTCTAAGTATATAGTACAAGTAAGTAAAGTGCAGTACTAGTAAAGGAAGTAAAGAACAGTAAGTGGGAGCATGGAAATAAAACTAGGCTACCACTATACTACTATCACAAAAGTACCCTAACTTATATAAATGCCCATATAAATATATAAGTTAGGATTTCCAGGAAATTTAACGTATCATATAAAAGAGCCCATACTAATTTATATGATAAGGATCTATGAAGCATATGACCTAATATGAATGAATATTATGATGCAATTTTATGCACAGTAAAGTGCAACTCACACACAATGACTCTGTGATCATAGAACTTTAGTTCCCACTTTTTGAGAGCTAGCATCACTCTCGGGTACCACCGATGTGGCTACGGCAGCAGCGGAGCGGGCGTCTCCACTTCTAGGCCGGTATGCACGCTACCAAGCCTTAGACCCCTCTCATACGCCTTTGTACACGTCCAAGGTGCACTCTAGAGTCTCGCGTACGTACTTAGCTGACAATCCGTCAGTCTTGTTGGGTCGGGTGTGCGTTATCAGAGGTCGTCCTCCAGACCGCAGTGTAAAAGAACCCACTGGCCCCTATAACCCTCACACCCGCCTGGTGCACCGTACTGCCATCGGTGTGACGAACGGCCAGTACCGCATGCCCCGCCACTAAATTTATGCACATGCAAGTATTTTATCCCGAGCCTTCAGCTCGCAGGACCAACCCTTCCTGAATCCCTCAAACCCTACACGGGTGAGAACGCACAATAGTGCATTTGTGTCAAATCCCTCAAACCCAACACGGGTGAGAATGAACCATAATGTCCTAACCTATTAGACTACTCATGTCTACGGATTATTATACTTAGTGATTTAAGGTTAATCCTAGGACTGCACAGGGTATACCCGGTGAAGGGCTTTCGGGGGCACTAGGAACTACGATGGGATTATGCCCAAAGTTCCCTTTCTGAAGGATAATTATTTTTATTGGTGTCTACCCAGGATTTATACCCCAACTCTCGTATTACTTTAGAATGACCCTAAAGACTTAAGGTGTTATTAGGAGCGCGGCGGTCTTCCGCCGGTCCCCGTTATTGTTGCTGTCACGGGACTTGCACTCTTCCACACATGGTTAAGGAATCCTCTAGGAGACCAACCAGGGTTAATTCTTCCACTAAGATCCTCACTTTACTAGTTATTCAGATTCCTCCCCTGGTGGCCCTACTAGTACGAACATCGGTGCTATACCCTTACCCATGTCCCGATACCACCCACAAATGTGACCTTCTAATTCCTCTGACCATATGCCTCAAATTATTTATCCTAGGATGGTATGGACCTACATGATGACTAGGATGAATTTCCATAATTTTCCAATTACTTACACCATTAAATTAATTTCTTTAAATGAGATTCCTAGTCGATTTGCACATGAAGTATTGTCAATATTAAACCTACTATCCTAGGGATTCTTCCAGGTATATAATATGACAATTAATGGTTCCTACCAAAATTTCATGCCTTTTCAATTCAGATTTATAATTAATTTCTATTTAATACTAAATCCACAAATCTAGCATTTTTCAAAGGAAGTACACAAAATATTATTCCACAAATTCTAATTAAATCACAGAGCCTTGGTAATAATGAAATAATATTATGTCCAGATTTTCATTTACATCTAGGTTGAAATGGCCTATTCAAGATCAATTTGAGTTATTTAATAAAATGCCATTATGGGGCCTAAGTACATTAGTTTGCACCCCAAAAATTCTGAAATAATTACACAAGGTATAAAACATACAATTACAGCAATAGGAAATTTCTCAGATTTTTCAAAGGAATATATCCATCATTTATACACAAAATTCCATAAGGGTAAAATGGTCATTTTGTTCCTTAAACTACATAAACTTCATCAAACTGGGCTATAAATTATTTGTAGTGTTTATTATGTCACGCCTTAGTCCTCAACAGAAATTTAGCATTTTATGATAAGGTTAAGCCTATTTTAAATTTATTTCCTAAAAAGGGCCAAATTTCCAAAAACTCAAAATAATGGGATTTTTGTACCCAAAATTTAAACCATTACCATGAGAGGTGTATTACACCTTCATGTATCTCCATAATGAAAATCATGATTTTTAAATGCTCCAAGTTGGCTGAATACACATTATTTCATTTTAGGCTAAATGCACACCAAGTCTAATACAAGCCAACACATGCAAGTGGGTTAACCCATCATACATTGGTCCACATTGGCTTAAATTTTAAATATACACTTATAATGTCCCTAAGGATTTGCCACCAGAATTTGAGGCCATTTGGAGTTCCACAACTCCAAATATTTCATTTAATTCATTTTGGGTATTTTAGTAAACACTATAGAAAACGTTTACCCAAAAATTCTCATTTTTCTACAGGGATTAACCAAGCCCTAAACATGCATGCACCCAAAAGTTTGGGCCATTTGGATGAATGGATTGACTTGGGCATCATTTTGAATTTCTGCCCTAGCTAAGGACCAGTCCTAGGAGAATTGACCTACAGGACAGTGTACTGCTCCAAATTACATGATTATGGTGGCAAATTAAAGTTAAGCCCTTAATCTACAATTTTCATTTAAGGGTCAGGTCCTGGAAATGCTTATAAGAGGCCTAAAACATTCATGCAAAAGCACTGAATAAGTGTGACAAATACCTTAATACTATAGTATTAATTTGATTTAATTTCATGATCAAGCACGAATCCTAAAGCACAATTGACGGGATCGGTTCATCATCCCCAAACAGCCAACGACTGAGATCGATTCTGGCTGGGCACCTTTGCTGGCTATTCCCGGCCATCTGAGCCACCACCACCGCCGGCGAATGTCGCCACCAGCTTCACTGAGGTGGCGGCTAGCGGTTTCCGGCGATGAGGCCACCGGAATTGGCTCCTCCGGCGAACCCGAGCAAGAAATAAAACTCGGAAAAATTGCCATTTCCTCACATGGTATCGGGCTCAATTGAGCCCGATGACTCTCCCTAAAGATCTAGAAATCTAGCGCGGGTACAGGTGAGGTGAAACGGACCTGAATTGAGGCTTGGCGGAGGGTTTGGCAGCGGTGAGCCATGGCCGAGCTTACTCCAGCAACTCCTCCCCGTTTTCTTGATTCTCCGGTGAATTCCTTGTTCCAGGACTCGTTCCCTAGTCGTTTCCCCTCTCTGAAGCTGATGGTGTGGCTGGATTGGGCTGAGAGGGGTGTATGGAAAGATAATCCCAAGGGGGGGTCGGGTTGAGCTTTGGTTTCTCCACCCATGGTGCCAAGTGGTCACCATGATCCAAATTCCTCTGGAATTATCTGAGGAGGCTGGCCAGCAGGCTTAGGCAGCTGAATGAGTGGTCATGTGGCCATCCTTCCTCTTCATTCCCCCTTCTCTCTCCTCTTCCTCTCCAAATTCCTTTTCTACCCCTTTGCATGTACTCTCTCTCCTGATTTTGGGGGTTAGGAGTTGTCTTTGACCATTTGGGTTGGCCTTGGGCTGAGTTGGATGGGCTTAGCCCAATGGAAATGGGTTTGGGTTCATTTCTCCCTTCTTTAGGCCTCATGTTGACCAATTTGACTTTTTGAGTTGACTTGGTCAACATGATGAGTGGGCTGACCCCACTTAATGTTCATGAGCCTAGTGGCACCACCCAACTTGGGTTGGGCCAAGGGGGGTGCCCCACTTAGGCTAATTGGGCCTATAGGTATATGTTTGACCAAATTATGGTCATGGTTGACTTTGGTCAACTAAGGTCAAAGGGTTGACCTAATGGCATGCCCTAGGGTCCACTTAGATTGTTTTAGGGTTAGGGCAATGTGGTGGGGTCATGGTGTGGTTAGGGTTCCTATTTACGCTAGTTTGACCTAGTTTGACTTTGGCCCCTTAGTGGGCCCCCACATGGCTACAATCCACTACCTAGGGTCAAGCCTAGCTAAATCCCTTATCACCCACAACATGCCTAACCCAATCTAAGTGAAGGGGGCCTAGAAGTAACATGGGATGTTATAAATCCCAATAAACAAGAAAATAATTTCGTCCCCGAAATTTAAGTTCGGGTCTACGGGGCTCTACTTACAAGAATTATAAGAAATTTTAAACTTATAAACTAAAGTATACCTGAAGTGAACAACTCCGGGTGTCGCTCCGGCATTAGATCCTGAAAGGGGAAACTAGATCAGATATACTCTAGAGGGGGGGTGAATAGAGTATATGGTGCTTTTTAAAACACAAAGAAAAACTTTTGCAAAGCTTTACAACAATTATTGTAATAAGTGTAAGCAAGGAATCAGAAATAAAACTAATCACAAACTAAGCTATGCAGAAACTAAGCACAAGAGAAGCTAGGCCAGAAACAAAAAGAAAACATGCAAAACCAGATGACACAAGGAAATATAGTGGTTCCCCAAACTTGGGTACATCCACTCTTCTACCACCCTAGGTAGGAATCCATTGTAGGATGAGTTGATCAGGTGTCCTGGGCACCAATGAGCTTTTGATAAGGTGCTCAAAAACCAAAACAGATTTTTTGATCAGGTGTCTTGCCACCAATGAGCTTTTGACAAGGTGCTCAAAAACCAGATTCAAACTTTTGAAGGGAGTTTGAAAAACCCTTTACAAAGTGGGGGTGAGAGAGTGATGGCAGTCTTCTCTTTTCTCAAACAACTGAGAAGACTAAGTGGATTGATTTCAAAGCTCCCCCTGAGTCCTTGATCTTCAGGAAGAAGAGCTTTGCTTGAGGGTGATAGGCCTTCAGATGTAGAACTCCAGCAATAGATGATTTCAGCAAGCTGAAATGTTGAGTGTCTGGAGTCTTGAGATGATGTTGGCCTTGAACACTTTGAGAGCTGAAGAGATCTGAAGATTTGTTTGAAAGCTTGATCTCTTTGATGAGTGTTCTTCAGAATTCTTGTTAACAGAAGATTGAGAGAGTCTCTATATTCTGGGTTGTGTCCTGTTCTTGTCAATCTCTATATTTCTTCTCTGTTTCATTAAAAAACATTCTGTCTTTTTATTCTCTGTGTCTGAATAGGATATTACTCTGTCAAAGATAGTCGTTGGTCTGCATTGATTATAGCCTTAATTGCATAATTTCTTCTGAAGGAAGGTCCACTGAATTGTTCCTTGAAAAATCCCTTGAAACTTGCTCCAGGAGTAAATGAAAACGGCTGGCAGATCTTCTGAATTAAATGCAGAATAACTTCTATCTGATTCGAATTTGAATTCTGAAAGATAACTGAAATCGTCGAACTGAGCTCTGCTATCGTCGAGCTGAGCTCAGCGACCTGGAAAATGCAAGCAGCAAAGAAATCGTCGATCTGAGCTCAAAGATCGTCGAACTGAGCTCAGAGATAAGGATCCAGTGCAGAGTCAAAATCGTCGACCTGAGCTCACCGATCGTCGAATGGAGTTCGACGATATTGCGAAGTTGAGCTCAGCGATCGTCGAGTGGAGCTCGACGATATTATGAGGTTTGAGCTCAGCGATCATCGAATGGGGCTCGACGATCTGCAGAAGTTGAGCTAGAAGATCGTCGACCGGAGTTCGACGAATCGTTGTGCTGAGCTCGACGATTAGACTTAGTCTCCAGAAAAACTTTGGTCTTCAAGGCAGCTTCCAAACCTAGACTCCTGATCCCTTAGACTCAATTCTAATTGACCTATTAAGCTATACAGAAGGTCAAACACAGATTCCTAGAGACATAGTGATCCTGACCCAAATTAGTAATAGGGTGTTCCAACAATCTCCCCCTATTTGGGTTAGGAAAACTATTTACAGACTTTTGAAAATCAAACAACATCATACAATCAGAAAAAAACAAAAACAACAGTAGCCAGACATTACAGAACCATCACACAGATATATATATATATGATATCCAGAAATCAGTCAGAAAAACCAAGAAATGTCACCTTACAGAGTTACTTTTTCTCTTTGCCTTTTACCATCTTGATTTCTCTGTTAGGATCTAAAGCTTGTTGTTTGGATCTGGTATCATCAGCTGCACCCAAATAAATTTGCTTTGATTTCCTGGGAACCACTGTAGCTGGATGCAACTCCATGTACATGTCTGCATCAAAGAACTTACTGGAGGCATATCTTTCTAGTTCTTTCTGTCTTTGTTCTGACATTGTAGATATATTGGAGGTGTCCAGGCCTTGCTCTTTGGCTTTCTTGATCTGGTCTAAAGCAGCCAATTCTTTCATTCTAGCAGTCCAAGCAACAGGATTCTTCTCAGGGTCCTCAAATGGAACAGGTGGCTCATACATGTTGGAAGAAGTATCTTGAGGAGTCCTGGCAGTCACAGTTTCTCTGAGCTTATAGGGGAATGGACCTGAAGTTATATCAGAAGGAACATGTGTTGGGTACATTGGTCAAATGTACCTGATTTGAAGAAGCCTCACCTAACTCAATGATATGCATCATAGTGTATTTGATGTGTGTTTGAGTTACTTGTGCAGGTTAGGAATACACTGGACTGAAGCTAAAAATTCTAAGTCCATGTGTCGACACCCAGAGGGAAAGTGTCGACACTTGAGGAAGCTTGTGTCGACACCCAGACAAGCAGTGTCGACACTTGGAGTCATTGTGTCGACACCTGGGAAGAAGAGTCGACACCAGTCAGAAAGTGTCGACACTTGGAGCTGTGTCGACACTCAGTGAAGAAGAATGCAGAAAAGCTGTGTCGACACTTAGCAGAAGTGTCGACACCTAGAAGAGCTGAGTCAACACCAGAAAGTGTCGACACTTGAAAAGAGTCAGCACTTGAAGTAAGTGTCGACACCCAGCACAATGTGTCGACACTTAGCTAAAGACTCAGTATTTGAAGTAAGTGTCGACACTCAGCACAATGTGTCGACACACAACCAGAGGAGTCAACACTTGAAGAAAGTGTCGACACTCAGCACAATGTGTCGACACTTAGTTGAAGACTCTACACTTGAAGAAAGAGTCGACACAAGGAGCTGTGTCGACACTTAGCAAAGATCAGAAAAGTTACAAAATATTCTAAGTACAAGTGTCGACACTAAAGGAATGTGTCGACACTCAGCTGAAGAAACAAAAGTGAAGACTTGTGTCGACACCAAGAAGCAGTGTCGACACTTGACAGTTTCTACACATGAAGATGTGTCGACACAAAGGAGATGTGTCGACACTTAGAAGAATACAGTTAAAGAATGAAGTACAAGTACTTGTGTCGACACTCAATTTCAGTGTCGACACATGCAGAAGAAACTGTGTCGAGACATACAGGGAATTGTGTCGACACCTTGTAGACTTGTGTCGACACTTACACAACATGTGTCGACACTTGGCCTATAAGTGTCGACACTTAAGAACAGAAAGTCTCGACACTATCTGACAGTTAGAGGAATTTCAAGAAGTGACTGGTTGACAAGACAGCTGCCGATCCAGCCGGTCTACATCAACTGTCAGTGATATCAGAAGTCTGTTATGAACCGGACCAGCCGGTTACCATAAAGGAAGCCTATAAATAGGCATCTATAGTTTACAGAAACTGTTGTTGAAAAGATTGTTGAGATAATATAGAAGTGGTTGAAAAAGTTTTTACAGAGAGAGTTCAGATCTTTGTAAAAGTGGTATATTGAGTATCAACACAAGAAGATCTTGCCGTGCATCAGCAGATCTAAGAAGTTGGAGAGAGAGAGCTCCAACCAAGTATTCAGTCTTTGGAACTAAGGCTGAGAAGAAGAATTCAGAGTCATCTGGATTTCAAGAAGCAGAGGTCAAGGAACAACTGCAGAAGATTCAGACTAATTCAGTTCTAATCAAGAAGCTTTGAAGGAAGCTAAGTCAGTTTGGATCTAACTGAGTTCTTCCAAGAACTCTTCAAGAATCTCTCAACTCCTCTCCTATTTTCTGAGTTGTAGAGTTAACTATTGTACTTTCTATTTTAACCTGTAGGATCCATTGGATCTGAGAGAATTGTAAGCCTATTTTATAAAGGCTGAGGGTAGGGCTTGGTTGCCTGAGTGTAGGAGTTGGAGAACTCTGAGTGTAGGCCTTAATTGGCTGAGTGTAGGCCTGGGTGGCTGAGTGTAGGCCTTTTGGCTGAGTGTAAGGCTTTGGGCCTGAGGTAGGAACCTAGTTTGGTTCTGAGTTAGTGGAGAAGTTTGGCCGAATCTAGTACACTGCTAGATAGGCGAAGGGGGAAAGTGGATGTACCCAAAGATTGGGGAACCACTATAAATTAGTGTGTCTGCTGTGCTGTGCTGTGCTGTGGATTACTTGTTTGATTTCTGTAATTGCTGTTAGCTGTAATAATTGTTGTGCTGCCAACAAAGTTTTAAAAAGGTTTAGGTCACCTATTCACCCCCCCCCCCTCTAGGTGTTTAGGTACCATATCTTTCAAGTGGTATCAGAGCCAGGTTACTCAAAAAGGACTAACTGTCTGAGGAGATCCAGTTTGGCAGATTCAGTATAAGTCAGGAAACAGTTTCAAGAAAATCAAGAAACATGGGGTCTTCAGAGAATCACAAGGAATTGGGTTCAATGAAACTGCCCATTTGCAGAAAGGAGATTTTTGGAATCTGGAAAGAAAGGGTAAGGCTGTTCATGGAGGCCTCTGACCCTAGGATCTACATCACAGTCAAGGAAGGGCCTTATGTGCCCATGAAGATTTCAGTCTTGGATGCTACACAGAGAACTCCAAAGGATTTTTCTGAGATGACCAAGGATGAGATTGTCCTAGCTACAATGGACAAAAGGGCACAGAACATCATAGTTAGTGCAATTGATGATGCCACCTTCCAGAACCTTATTCACTGTAAAACAGCAAAAGAAATGTGGGATACCCTCATTGTCTACATGGAAGGTTCTGAAGAAGTAAGACAAGATAGGAAATCCTTGCTTAATCAAGAATATGAGAGCTTTAGGCAAGGAAGAGGAGATAGCATCACTGAATGCTACAAAAAGTTCTACAGAATTGTTAATGAACTCATGTCCTATGGAAGGGAGTTCACAAACTATGAATTGAATGATAAGTTCTTGAGGTCCCTAACCAAAGATTGGGACACTAAGATCTGTGCCATCAGAGAAATGGCAAAGTTGGGAGAAATTCCTCCTCCCACACTGTTTGGCAAGTTGTTATCTTATGAGATGCAATTGTCAGTAAGAAAAGAGGAGGAAAAGTCAACAAGGACTGAACACAGGGAAAGGACTGTTGCCTTTAAGTCAGAAGTACCTAGAAAGAACAGGACTAAGTCATCAACTCCTCCTCCAGAGGTAGTTGAATCAGATTCTGATGAGTCTGTTAGCACTAAATCTACAAGCAGTGAAAGTGATGAAGACTTTGCTGCATTTACCAGACATTTTCAGAAATTCCTGAAGAAGAAACAGTGGAAGTCCAGACCTTCTTTTTCCAAAGGGAAAGAAGTTCAGTATCAGGAGAAGAAACCTTCAAAGAAGGACAAGCAAAGGACAAAGACTAGCAAGGCAACTGGGTCTAAGATTGTGTGTTACTGCTGCAATAGACAGGGTCATGTAATTGCAGATTGTCCTGAAAGAAGGAAAGAATCCAGTGACAAAAAGAAGACTCACTTCAAAGGAAAGAAGGAGAAGTCCTTTGTTGCAAAGAATGAGAAGACTCTTTCAGATATTTCTTCTTCAGACACTGAGACAGATGCTGAAGCCTATATAGGGCTATTTGCTGAAGAAGAAGAAGAGTTTATGCAGATCATGGAATCAATCTATGAACAAGAAGAGGTTCAGTGCCAAGGACTAATGGCATTGACTGAAAGTACCAAAATCCTGGAGCAGCCAGGACCTAGTCAGGTACAAAGTCCAACTCCAAGTTCAGATTCCAGTTCTAGTTCAGAGTCAGAATCATCTTCATCAAGTGATGGAAGTGATTCTGAATCTGAGGGAGATATTCATCAGCTCTTAGATGAATACCAAGTACTGTTGCAAGCCTATAAGAAAAGCAAGATCCTAGCCAAAAGTCAGGCAAAGGAGATTGCTGATCTCAAGGCAGCTGCAACAGATTTTGAGGAGTATGATCAAAAACTGAATGAAGTAGCCAGGCTGAAACACATTACTGTGATTCAGATGGGTACTATTACATTTAAAAATGATCAAATTAAGTTGCTGGAGATCAATATCCAGAAGGAGAAAGAGCTAGTTGCTAGGTTTTCAAAACCTAAATCAGTGCTACCCTTGATTGATGAATTTGTTCATCATAAAGGAAAGGCTGGATTGGGTTTTGTTAAGCCTGTGAGGACTGTTCAGGATCAGTCCAAGTCCAAGGGCAAAGCCCCAACATTCAACAAGGCTGCTGTGGTCAAGACAGCAAAGGTTGTACCTAAGCAAAGGTACAACAAGTTTGAATGCTGGTGTTGTGGCAAGGTTGGCCACTTTGCCTTGGATTGTTGGCACAATGCCAGTGCCAAGTTGAGTAGCAAGTTACCTATTGGAAAGCCAGCAGGTAGCTATGTCAAATTGCAAACTAACAATCACCAAGGACCCAAGTTTACTTTGGGTTCTAAGGTTCATTAATTTGTTTTGCAGGTGAATCCAAGTGACCATACCCCTACATGGTACTTGGATAGTGGTTGTTCCAGACACATGACTGGAACTAGGGGACTACTGAAGGACTACATCCAATCAAAAATGGTCCAAAGGTGACCTTTGGTGGTTCTGAAAAAGGAATCATCAAAGGGTTTGGTAACATTTCTTCTAACCTTGTTACCATTACTCAAGTGGCTTATGTTAAAGGTTTGAAACACAACCTCATTAGTATAAGTCAATTAAGTGATGTAGGGTATGACATCTCATTTGTTAAAAATGGTTGTCATATCAAGAGGTCAAGTGATCAAGAGATCATTTTGACTGGATATAGAAAGAGAAATGTCTACTGCCTAGACATTATGGTTGAGAACAATTGTTCTCCAGTCTGTCTTGTAGCTGATGAGACAGTCTCTCAATGTGTCAAATGGCACAAGAGGCTTGCTCATCTTAATTACAAGACTATTGGCAAACTCTTTAGTAAAGAGTTAGTGAGGAATGGTCCTCAAGTTAAGTGTGTCAAAGATGGCATTTGCTCAGCTTGTCAAAAGGGCAAGCAGACTAAATCCACCTTTAGAAGCTTAGACAACAAAGATGCTGTGAGGTGTTTATACCTCTTGCATATGGATCTATTTGGTCCAATGCCAGTTCACAGCTTAGGTAGGAAGGTCTACACCTTTGTAGTTGTTGATGACTACTCAAGGTTTTCCTGGGTGTTCTTCTTAAAGCAGAAATCTGAAACACCTAGTGTCTTCTATAGTTTTGTTAAGCAAATTCAGAATGAATTGAACTGTACAGTGGTCAAAATTAGAAGTGACCATGGTACTGAGTTTCAGTCTGAAAGCATGACAAAGCTGTGTGAAGACTATGGGATATTTCAAGAATTCTCTTCACCTAGAACACCTCAGCAAAATGGCATTGCTGAAAGGAAAAATAGGACCTTGATAGAGGCTGGTAGAACCCTATTAAGTGATTCATCACTGCCAGAATATTTCTGGGCTGAAGCAGTTAACACTGCATGCCATGTGATAAATAGGGCTACCATCACTAAAAGGTTAAACAAGACCCCCTATGAAGTAGTGAAAGGCAGGAAACCAAATCTGTCCTATTTTAGGATCTTTGGTTGTAAATGCTTCATACTTAACAATGGGAAGTCTTACTTAACTAAGTTTGCTGCCAAGTCCCAAGAGGGAGTGTTTGTTGGGTACAGCAATAATAGTAAGGCTTATAGAGTCTACAACTTGACCACACAAGTTGTAGAGGAGTCTGTGCATGTAGTTTTTGATGAAACACAACTAATTAACAATGAGTTGTCTAGTAGTGTGTGCAGCCCTACAGGTCTTACTAAGAAGATGGACAAGCTAACCATAGAAGATGTACCTGCTGCAAGACAGCAAGTAGAAGAAGATGGCTTATGTCCAGGGGGAGAACTACATGTACAAGGAGCTGTTGAAGTACAAGGAACTCAGCTTGATGAAGATGCTGAAGAAGTTCAACCAGAAGTAAGGATGCCTCCAGCCAACAGGCATCTAAGAGATCATCCAGTAGAGCTGATCATTGGAGATCCAAGACAAGGTGTTCAGACAAGGAGCAGAAATCAGAATGCTGTAGTATATTCAAGTTTTCTGTCTCAAATAGAACCAAAGAAATTTGAAGAAGCTATACAAGATCCACAGTGGACTGAAGCAATGCAGGAGGAGCTTAATCAGTTCAAAAGATGCAAGGTGTGGGATCTGGTTCCTAAGCCTAAAGATCACAATGTGATAGGAACAAAGTGGATCTACAGGAACAAGTTAGATGAACAAGGTATCATCATTAAGAATAAGGCAAGACTGGTTGCAAAAGGATATAGGCAAGAAGAAGGTATTGATTTTGATCAAACCTTTGCTCCAGTAGCCAGACTGGAAGCCATAAGGATGTTCTTGGCCTATGCAACCTACCAAGGATTCAAAGTATACCAAATGGATGTGAAGTCAGCATTCCTTAATGGTAATTTAAAAGAAGAAGTATATGTGGAGCAGCCTTCAGGTTTTGTTGATCCTACTCTTCCACATTATGTCTATAGACTTAGGAAAGCATTGTATGGGTTAAAGCAAGCTCCTAGAGCTTGGTATGAAACCCTATCTAGTTTCCTCATTGAGAACAAGTTCACAAGGGGGAAAATAGATAAGACTCTATTCCTTAGGGAATCTAGAGGCAAAGTAATACTTGTCCAAATATATGTAGATGACATTATATTTGGGTCTACTGAAAGTAGCCTTTGCAAAAAGTTTGCAAAGCTTATGCAGAGTCAATTTGAAATGAGTAGTATGGGAGAACTGAAGTTTTTCTTGGGTCTCCAAGTTAAACAGACTGAAAGTGGCTTGTCCATATGTCAGTCAAAGTTCACCCTGGAACTCATAAGGAAATATGGTATGGATTCATCCAGTACCATGAAGACTCCTATGGGGTCAAGTATGTCTCTAAGCAAGGATGATGCAGGGAAACCTGTAGATGAAACCTTGTATAGAGGGATAGTTGGCTCTCTACTATACTTGACTGCAAGTAGGCCTGACATTATGTATGCTACATGTGTTTGTGCCAGGTATCAAGCCTGCCCCAAAGAATCTCACTTGACTGCAGTCAAGAGAATCTTGAGATATCTAAAGGGCACACCCTATCTAGGCCTCTGGTACCCTAGGAATGGAGATTTTGATCTAACAGGCTATTCAGATGCAGACTTTGCAGGATGCAAAGAAGATAGAAAGAGCACAACTGGATCCTGTCAGTTCCTAGGTGGAAGACTCATTTCATGGAGTAGTAAGAAGCAAACCAGTGTGGCCATCTCCACAGCTGAGTCAGAATATGTAGCTGCAGGAAGTTGCTGTGCTCAACTTCTGTGGATTCAACATCAGCTAGAAGACTATGGATGTCAGGTAAGTAGAACTCCACTTTATTGTGATTCTACTAGTGCTATTTCAATAGCTAACAACCCTGTATCACATAGTAGAACTAAACATATTGAGATTAAATATCACTTTCTTAGGGAGCATGTAGAAAGAAATGATATTGCACTTGAATATGTTAGAACTGATAATCAGATAGCTGATATGTTCACTAAGCCCTTAGATGAAGCTAAGTTTAATAGGTTCAAAATTGAACTAGGTATGATAAACTTAGATTAAGTATACAGAACAAAAATTGGCTAAGTAAAAAGGTGTCGACACATAGACAAGTCTATGTCGACACAGAATAGTAAGTGTCGACACTTCAGGAAAATGGTGTCGACACATCTAGGAAGTTAGTGTCGACACTTCAGAATGTTAGTGTCGACACATGTCGAGTAGGTGTCGACACATCCAATAAAGTGTCGACACTTAAGTTTTACTCAGAATTTTTCTAAGTAAAGTCTCGACTACATGTCGAGTATAGTGGTGTCGACACTTAACCAAGTGTCGACACATAAAATCTGTTGACTAAACTTGTGTCGACACATGTGTGTCGAGACATTATAAGTCAGTGTCGACACTTATTGACAGTGTCGACACATCTTTAGAAATTCATCCCGCCTGTTCGTCTTCAAACAAGAAAGGTATAAATAGGGTTCTGTTTGTGTTTGTCGACACGCTTTCAGAGTTTCGAGACTAAAACTCCTGTGTCGACATTTCTCTTCTCTAAAGACTAATTCTCAAAACCCTAATGGCTCCCAAGCTGGAAGAGAACGTAAACGAAGGCTATGAGCTCGTGCGAGGCGCATTCGACGACGGAGATCGTGAAATCAAATCAGTGATAACCCTAGTCAGCAATTCAGGTTTGGAGTTCTTGGTTTCAGAACCAACCAAGATATGGAAGAAAGAGGTGCTTGAATTTCTTACTGGCGCGTCTGTAGATGACTCAGGCTACAGAATTAAGTCAAGGGTGCATGGCACCAAGGTCAAAGTATCACCCAAAAGTCTGCGAAAGGTACTTCAGCTACCTAAAGTTCAGAAAGAAGAGGAAGTCACAACATCAAAGACCAAAGAAGCTTTGGACTGGTGTGGTCTTGATCCTAAGATGAAAATAGGATCAGTTTTCAACAGGAAGGGGATGAACAATCAAGGCAAATTCCTGTCTGAAGTTGTAGGCAAGGTTATTCTAAGCAAACCAGGAGGGCATGACAGGGTGTCAGCCTCTATGTTCAGTATCATGACCAGAATCATCTTCAACCTTAAGACAGACTGGTCTATGATTGTATTTGATAAAGTGAAGGAAAGTCTGAAGAAGCCCAATCTGGGCAGGATAATAAGTCTCTACCTGGCTGGATCAATTCCAGAGGTAATGAGCTCTGCTGCAGGTAGTAAAATCAACCACATGAGAAGGATGGACATGAGAATCTTCTCCAGGTGGGAAAGGGTGCTGACCAAGGAATTGACCACCCCAGAAAAGCAAGCTTCTAAGAAAGACTCTCCTCCCAGGAAGAAGAGGAAGACTGCTGCTGTGCCTCAAGAGTCCTCCAGCAGCTCAGGCAGTGAAGAACATGTGGTTTTCACTCCTGATAGTCCAATGGATAAGGCTGCAGAAAAGTCACCTGCTCCTCAGGAGCCAGCTGACATCCAGGGGGAGCTTCCAGGTGTAGCAGAACCATCTACACTGGAGAGTGAGCAAGCCACCCTCCTCATTCAAGAGGTACTTGTTGACCTTAATACTTTGAATTTTTCTATAATAAATTCTGATTTGTCTGATGACCATCAGCAAAATCAGCCAGCAACTCAAGAACCAGATGTTGTTCTCCAAGACACATCTGTTGTAGCTGATGAAACCAGTACATCTCCTGCACATTCTCCAGCAGAATACACAATGGAAGATCTATTTCTGAATTTAGATCAGGATGATTTTGATATGGAAAAGAATGCTGCTGATGCAGTGAAGGATGCTGCTGCTGAGGGGGAGAATTTGGATATTCAAGAAGAGCCTATAAGGCTAGATACTGAGAAGGCACAAGATGTGCACATTGAAACACCATCCAGCCCTAAGGATAGGGTGGATATAGCCAGTACATCAGAATCTGAAGATGATGAAGCTGAGCAAGCTAAGAAAAAGCAATTTTTTGTTTTCAAAAGAAGAAGCCAGAGCTACAAGAAGGCTCTCCAAACTGTTGCTCAACACTCACTGGTCCACCAAGCTCCATCAACTGATTACAGTAGCCTAATGGTGGCAATGCAAGTAAAGCTGGATGAGCAAAGAAGGGCCATAGAGAAATATATTGATGAGGGCCAAAAATCTCTACAATTTGATCTAGCTCAAGATATCAAATCAATAAGGTTTGAAATGAACATGAATAAGAAGGAAATGAATGAATGCTTCCACAAGGGTGGAAATGCAGTAGTCTTCCTGGCTAAACATCAAGAAACAATCAAAGAGAAAGTAGAAGATATAGCACTAAAGCAAGGCTATGTGCTGGAGAATCAACTCAGGATGAATGATAACTTGACTGCATCTCACAATGCCATAGTCACTGAACTCAAGAAACAGTCTGATGAACCATCAACCTCCTCTGCTGCTGCCAAGGCTGACTTTGATAAAATATTTCAAGCAGAACTTGCTGCTGTAAAGAATGCCATTACAGACTCACAAAAGGTCATTTCTGAACAGCTTACCAAGCTTAGACCTTTCTTTAAAGAGGGCATAAGGTATTTGGACAGCCAAATCAGGTTCCAGAAAGATGATGTGAGAGATCATGTGGCACAAGAAGTCATAAAGGGGGAGAGGGTGTTAGTCAAAGCCAGTTCTGACCATGCAAAATGGATATCCAATTCCATCAGGGCTACACTGGGCTATCCTCCCCTGTGTGATGATGACAATGTAGCTGAATCTGGTATTCAAGGAACATATCTTGGAGGTGAGCAACAGGCAGTGGCTGATGTAATCTATCCACCTCCAGATTTTGAAATGGTTCATGCTGATGTAAGCACAATGTATAGTCCAACTGCTGGTAAGCCTAATATTATTCTGGAAAAGGTTGTTCAACCTATCACAGCTGCTATGCAAGAGGCTTTGGACAAAGAAGAAGAGACTAGGCTGTCAAAGAAGAAGTTCAGGGAACTTGCTGAGCAAAAACCTGATTTTGAACAGTGGAGCCCTACTTCTAGGAACATCATTCTCACTGCATGGAAAGCGGCCAAGGACAATGCCCATGAGAGGAACAAGTGGTTCTCAGAGGCAGAATGGAGGAAACATGAAAGTAGGCAGGAAGTCATTGTCCAACATAGAAGGAAGGCTAAGTTAGGAAAGCTACCTCCTACAGCTGTGGAGCCTAGCAAGTACTTTCCTAAGCCCTATCATTATTTTGAAAGGCAAAAGATCAAGGCTGAAGAACAGAAGAAGAAGGACTCCAAAGGGAAGAAGACTGCTGAAGCTGAGCCTGCTGCTGCTGCTGCTGTGAAAGCTAAAGTACAAGCTGGAAAAGGCATAGTCATTAAGGAACCAGAGCAGAATTAGATTAAGATTAAACTGAAGAATGTTGTAATCTGTTACATCAAACATTTTGTGTAAATCATTGAAAATGTATTAAATGTATGAACAATTTCTGTTAAACAAATTTCATGATTGTTCTGATGAATGTGTCTAATTCTTGTTTGTTCTGTAATGCTGAATGAGTATACATGTGTGCTTTATTACATGTTAAGTTTAACTCTGTTGTCATATATCTGTTTTACTTCATTTTATAATTTTTAATTATGAGTGATGTATATCATTGACTAAGGGTTATGACTTCTCCAAATAGGGGGAGATTGTTGGGTACATTGGTCAAATGTACCTGATTTGAAGAAGCCTCACCTAACTCAATGATATGCATCATAGTGTATTTGATGTGTGTTTGAGTTACTTGTGCAGGTTAGGAATACACTGGACTGAAGCTAAAAATTCTAAGTCCATGTGTCGACACCCAGAGGGAAAGTGTCGACACTTGAGGAAGCTTGTGTCGACACCCAGACAAGCAGTGTCGACACTTGGAGTCATTGTGTCGACACCTGGGAAGAAGAGTCGACACCAGTCAGAAAGTGTCGACACTTGGAGCTGTGTCGACACTCAGTGAAGAAGAATGCAGAAAAGCTGTGTCGACACTTAGCAGAAGTGTCGACACCTAGAAGAGCTGAGTCAACACCAGAAAGTGTCGACACTTGAAAAGAGTCAGCACTTGAAGTAAGTGTCGACACCCAGCACAATGTGTCGACACTTAGCTAAAGACTCAGTATTTGAAGTAAGTGTCGACACTCAGCACAATGTGTCGACACACAACCAGAGGAGTCAACACTTGAAGAAAGTGTCGACACTCAGCACAATGTGTCGACACTTAGTTGAAGACTCTACACTTGAAGAAAGAGTCGACACAAGGAGCTGTGTCGACACTTAGCAAAGATCAGAAAAGTTACAAAATATTCTAAGTACAAGTGTCGACACTAAAGGAATGTGTCGACACTCAGCTGAAGAAACAAAAGTGAAGACTTGTGTCGACACCAAGAAGCAGTGTCGACACTTGACAGTTTCTACACATGAAGATGTGTCGACACAAAGGAGATGTGTCGACACTTAGAAGAATACAGTTAAAGAATGAAGTACAAGTACTTGTGTCGACACTCAATTTCAGTGTCGACACATGCAGAAGAAACTGTGTCGAGACATACAGGGAATTGTGTCGACACCTTGTAGACTTGTGTCGACACTTACACAACATGTGTCGACACTTGGCCTATAAGTGTCGACACTTAAGAACAGAAAGTCTCGACACTATCTGACAGTTAGAGGAATTTCAAGAAGTGACTGGTTGACAAGACAGCTGCCGATCCAGCCGGTCTACATCAACTGTCAGTGATATCAGAAGTCTGTTATGAACCGGACCAGCCGGTTACCATAAAGGAAGCCTATAAATAGGCATCTATAGTTTACAGAAACTGTTGTTGAAAAGATTGTTGAGATAATATAGAAGTGGTTGAAAAAGTTTTTACAGAGAGAGTTCAGATCTTTGTAAAAGTGGTATATTGAGTATCAACACAAGAAGATCTTGCCGTGCATCAGCAGATCTAAGAAGTTGGAGAGAGAGAGCTCCAACCAAGTATTCAGTCTTTGGAACTAAGGCTGAGAAGAAGAATTCAGAGTCATCTGGATTTCAAGAAGCAGAGGTCAAGGAACAACTGCAGAAGATTCAGACTAATTCAGTTCTAATCAAGAAGCTTTGAAGGAAGCTAAGTCAGTTTGGATCTAACTGAGTTCTTCCAAGAACTCTTCAAGAATCTCTCAACTCCTCTCCTATTTTCTGAGTTGTAGAGTTAACTATTGTACTTTCTATTTTAACCTGTAGGATCCATTGGATCTGAGAGAATTGTAAGCCTATTTTATAAAGGCTGAGGGTAGGGCTTGGTTGCCTGAGTGTAGGAGTTGGAGAACTCTGAGTGTAGGCCTTAATTGGCTGAGTGTAGGCCTGGGTGGCTGAGTGTAGGCCTTTTGGCTGAGTGTAAGGCTTTGGGCCTGAGGTAGGAACCTAGTTTGGTTCTGAGTTAGTGGAGAAGTTTGGCCGAATCTAGTACACTGCTAGATAGGCGAAGGGGGAAAGTGGATGTACCCAAAGATTGGGGAACCACTATAAATTAGTGTGTCTGCTGTGCTGTGCTGTGGATTACTTGTTTGATTTCTGTAATTGTTGTTAGCTGTAATAATTGTTGTGCTGCCAACAAAGTTTTAAAAAGGTTTAGGTCACCTATTCACCCCCCCCCCCTCTAGGTGTTTAGGTACCATATCTTTCAACATGTCCTCCCCTGGAATAAGGGTGCTGCCTGGAATGCCCTTTGGAGTAAACCTGAGTCTCTCTTTGATTTCCCCTGTATCCTCCCCTTCTAGAGTAAGAGCCCCTAGACTGGCTTTCCCTTTGATATGTTCTAGCATGAGGTTGGTAGGGAGCCTGGCTTCTAGCTGGGCCTGATCTTGCAGAGCTGCCACCTGCACCTGCATCAGGTGGAGGTGGTGGAGGAGGATGAGGGTGCTTGAGCTGGGAGGAGTCCTTATCAAACTTTCTTTTCTTCTTCATAGCCTTTAGCTGATTCTTAGAGAACTGCATCCAATGCTCAGTAATTGGACAGTTGTGCAGAATATAGTAAGGAACATCATTATCATCTCTAACTTTGGCAGGAGGAACCCTCTTCAATGCCTTACTTCTTGCCTTCCTTTTCCTTGCAATGGTGGCAGAGGAATCATCAGAAGCAGTGTTGTAATCCTCAGATTCAGAACTCTGTGCATCATATAAGGCATCAATCCTTTTCATCAGATTTTCTTTCAGTTGCATTGCAGCAGATGGGGCAGAAGCAGAAGGGCCAGCAGCAGGTATAGCAGCAGATACAGGAGCAGATTCAGCAGATACAGCACTAGTTACTTCAGGGATTTTGGCAGCAGCAGGTTCAGAAACAACAACAACATCTACAGCAGCTCAAAAACAACAGCCTCTGTCATCAGAGAATCCTGGGAAATGAACTCATCAGCAGCAGTTGGAACATTGTCTTCTTCAGCAGCAACAACAATTTCAGAAGTAGATACAGCCTTGTCTTCAGCAGCAGCAGCAATAACATCATCAGAAGCAACAATCACTGAATGAATAAAAGCAGAAATGATACTGGGGTCACAGCATGAGAAGGGCACCAGAGCCTTGGACAGATCTTCAGGGGGCTGGACAGCATGGGGCTCTGGGAGGTAGCTTAAGTATGTAGTATCAAATGCAGAGAGCAAAGGCCCTAGGTCAATTGCTAAGACTGCAGTAGGCACAGCAGGAGCAGCAGCAGCAGCAGGAGCAGAAGCAGAAGCAGCAGCAACAGCAGCATGAAGGCTGGCTTCATAAGGCATCTCCCCCTGCCTAGATGCAGATACCTCTGTATCAAGGCACACTGCTGGTGGGGCTGCTGGAGGAATGAGGGAGGAAAGCCTAGCAGACAGGGCTGCCACTGACTGTTGTAGAGGAGCTAAGGAGGCCTCCATGAGAAGAGAGATCCTGGGGGCCAGTAGCTCATACAACTGGTCAGCTAGGGCTGGCAGATCTACATGCTCAATGGCAGGAGCAGAGGTAGAGGGAATGGGGATGGCTGAGGATGCTGGAAGGGGAGTGCTGGATGGTGAAGGGATAGAGGGCTGAGGTGTGGGAATGGTGGAGATGGAGGACAAGGGTATAGAGATGGATGGACTGAATGATGGTTGGTCAAGGATATGGTGGAGGAGAGCTTGGAAAGATGTTGAGGTGGATGGGAAGTCTGGAGGAGAAGAGGGGGAATCATCCATGTAGGATTCATCCAGAAGGGTGAAGGATGGTATGGATGGGGATGAGGTGACATCTGGAGGTGGATATGAGAATAATGGGTGGAAGTGGTCAACTGGAGGTGATGAGGTGGTTGCTGGAGATGGGATTGAGGTTGGAGATGGGCTGGAGATGGTAATGGGGGATGAGGCTGGAATGGTGGATGGAGCTGGAGGTAGGGTTGAACTTGGAGGAGGAGGAGAAGCAGCACTAGCAGCAGGCAGGTTCTCTGCAGGGGCAGAGACCTGGAGGGGAGTGACTCTGTGAGTCCTGGTACCTGAAGGGGCAGCTGAAGAGGGCCTGCTGGGCTTGCTAATCTGCCTGTCCCATTTGCCAAAAAGGGCACAGGAGAGTCTCTTGGAGGCATTGATATGCACTCCAGAGGAGACTAGCAGAGCAGGGCACTTAGCCTGAAGGAAAACTCCAAGGATTCTTCCAAAATTTACAAAGCTTTTATTTATTTTCTTCTTTATCAGGTCAAAGAAGACCTCTCCCCAATTCAGATTTTTCTTATCTAACAGAGCTCCCATGAGGCAGAGCTGATGTCTGGAGATGGTGTCATGTGCAGAATGTTTGGCCAACAGGACCTTGCCTACAACATCTGCCAGAAACCTGTATTCAACTGACAGGTTCCTCTTAAACAATTTGCTAGGGTTTCCCTCAGGATGACCCATCCTGGCAAGTATATCAGTAAACTCTTATCCAGAAAGTTCAGCAGAGTCATCTCCATTTCTAAAACCAAAAACCTCTGTTAAGACTGTTGGGGTCAGAGGTACCTGGGTGCCACCAATAGATCCAACTATGGTGTTGTTGTCAAGGTTGTGTGCAGTATATACCCATTCCTTTATTTCATCTGAGGCAAGTTTGATTCTTGTGGTCATGAGGGCAGACAAATGTTGATCCTTGAAGAGACTCAGGATGTCCTGGAAGATTTGATCAGTGGTATTGAAGGAGTCCAAATCGATGTCAAACCCTGCATCAAACTTCATGGCGGCGAGGACAGCAACTGAGACGGCCATTGTACCTGCAAAAACTTAACAAACAAAACGACCAAGGTAGAACTGTTTGGAGGGAAGAAAATTTCTGCAGAGAAATTGAAAGCGCAAGAGAGAACGACGGCGAAAAATGAGTTTTATATTAGGGTTCGACGCAGAATTGGAAAGATCGTTGAACTCAGTTCGACGATCGAGGCTTCTAAAGGAATCTGAAGAGACTCCAACATCGTCGATCTCCGTTCGACGATCTCGGGAAGCGTCGAGCTCCGTTCGACGATCGTTCAGGGAACAAAATCGTCGAGCGCCGTTCGACGATCGTTGACCGAAGGAGACAGTTCATGCTGTCTGAGGGCGCTGAACTCAGTTCGACGATCCTGGAAATCATCGATCTCCGTTCGACGATCTTTGGGGAAATCGTCGAGCGCAGTTCAGAGATCAGAGAATCCTAAATACTAAGAAAAATCAGAATTTGCCTAGTCTTGGTCCATTTTTAGCTTTCAAAATCTTGGGATTATTTAAGACTTCCTTCATCTAACATTCCTAACTGATTTAGGAAGAATGTGTGTTTCTTTTCATCCAAAGGCTTGGTGAAAATATCTCCCCTTTGTAAATCAGTTGGGATATATTGCAGTTCAATTTTATTCTTTTCAACATTGTCCCTTAAGAAATGATGCCTAATCTCTATGTGTTTTGTCCTACTATGGAGGACTGGATTTTGAGCTATGGAGATAGCACTTGTATTGTCACAAAAGATTTTTGACTTCTCTAAGTTGTAACCATAGTCTAGGAGTTGATTTTGAATCCACAATATTTGTGAACAACAACTGCCTGCAGCCATATATTCAGCTTCAGCAGTTGAAGTTGACACAGATGTTTGTTTCTTACAAAACCAGGAGACAAGTCTATCACCAAGGAACTGACAAGTTCCACTGGTGCTTTTCCTGTCAATTCTGCATCCAGCATAATCAGCATCAGAGAATCCAGTTAACTCAAATGCTGAATCTTTTGGATACCAGAGACCTAGATTTGGATAACTTTTAACATACCTAAGAATCCTCTTTACTAATGTGAGGTGTGACTCTCTAGGGCTAACTTGGAATCTAGCGCATATACATGTAGCAAACATTATATCTGGTCTACTAGCTGTAAGATACAGTAAAGAGCCAATCATTGCTCTATATGTTGTCTGATCAACAGGTTTCCCATGTTCATCAGCATCCAGTACAGCATTGGTAGGCATGGGTGTTTTCATACAAGATGCCTCAGACATACCAAATTTCTTAACCAGTTCATTAGCATATTTGGTTTGAGAAATAAAGATGCCTTCTGCATGTTGTTTGACTTGCAATCCTAGGAAGAAGGATAGCTCACCCATGCTACTCATCTCAAATTTAGAATGCATTAGGTTAGAAAACCTTCTGCACAATTTTGAGTCAGTAGAACCAAAAATGATATCATCTACATAAACTTGTACTAGTAGGGTATGGGACTTATGGGTTCTAATAAAAAGAGTTTGGTCTACTCTACCCCTTATAAAACCATTTTCTAAGAGAAAGCATGCTAGAGTCTTATACCATGCTCTAGGAGCTTGCTTGAGACCATATAATGCTTTATGTAGTTTAAAAACATAATCAGGGTAAGTTGGAGAGATAAAACCTGGAGGTTGTCTAACATAGACTTCATCTTTGATGTCTCCATTTAAAAAGGCACTCTTGACATCCATCTGATAAACCTTGAAGCCTTTGTGAGCTGCATAAGCTAGAAAAATTCTGATGGCTTCCAATCTTGCAACAGGTGCAAAAGTCTGGTCGTAGTCAATTCCTTCTTCTTGAGAATATCCTTGGGCAACTAGCCTTGCCTTGTTCCTTATTATTACTCCTTGATCATCCAGTTTATTTCTGAATACCCATTTTGTTCCAACAATGGAATGATCCTTTGGCTTTGGCACTAGTTCCCATACTTTTTTTCTCTCAAATTGATGCAACTCTTCTTGCATGGCAATGATCCAGTGTGGATCTTGCTCTGCATCTTGAATGGACTGGGGCTCAATTTGAGAAAGGAAGCAGGTGTGCAACAGGTTTTGGTTGACCTGATTTCTGGTTTGCACACCAGCTGAGATTTCTCCAATTATTTGGGTAATTGGATGGTCTCTTGATGTTACTAAATCAACATGGGGTGTTGATTGTTCACCAACTTGTGTTGTTGTTTCCTCTTGTGGTACAACAACTGGCTCTTCATGTTGAGCTTCAATGTGTTGAGCATTGCTTTCATCTTCACTGCTTTCTTCTTCTTGAGCAACCTGTAGCTTGTTCATATCTTCAACTAGAGAATGTTCCTGCAAAGGTTCTATGGTAGAAGAGATCTTCTCCTTGAAAGACATGTTAGTTTCATCAAAAGAAACATGAACAGATTCCTCAATTTTCAATGAAGATTTATTATATACCCTATAGGCCTTGCTGATCATGGAGTATCCCAGAAACACTCCTTCATCAGCTTTGGCTTGAAATTTTGCTAAATATTTCTTATCATTATTGTGAATATAGCAAGTGCAGCCAAAAATTCTGAAATAGTCAACTTTAGGTTTCTTCCCTTTGAGTAATTCATAGGGAGTCTTTCCCTTCAGTTTATGTATTAGACTTCTGTTCAGCACATAGTTGGAGGTGTTCACTGCCTCTGCCCTTAAGGATAGAGGTAGATGAGCATCTGACAACAATGTAGTGGCAGATTCAATAAGGGTTCTATTTTTCCTTTCAGCTACCCCATTTTGTTGAGGAGTTCTAGGAGCTGAGAAAGTATGTCTGATCCCTTCACTCTGACAGAACTCTTGCATAAGAAGAGAATCAAACTCTGTCCCATGATCACTTCTGATCAGGGCAATGTGAGTATTGAACTCAATCTTTATACATTTGAGAAACTCTGTCAGACACTTAAAGTTATCAGACTTCTTCCTTAGAAAGAACACCCAAGTGAATCTAGAGAAGTCATCTACAATCACTAAAGTGTAGGATTTCCCTCCTAGGCTTTGTACTGTGATGGGTCCAAATAGATCCATGTGTAACAGATACAATATCCTAGGTGAATCACTCTTATTAAGTGACTTGAAACTGTTTTTAGTTTGCTTGCCTAATTGACAAGCCTTGCAGAGTCCTTCCTTCTTGTAGGGGCCAGAAGGTAGTCCTCTAACAAGGTTGTCCTTGGAGAGCCTAGCAATAGTTCTAAGGTTTAGGTGTCCTAATCTCTTATGCCATAAAACATTTGGTCTACAAACTGAATTGAATAAACAGATATCTATAGTAGTTGAAAGAAAATCTACTAGGTAGATGTTACCTTTCCTTTTACCTGTCAACACAGTTGTGTTGTCCTCTGACTTGATTTTGCATAAGGTTTTGCTGAAGGTCACCTGGTAGCCTTCATCACATAGCTGACTGATGCTGATTAGGTTGTGCTTCAGTCCTTCCACATATGCTACCTTCTTAAAGGTTACAGAACCAATCTGGACTGCTCCATAACCTTTAGTTTGTCCAAAGTTGGAGTCACCAAAGATAACCTTGGGTCCAAGCTTGGCTCTAAAGGAATTGAGGTTGTCCTTGTTCCCTGTCATGTGCTTAGAGCACCCACTATCCAAATACCATTGCTGGTTAGATGTTGGATAGGTCTTCACCTGCACATGAAACAATTTACTTGTTTTTGACCCAGTTTACCTTGGGCCTAGGTTGATAACCTCTAAATTCCGAAATGAAAGACATCCCTGGCTGACTCTTATATCCTTCAGGATGATATCTCCTTGGAGGTAAAATCCATTCAGTTTAAGGGTTGAAGGTTTGGGATGAAGAACCCTCAGGATTCAATTTTGATTTGCCTTTGAAAAGTTTTCCAGAGCTCTGACCTCTGTTCGACGATCTTGGAGCTGAGTTCGACGATCTTGGGTCAGATCGTCGAGCTCCGTTCGACGGTCGACTATGGGTGAGGTCAGGTATATGAGATCGTCGAGCTTCGTTCGACGACTTTGGTTGAGATCGTCGACCAGCGTTCGATGATTTGTCCTGAGATCGTCGAGCTGCGTTCGGCGATCGGCGATCTTCATTCGGCGATCGTCGATCTCCGTTCGACGATTTATGCTGGACTTTAGTTCTCTGAGGCAGATCAGAATTTTTCCTGGCAACCTCTACAACTCCCTTTCCCTTGTCAGAAATGAACTTGATAGGAGTTGTTAGAACAATAGGTTGGCTGGATGAGGCACCCAAGCCCAGTGTACTGTTGAATCTTGAGTTCACTGTGCTTGTGATGTCCATCAGCTTGATGCTTCTCCCATTGAGAGATTCTTCAAGCTTCTTGGCCTCAGAGAGTTCACTCTTCAGTGAAGCTATCTGTTCCCTATGGTTCTCCAACTCCTGAGAGAGTTTGAGGTTTTCTGATTTTAAACCACTTTGTTCAGATAATTGATTTCTGAGAGAGATGATCTCTTTCTCAGACTTTAGCAGGTCTAAACATAGTGCTTTAAATTCAAGTTTAAAATCTTCTAAAGTAAAATCAAAAGAGCTGATTACCTGATCTTCTTCAGGTTGAGTCTCTGAGTCTGACTCTGACTCCTCTTCCTCTGAGTTGTGTTGTGAGGCATTGATTGCCATCATGCAGAACTCCTTTTCCTCTGCATCATCCTCATCATCACTTGAGCTGGAAGAGGCTTCTGACTCCTCTTCAGTCTCACTCCAGGATTCAGCTACAAATCCTTTCCTTGTGTGCTTATTTCTGCTGGAGGAAGGTTTGCTACTTCCATTCCTTTTGGAGTCCTTCTCCTTTCTTCTTTCTTTTCTGTCCCTTCTGTCCTTGTTCTTGTTCTCTGGACAGTCAAGAACCATATGCCCAGGTTTCCTGCAACCAAAGCAAATGATGTCTTTGCTATTGCCAATGGACTTGTCATACCTTGGCTTATCCTGCTCCTTGTATGATCTTCTTCTGAAGTCCTTTCTGGCCATCTTATAGAATCTTTTGGCCAACAAGCTGAGAAGTTCATCATTGGTTGTTCCTTTTTCTTCAGGCAGATCCTCAGTTGCCTTGAATGCTATAGTCTTCTCCCTTCTTGTGGCTGGTGGAGCAGCCTTCTGTTCTTCCTCTCTGTTCTTGATGAGTAGCTCATAAGATTTGAGCTTACCCAACAAGGCTTCAGTGGTGATCTCATTCAGACTTCTGGCATCTTTAATTGGCCAGATTCTTGAATCCCAAGTGCTGGGGAAGCACATTAGGATCTTGTCATTAAGTTCTGTCAGTGAGATCTCTTTGTCTAATGTCCTCAGTTCACTGACAATTAGACTCGGTCTGTTGTACATGTCTCCCACTGACTCTGTTTCTCCCTTCTTGAAGTTCTCATATTGGGAGATGAGATGGGATCTTCTGTCCTTTCTCTCATCAGCTGAGCCAGAGACAATTTCTGAGAGCTTGTCCCAAATTTCCTTGGCTGAATTGCATTCAGCTACTTTTGAAAAATGTCATCTGACATTGTCTGAGCTAAGATGTTCATTGCCTTGGCATCAGCTACTTTCCACTTTTTGATGTCAGCATCTGTCTCTGATGGAGGTGGAACAGCATTTGTGCTTGTGCCCTCTGGAGGTCTTGGACACACTGTCAAAACAGAATTAAAAATGTCTTCGTCAATAGAATTCATGTAGAGTCTAATCCTTGCTTTCCAAAGTGCAAACTTTGACAGATTGCACACTGGAGGTCTGGTGCTAGCATAATCTTTGTTTTGGGCCATGACTTGTGCAAGCTAGATCTAATAATGAAATACAAAAGAAGGATCTAGTTTGGGATCTTTGGGGTTCAGGTGTTAGCCTGTACAACCAAACAGATATGGTATGTTTAACTAACCTCGCTTTGATACCAATTGAAAGGGGAAACTAGATCAGATATACTCTAGAGGGGGGGTGAATAGAGTATATGGTGCTTTTTAAAACACAAAGAAAAACTTTTGCAAAGCTTTACAACAATTGTTGTAATAAGTGTAAGCAAGGAAGCAGAAATAAAACTAATCACAAACTAAGCTATGCAGAAACTAAGCACAAGAGAAGCTAGGCCAGAAACAAAAAGAAAACATGCAAAACCAGATGACACAAGGAAATATAGTGGTTCCCCAAACTTGGGTACATCCACTCTTCTACCACCCTAGGTAGGAATCCACTGTAGGATGAGTTGATCAGGTGTCCTGGGCACCAATGAGCTTTTGATAAGGTGCTCAAAAACCAAAACAGATTTTTTGATCAGGTGTCTTGCCACCAATGAGCTTTTGACAAGGTGCTCAAAAACCAGATTCAAACTTTTGAAGGGAGTTTGAAAAACCCTTTACAAAGTGGGGGTGAGAGAGTGATGGCAGTCTTCTCTTTTCTCAAACAACTGAGAAGACTAAGTGGATTGATTTCAAAGCTCCCCCTGAGTCCTTGATCTTCAGGAAGAAGAGCTTTGCTTGAGGGTGATAGGCCTTCAGATGTAGAACTCCAGCAATAGATGATTTCAGCAAGCTGAAATGTTAAGTGTCTGGAGTCTTGAGATGATGTTGGCCTTGAACACTTTGAGAGCTGAAGAGATCTGAAGATTTGTTTGAAAGCTTGATCTCTTTGATGAGTGTTCTTCAGAATTCTTGTTGACAGAAGATTGAGAGAGTCTCTATATTCTGGGTTGTGTCCTGTTCTTGTCAATCTCTATATTTCTTCTCTGTTTCATTAAAAAACATTCTGTCTTTTTATTCTCTGTGTCTGAATAGGATATTACTCTGTCAAAGATAGCCGTTGGTCTGCATTGATTACAGCCTTAATTGCATAATTTCTTCTGAAGGAAGGTCCACTGAATTGTTCCTTGAAAAATCCCTTGAAACTTGCTCCAGGAGTAAATGAAAACGGCTGGCAGATCTTCTGAATTAAATGCAGAATAACTTCTATCTGATTCGAATTTGAATTCTGAAAGATAACTGAAATCGTCGAACTGAGCTCTGCTATCGTCGAGCTGAGCTCAGCGACCTGGAAAATGCAAGCAGCAAAGAAATCGTCGATCTAAGCTCAAAGATCGTCGAACTGAGCTCAGAGATAAGGATCCAGTGCAGAGTCAAAATCGTCGACCTGAGCTCACCGATCGTCGAATGGAGTTCGACGATATTGCGAAGTTGAGCTCAGCGATCGTCGAGTGGAGCTCGACGATATTATGAGGTTTGAGCTCAGCGATCGTCGAATGGGGCTCGACGATCTGCAGAAGTTGAGCTAGACGATCGTCGACCGGAGTTCGACGAATCGTCGTGCTGAGCTCGACGATTAGACTTAGTCTCCAGAAAAACTTTGGTCTTCAAGGCAGCTTCCAAACCTAGACTCCTGATCCCTTAGACTCAATTCTAATTGACCTATTAAGCTATACAGAAGGTCAAACACAAATTCCTAGAGACATAGTGATCCTGACCCAAATTAGTAATAGGGTGTTCCAACAGATCCCTCGGCACCCAGGTGTGCTCCTCCTGTCCATGATTGGACCACAACCTTTCACGAGAGGGACCTTCTTCTTCCGCAACACCCTGACATCTATATCATCAATTCGAATCGGCTCCAGTCTGACGGATCTATCTGGCGCTATCGGACCGGATGTAGTAGTAACATACTGCTCCGGCCGTAGGAGAGCTCTTCGCAAGGAAGTGACATGGAAAACGTCGTGTAGGGCACCCAACTCCGGTAGCAGCTGCAGTCGGTAAGCTAAGGGGCCGATCCGCTCCAGGATCAAGTATGGCCCCATATATCGAGGACTAAGCTTCTTGTGCCTCCGCACCCGAGAGATACCGTGTACCGGACGTATTTTCAAGAAAACCCTGTCTCCAACCTGGAACTCCACCTTCCGGTGCCGAGCATCATAATACTTCGCATGTCTGCACTGGGCCTCTAGCAGCCGATCTCTAATCAAATGTACCTAAGCCTCAGTATCCTTCATATAATCAGATCGAAGAGCCTTGGTATCCACATCCTGAACCCATGAC
This sequence comes from Platanthera guangdongensis, assembly GCA_039583875.1. NCBI lineage: Eukaryota > Viridiplantae > Streptophyta > Magnoliopsida > Asparagales > Orchidaceae > Platanthera > Platanthera guangdongensis. Next base: position 182,040,232 of record CM077152.1, on the reverse strand, counting down.
AGCGGTGTCCGGCATTTCCTCAAATAAAGTGCCTCGTGTGGATCCATCCTGATGCTATCCTGGTGGCTGTTATTGTAGGAGAATTCGATCAGTGGTAGTAGCCTTTCCCAAGGCTTCCCCGTATCCAATATACACAGGCGGAGTATATCCTCCATGGTCCGGATGGTCCGCTCGGTCTGTCTGTCGGTCTGCTAGTGGAAGGTGGTACTAAAAGTAAGCAGAGAGCCTAAGTAAGCATGAACGGCCCTCCACTCGCTCGAAGTGAACCGACCATCACGGTTCGAAACAATCGTCCTGGGAATGCCATGGTATCTGACAAACTGCTCCACGAATAGTCTCACCAAAACTGCAACTCGGGCATCCTTCCGGACTGGAATAAAGCGCGCTACCTTGGCCAGCCTGTCTACTATGACCCATATGGAATCATGCCCGGAGTAGAACGAGATAATCCATGCACAAAATCCATAGCAATGTCCTCGAACTTCCACTCTGGGACTGACAGTGGCTGTAGCAAACCTCCTGGGCTCTTACATTCCGCCTTCACGCGCTGAGAAGTCTCGTAGAGTGTCACAAAATGGGTGATCTCCCTCTTCATCCCAGGCCAATACATAGTCCTCCGTAAATCTACCCACATCTTGGTGATGCCGGGATGTACTGAATATCTGGAGCAATGAGCCTCTCTGAGTATGTCATCCCAGATACTGCCTCGTGCTGGTATGTAAATGCGTCCACGGAATCGAAGAAGATCATCCTGCAGCGTGTAGTCCTCAACCTTGCCCCTTTCCAGGGCACTGAAAATCGGCTCTAATGCAGCATCCAGCCTCTGATGTGTTCAGATGCACTCCCGTATATCATCACCACTTATCACTGAGCTCAAGTACTCTCGATATACCACTGGTTCGGTCTCGGACACCATGGTAATATGCATGTCTTCCAACATCCGTATCAGCTCCATAAACATCAACCGAGGCTCCGGTCCAGAAGTGCCGGCTCTCCTGCTCAAGGCATCTGCTACTGTGTTTGCTTTCCCCGGATTATAGTGGATATGATAATCATAGTCACAGAGGAATTCCAGCCATCTCCTCTGTCGCAGGTTCAAGTCCTTCTGCGTATCGATATATTTAAGATTCTTGTGATCTGAATAGATATTACCATAAATCTCGTATAAATAATGTCTCCGCATCTTTAGGGCGAATACCATAGCCCCGAGCTCTAAGTCATGTACTGGATAGTTATGCTCATGCTTCTTCAACTGTCTTAAAGCATAAGCAATAACATGTCCATGCTGTATTAGGACAGCACCCATCCCCTGGTAAGAGGCATCTGCGTAGATCTGAAATCTTTCACTCCCGGATGGGAGCGCAAGAATAGGGGATGAGGTGAGTCGGTCCTTCAGCTCCTGAAAAGCTGTCTCGCACTGCTCCGACCAAACAAAATCTGCATCCTTCTTTGTCAAGGACGTGAGGGGGAGGGCTAACCTCGAGAATCCCTCCATGAACTTGCGATAATAACCTGCTAACCCCAAGAAACTGTGTATGTCTGATGCTGTCTTCGGTCGTGGCCAATTCCATAATGTCTTTATCTTGGCTGGATCCACCGCCAATCCAGCTCTACTGATCGTGTGCCCCAAGAAGGCTACCTCCTGTAGCCAAAACTAACACTTTGAGAACTTTGCATACATTTGGGACTCCCTCAGCCTCTGTAAGACCAGTTTCAAATGCTCTGTATGCTCCTCCTGAGTCCGGGAATAAACCAAAATGTCGTCGATGAACACAATCACGAAGCGGTCCAAGAAGGGCTCGAATACACGGTTCATTAGGGTCATGAATGCGGCTGGGCATTCGTGAGCCAAAAGGCATCACCGTGAACTCGTATAACCCATAGCGTGAACTGAATGCTGTCTTTGGTATGTCCTCTTCCCAGATGCGGAGCTGGTAGTAACCGGATCGCAAACCTAGCTTAGAGAACCAGAAGGATCCCTGTAGCTGATCAAATAGCTCGTCTATCCGAGGCAGTGGATATGTATTAAGGACCGTTAACCGGTTCAGCTCCCGGTAATCTATGCATAGTCGTAAAGTCCCATCTTTCTTCTTCACAAAAAGAACTGGGGCTCCCCATGACGATGAACTGGGTCGTACAAATCCCGACTCAACTAGCTCCTGAAGTTGAGTCCTGAACTCTGCCAACTCCCTGGGAGCCATCCTGTAAGGTGCCCGGGACACTGGCCTCGCTCCCGGTACTAGCTGAATCCTGAAATCCAAGTCTCTGGCTGGTGGTAGCCCGGGAAATTTCTCCGGGAATATGTCGGAGAAATCCCGGACCACCGGAATATCTGAAATAGAAGTCTCTGCTCCCATCATCTCAAAGTAGATAAGGTAAACCTCCTCTCCCTGCTCATGGGCCTTCATAGCCTGTACAGAGGATAGTAATAAGTGGGAGATAGGCTTGATACCTTCGATGATGACATGGGAGTCGTCATGCCTTAGTGTGATCCCTATTGATGTGCAATCTATCTGAGCATGGTTTCGATATAACCATGCCATGCCCAGATCAAATCGAAGTCCTGCAGCTTCAGAATAGTTGTTGGCGCCTCAAATGCCTTGCCGCCAATCTCAGCCTCCATATCGTAATGGGCAGTGGTCCACAGTTCTGACCCATCGTGTAGACGCACCCTCATCTCTTGTCCCGGAAATCTTTCCACGCCTTCAAGTCCGTCTATAAAGGCCTCAGATACGAACGAGTGCGAGGCACCCTTGTCAAAGAGGGTATGAGCGGGCTTGCCGCTGATCATAACTATGCCTGAGATTTATTTGAGGTATACGGATGTTATTTCTATGGTTTTCAAGGCAATTCTAAGGTTGAAATTTCTAAATTAAAATAATTTAAGTACCTGTAATCACCTCCTCGGGGTTCCTCTGTTCCGTGAGGTCCAAGGCGTATATCTGCTCATGATTGCGTCCCCTGTCGTGATATCCTCGGCCTCGGCCTCTTCCTCGGCCTCGGCCTCGGCCTCGGCCCTGTTGTACTGGGGCCACTGGAGGTGGAGAAGGAGGAGGATGGAATCGATGCGGACACTCTGATCTAATGTTCCCGGGATCGTGGCATCCATAACAAACTACCTGCCGGTGGCCATGGTCATCCTGTCTCCTCGGATCATGCACCTGTAGAGGTGGGGAGCTAATGCTGGAGGAGGCCCCTGCTCCTGCCTGAAGTTAGGATGACGACGTTCCCCACCCTTCTTGTATCTGATAGTCCTGCCTCTCTGAGAGCCCCTGCTGCTCTCTCCTGATGTCTACCCATCATACGGTCTCTTTCCTCTGCCTTGCACCATCAGCTGGTCAGCCTCCAGCTTCTTTGCCATCTCGATGATCTGTCTTGAGGTGCCATGAGAAATTAACAACAAGGCCTGCCTCAAATCGTCCCTGAGGCCCTAGTAGAACCTCTTAGCATACCTCTTATCATCAGTATCATGTATCCCTGCGAACCTGGCCAGATGAGAGAACTCTCTCTGATACTCGATCACTTATCTAGTCCCCTGCCTGAGGTTCAGAAACCTCTCTTCCAACGCATCTCTATCCGTAGTGGATACGAAATTATCCAGAAATACATCGCTGAACTCCTCCCAGGATATGTCTGTCAGCTCCCAGTCAGCATATGTAGACTCTCGTACAGATTTCCACCATCTCTTCGCATGAGCCTCTAGTGCAGAGGTGGCTAGAGGTACTGTCTGGCCGTTCGGGCAGCTGATGCCTGCTAAAATCTCATGTATGGCCTCCAGCCATTCCTCCGTCTTTACCGCATCCTCTATCCCACAGTACATCGGTGGGGACAGGCTCTTGAAGGCACTTAGCCAGCTCGACCCCGGATTTGGCTGCGAAGCCGGGACTTGCTGGGATTTGAAGGCATCCAGAATCGCCGTCAAAGTCTGCCCCATCTCCGTCTGTAGGAATGGAGTGGCAGCTGGAGGGGGAGGAGCCACATTTCGCGGCGCGACGACCTGTGGAGGTTGCATAAATGTAAGGTTAAAACAGAACTGGCCTAACTCATTGTACTTAGTGGACTGTTTTATGTGACTTTTACACATGGGCACACCACTGTTTCCGCTGCATAGTTTGTCCATAAACTAATGCTCGGGCGGGGGTGGTCCTGTGTTGTGGACTTATTTCTCATATGATCGTTTGTCAAGTGATACCAGTTTGTAAGACCCCCCCCCCCCCTTACCAAAGAGGGCTACCGGGTTTTATGCCCAGAACCGCCGTCTTACGGTGACACTAACGCACGAGTTAGTTGACACCGCAACACGCCGATTCTGTCGGCTAATATGATATTTTAACCTGTAGGCCAATCTGAGAAGTAGAAGTATTGCAGTATGTTAAATCCACTAGTCCACAAGTCACAGAGTACATATCATATATATGAAATGAAAAGTACAAAACATAGTCCACAAAGAGTACAAAATGAAAGAGTAATAAGGGCTTATGCCCAGTACATCATATCAACTCTCTCTCTCAAATCAAAGCGGAAGAGCTAAACTAATACATCAAACTCGTCCCACCTGAGGACACGCAGTAGTAGTAGTAACCTGCGGTAGCGGTATCTGCTCCTCAAGTCCTGTCTCCTCGTCGTGCTGGTGCTCCATCTCCACGAGCTCCTAAAAATAGTATGGTCACCGACCATTAGTCAAAATGACTAAGTCATTTCCTCTGCACCTCATCCCGTGGCTCCTAGGCACCGAGCGGGAGGACGAAGCGGAGGACAACAAGGGGTAGCAAAGTGGAAGCAGGTGACAAGAACTAACTAGCAGTGGTAATAGTTATTATTATTCTACTCTAGCCAACACATGCAAGTGGGTTAACACATCATGTAGAGGTCCAAATTGGCTTAAATTTTAAATATACACTTATAATGTCCCTATGGATATGCCACCAAAATTTGGGGCCATTTGGAGTTCCACAACTCCAAATATTTCATTTATTTCATTTTGTGTATTTTAGTAAAAACTATAGAAAACGTTTACCCAAAAATTCTCATTTTTTCTACAGGGGTTAACCAAGCCCTAAACATGCATGAACCCAAAATTTTGGGCCATTTGGATGATTGGATTGACTTGGGCATCATTTTGAATTTCTGCGCTAGCTAAGGACCAGTCCTAGGAGAATTGACCTACAGGACAGTATACTGCTCCAAATTACATGATTATGGTGGCAACTTAAAGTTAAGCCCTTAATCTACAATTTCCATTTAAGGGTCAGGTCCTGTAAATTCCTCTAAGAGGCCTAAACATTCATGCAAAAGCACTGAATAAGTGTGACAAATACCTTAATACTATAGTATTAATTTGATTTAATTTCATGATCAAGCACGAATCCTAAAGCACAATTGATGGGATCGGTTCATCGTCCCCAAACAGCCAACGGCTGAGATCGATTCTGGCTGGGCACCTTTATTGGCTGTTCCCGGCCAGCTGAGCCACCACCACCGCCGGCGAATGTCGCCCCACCTTCACTGAGGTGGCGGCTAGCGGTTTCCGGCGATGAGGCCACCGGAATTGGCTCCTCCGGCGAACCCGAGCAAGAAATAAAACTCGGAAAAATTGTCATTTCCTCACATGGTATCAGGCTCAATTGAGCCCGATGACTCTCCCTAAAGATCTAGAAATCTAGCACGGGTAGAGGTGAGGTGAAACGGACCTAAATTGAGGCTTGGCGGCGGGTTTGGCGGCGGTGAGCCATGACCGAGCTTACTCCGACAACTCCTCCCTGTTTCCTTGATTCTCCAGTGAATTCCTTGTTCCAGGACTCGTTCCCTAGTTGTTTCCCCTCTCTGAAGCTGATGGTGTGGCTGGATTGGGCTGAGAGGGGGTGTATGGAAAGATAATCCCAAGGGGGGTCGGGTTGAGCTTTGGTTGCTCCACCCATGGTGTCAAGTGGTCACCATGCTCCAAATTCCACTGGAATTATCTGAGGAGGTCGTCCAGCAAGCTTAGGCAGCTGAATGAGTGGCCTTGTGGCCATCCTTCCTCTTCATTCCCCCTTATCTCTCCTCTTCCTCTCCAAATTCCTTTTCTACCCCTTTGCATATACTCTCTCTCCTGATTTTGGGGGTTAGGAGTTGTCTTTGACCATTTGGATTGGCCTTGGGCTGAGTTGGATGGGCTTAACCCAATGGCAATGGGTTTGGGTTAATTTCTCCCTTCTTTAGGCCTCATGTTGACCAATTTGACTTTTTGAGTTGACTTGGTCAACATGATGAGTAGGCTGACCCCACTTAATGGTCATGAGCCTAGTGGCACCACCCAACTTGGGTTAGGCCAAGGGGGGGTGCCCCACTTAGGCTAATTGGGCCTATAGGTATAGGTTTGACCAAATTAGGGACATGGTTGAGTTTGGTCAACTAGGGTCAAAGGGTTGACCTAATGGCATGGCCTAGGGTCCACTTAGATTGTTTTAGGGTTAGGGCAATGTGGTGAGTTCATGGTGTGGTTAGGGTTCCTATTTAGGCTAGTTTAACTTAGTTTGACTTTGGCCCCTTTGTGGGCCCCCACATGGCTACAATCCACTACCTAGGGTCAAGCCTAGCTAAATCCCTTATCACCCACCCCATGACTAACCCAATCTAAGTGAAGGGGGCCTAGAAGTAACATGGGATGTTACAAGGTTGTCCTTGTTCCCAGTCATGTGTTTAGAGCAGCCACTATCTAGGTACCACTGTTGCTCTGTGGTAGGATAGTCTTTCACATGCAATAAAACAGATTAGCTATTTTTGACCCAGGTTACCTTTGCTCCTTCTTTATTCACATAACTAAAACTAGAAATGTGAGAATATTCAGGTTGGCATTTATATCTTAAAGTGTGATATCTTTTAGGTAGAATAATCCATTGATTAAATTGATTATTAAAAGATCTTGGTTGGTTATAGTTTTTAGAAGAATTAACTTTTCTGTTATACTGAACTGCGTTCGATGAATTCAAGTGAGTTCGTCAACCTGAGTTCGACGAATGGGGGTGAGTTCGTCGACCTCCACTCAGAGAATGAGAATTTCCATTCTATGGGCCCCAAAATCGTCAATCTCTGGTCGATGAACCATACTGGTTTCGTCGATCGTAGTTCAACAAATAATTATTATAGAAATCTGTGTTCGGAGTTCGTCGACTGGAGTTCGACGAACTGTACAAATTTCGTCAATCGGAGTTCGATGAAATCTGTTAAACATTGTTGTAGTTAGGATTTTTCTTGTTTTGTTTCCTTTTCTCATTCTTTGGTTTTAATTCAATTGGTTTAATATTTTTATCATTTTCTATTTTCTCTTTTCCCTTTTCAGAAACAAATTTAATTGGATTTGTCAGAATATTTTTCTGAATTAGTGGGGGTTGGCTTGATGAAGCACCTAAGCCCAGCTTGCCATTTAGCCTGGCAATAACTGTGCTTGTGATGTCCATTAACTTGATGCTTCTCTCATTTAGGGATTATTCAAGTTTCCTAGTCTCAGCTAATTCAGATTTTAATGATATTATTTTTTCTTGAGCTAATGTTAATTCATCTTTTGATTTAATGTTTTCAGAGACAAGGTTTTCATGATCAGTTAAATTTTCCCTAAGTATTTTAATTTCTTTTTCAGAATTTATTAAATCTATACACATGGATTTAAATTCAGTTTTAAAACTACCAGAATTGTAATCAAAGGATGATAATAACTGATCAGCTTTTGATGCAGATTCTTCATTGTCTGATTCTTTCTGATTGTTCTTCAGCATCTGATGGATTGCAAGAGGCATTGATATCCATGAGGCAAACTTCCCTTGCCTTTGCTTCTTCTTCCTCTTCACTAGAGCTAGATGATGAAGATTCATCTTCAGTATCACTCCATGTCTCAGCCATAAAGCCTTTCTCCTTTCTTTTGTGCTTGCTGGATGAAGGCTTGCTATAGTGGTGCTTCCTGGAGTCTTTTTCTCTCCTTTTCTCCGTCTTTTGATTTTCAGGACATTCAGAAATGAAGTGTCCTGGTTTCCTGCACCAAAGCATACAATTTCCTTAGTGGGTGTTTTATCATACCTAGGTTTTTCATCGTGCCTGGATGACTTTCTCCTGAAGTCCTTCCTTGCCATCTTGTAGAATCTCTTGGCTAAGAGAATTAGGAGTTCTTCATTTGGTGTTGGTGCTTCAGTTTCTTCTACAGCTTTAAAGGCTATGTTTTGCTCCTTTCTTGATATTGTAGGAGTCTTCTATTCTACAACTTCCCTGTACTTGATCAAATGCTCATATGATTTGAGCTTGCCCAGAAGAGATTCTGTGGAAAACTCATTAAGACTTCTGGACTCCTTGATTGGCCAAATCCTGGAATCCCATGATCTTGGGAAGCACATGAGGATCTTGTCATTCACCTCAGTGATGGTGATATCCTTATCCAGAGTCTTTAGCTCATTAATGATTGAGCTTAGTCTGTTATACATGTCACTGATAGACTCAGACTCTTCCTTCTTGAAGTTTTCATACTGTGAGATAAGGTTTGTTCTTTTATCCTTTCTCTCATCAGCTGAACCAGCAGCCATCTGGTTTAGAGAGTCCCATATTGCCTTGGCAGATGTGCATTCAGCCACTTTTTGGAAGATGTCATCTGACATAGTTTGTGCCAATATGTTCATGGTTTTAGCATCTGCAATCTTTGCATTTTTTGTGCATCTGTCCACTCAGGTGGTGGAATAGCATGAGTGCTTGATGTTGATGTAGATGTAGATGTAACAGTTGTTGGTTGAGGAGGACCTATCAAAATAGAATTATAGATGTCTTCATCAATCGAATTCATATACAGCCTGATTCTTGCCTTCCAAATTGCAAATTTATTCAAGTTACAGACTGTAGGTCTGGTGCTTGCATAATCTTTATTCTGTGCCATGCTGTGTGATAAACAAAACTTAAGATCAAATCTAACAAAGAATGTTTTGGTTCAAGTGTTTGCTTGTACAACCAAAAGAACCCGCTCTGATACCAATTGAAAGATGGGGGTTAGATCTGATTACTCTAGCAGGGGGGTGAATAGAGTATGTTAAAACTTTTTGGCTGTTTATGATTTTTATATCAGAGTAAAGAATAAGTGATACCAATAATAACAAAAAGTAAAAGCAATCTAAATTAATCTACTCTAACACAGCAACCTAGTCTATCACAGCCACAACAAGAACAACAAGAAAAGGGGCAACCAGACAACACAAGAAATTTTATAGTGATTCCCCAACCTGGTTACATCCACTCTTCTACCACCCTGGTAGGAATCCACTAGCAGGTTTTGATCACGTGACTGCCACCTTTGAGCTTTTGATCAGGTGCCCAAAAACCAAAATAAACTTTTGAAGGGAGTTAATAAACCCTTTATACAGGAGGGGGGAGAGAGATTGATGGTGTCTTATCTTTCTCAAACAATTGAGAAGACAAGTGGATTGATGTTGTCAAGGCTTCTCCAGAAATCACTTGAAGCCTTACACAGGGTGTATTAGGTCTTCGGCCTTGACTTGAAGAGATCCAGGAACTTTTGACTGATAGAATGTTTGTTGTCCTTGAAAGCTCCTAAAGTAGAAGTTGAAGAAGACTCTTGATAGTGATTGTTGTTTTTCTTCTTCTTCAGTAAAATCAAGGTGAAAACAAAGTGTTTTCTGTATAGAGAATGTCTGATATATTTTCTGTATGTTCTCTGATTCTGTTATCTTCTTCCTTGTTGCTATCGACTGGAAAAGAAACTCCCTTTTATATTCTCTGTCCAATTTCTCCTTTGAATTTTGAATTCTCAAGAATTAATTACTGATGGCTTGGAGAATGAAAATTGGCTGGAGAATATTTGCATTGATGAGTTTCCCCAACTGTCCCAATTAATTAAGCAAGTAATTATCCTGATGAAGACAATAATCAATGCTGCCAGTAACAGCTATATTCAGAGAATATAAGTATTAATTACTCAGGAAATTATTGCTAAATCATCAACTTTAGTCTTTATTCCTTCTTGTTGTTTTGCTAAGAAAACCACAGCATTACCTCCTTTATGGAAGCAATTTATCATCTTCTTTTTATTCTGATTTACGTCAAATCTAATTGATTTTATATCTTGAGCCAAGGAGAATTGCAAATCTTTATGGGTCTCATACATATATTTCTCCATGGCTATTCTTTGTTCATCTAATTTTACTTGCAAAGATACCAATAAGGAGTTATAATCTTGTGCAGGAACTGGTTGTGGAGCAGTTTGCAACGCCCTTTTATAGCTTTGGCTTCTTCTTTTAAAAGTCATCATCTTTCTCTTCTTTGCTTGAGTTTTTGCTTCATCTTCAGAAGCTGAGGTACTTGCTATATCAACTCTTTCCTGAGGAGTAGGAGGCAGTTCCTTTTCAGTCCTAGGTTGCGCCGCCTCAATTCCAGCTTGCTCCCCCTCAGTTTTGACTTGCTCCCCCTCAGTTCTTGGTATCTCTATATCAGGGAACAACTCTTCAAGGGTAAACTCTTGTTGAGTTTGGACTGGAGGCACTCTTAACTCTGGAGCATCAGCAGCTGTAGATGTATCCTCCATGATAACATCCTATGCTAGACTATTGAGTTGAGTGGTCTGGTCAACATCAATCAAGGGCACAGTTAGTGTTTCATCCTCATTATTGAAAATTATTTGATTAACTTCTTGGATTACCTCAAGAATAGTTTGAGTAGTCATTTCACTTTCTAAGTGTGTTGGCTCTTCCTCAAGATGAGTCTCCCCCTGCATCTGATCATCATGTCTAATGTCTTGAGTAGGTGATTTCTCAGTATTCTCTGGCCTCTCTTCATCACCCATGTCTTTTATCAGCACTCTATCCCATCTGGAGATTATCCTTAGATCCACTCTCCGCATGTGATTGATCTTGGATCCAGCAGCCTATTGCATCACTTCTGGAATTGCTTCAGCCAAGTATAAGCGTAATAACCTTCCCAGATTAGGTTTTTTGATGCTTTCTATAATCTTTTCATATATGACTGTAGACCAATTGGTGTTGATTTTGTAGATGATCCTGGTCATGAGGCTGAACATGTAGGTTGAGACCATATCATGTCCACCTTGTTTGCATAAGATGACTTTGTCAACTACTTCAGAAAGGAATTTTCCTTGTACATTCATTCCTTTTCTATTCATGGATGATCTAATTTTCATGGTGGGATCTAATACACACCACTGGAGTGCTTCCCTGGTCTTGTAAGATGTAACTTTTTTGTCTTCTTGAGTTTTGGGCAGATGAAGAGTTTTTCGTAGGCTCTTCATGGTGAGTTTGACTTACCCTGGACTGAAGACCTAATTTTTAGTCCAGTTGAATCTTGAGTGGCAGCTACATAAAACTCAATGATTTCCTTCTTTCATATCTTTGTAGGTTCTGATGTCAAATACTCCAAGCCATTTTCAGTAATTAGAGCTATCACAGCTTTAATCGTTGGTTCAGCATCGTCAAAGGCATTCCGTACCAGTTCATATCCCTCGTTCACGTTTTCGTCAAGTTTCGGCGCCATTGGGATGGTGAGAAATCTTGAATGGAGAAGAAAGAGTTTGTCTACACAAGAATCTGGTCTCAAAAATCTGGAGAGAGTGTCGACAGGGTTTGTTCTTGACCTATTTATATGTGTCTAAACATTGAAGGTCAAAAGGCGCGACAAAATTTACTTAGTGTGTCGACACTGTTGAGATGGTGTCGACACAGACTGCTAATGTCTCGACAGAAGTGTTGACTACAATGTGTCAACACCAATTGATGATGTGTCGACACAGACATACTTATTAGTTCAACAGAAATCCTGTGTCGACTCTAATTCTAAGTGTCGGCACAACTTCTGGATGTGTCGACACAACTTCTCTGAAGTGTCGACACCAATTTTCTAGATGTGTCGACACAACTTCTCTGAAGTGTCGACACCAATTTTCTAGATGTGTCGACACAACTTCTCTGAAGTGTCGACACCAATTTTCTAGATGTCACGACACAACTTCTCTGTGTCGACATAGACCTCTTTTTGTCGACACAAAATTACTTAGACAAATTTGTCAATCTAATCTATGTTCAGCATACCTAATTCAATTTTAAAATTATTGAATTTAGTTTCACCCAATGGCTTAGTGAACATATCAGCAATTTAAAAACTTGTATTGACAAATTCTAAACATATATCCTCTTTTTCTACATGATCTCTAAGAAAATGATATCTTCTTTCTATATGTTTTATTCTACTATGAGAAATATGATTATTAGCAATGGAAATAGCACTTCTAGAATCACAGAATAAAGGGGTTCTACTTACCTGGATACCATAATCTTTAAGCTGATGTTGTATCCACAACAGCTGTGCACAGCAGCTCCCTGCAGCTACATACTCAAACTCAGCTGTGGAGATTGCCACACAAGTCTGCTTCTTACAGCTCCATGACACCAATCTTTCTCCTAGAAATTGACAGGTGTCAGTTGTGCTTTTTCTATCTTCTTTGCATCCTGCAAAGTCTGCATCTGAATATCTAGTCAGTAGAAAATCTTTATTTTTAGGGTACCAAAGGCCTAAATTAGGTGTGCCCTTAAGATATCTCAGAATCCTCTTAACAGCGATATAATGAGATTGTTTTGGGCAGGATTGGTACCTAGCACGGACACATTAGCATACATGATGTCAGGTCTACTAGCAGTCAGATAAAGGAGGGAGCCAACTATCCCTTTATACAAAGATTCATCTACAGGTTTTCCTGCATCATCTTTGCTTAAAGGCATACTTGTCTCAATTGGAGTTCTCATGGTAGTGGATGACTTCATACCATACTTCTTAATTAACTCCTTGGTGAACTTAGACAGGGATATGGATAGTCCATCATCAGTCTGTCTTACTTGGAGTCCCAAGAAGAACTTAAGTTCTCCCATGCTGCTCATCTCAAACTTCCTTTGCATAAGTTTAGCAAACTTCTTACAAAGGTTATTTTCAGTAGAACCAAATATTATGTCATTAACATATATCTGGACTAGAATTATCTTCCCTTTGGATTCTCTAAGGAATAAAGTTTTGTCTATTTTTCCCCTTGAGAATTTGTTCTCAATGAGAAAAGTAGACAAGGTTTCATACCAAGCCCTTGGGGCTTGTTTCAAACCATATATGGCTTTCCTAAGCCTATACACATAATTATGATAGAGTGGATCAATAAAACCTGGTGGCTGTTCTACATAGACTTCCTCCTTTAAGTCTCCATTCAGGAAGGCTGATTTAATATCCATTTGGAACACTTTGAAACCCTGATAGGCTGCATAGGCTAGGAATAGCCTTATTGCTTCCAACCTTGCCATATGGGCAAATGTTTGATCAAAGTCTATGCCCTCTTCCTGCCTGTATCCTTTGGATACAAGCCTTGCCTTGTTCTTAATTATGATCTCACTCTCATCTAGCTTATTCCTATAGATCCACTTAGTCCCTATGATATTGTGGTCTTTTGGTTTAGGAACTAACTTCCAGACCTTGCATCTCCTGAATTGATTTAGTCTGCATCTGAATATCTAGTCAGTAGAAAATCTTTATTTTTAGGGTACCAAAGGCCTAAATTAGGTGTGCCCTTAAGATATCTCAGAATCCTCTTAACAGCGGTATAATGAGATTGTTTTGGGCAGGATTGGTACCTAGCACTGACACATTAGCATACATGATGTCAGGTCTACTAGCAGTCAGATAAAGGAGGGAGCCAACTATCCCTCTATACAAAGATTCATCTACAGGTTTTCCTGCATCATCTTTGCTTAAAGGCATACTTGTCTCAATTGGAGTTCTCATGGTAGTGGATGACTTCATACCATACTTCTTAATTAACTCCTTGGTGAACTTAGACAGGGATATGGATAGGCCATCATCAGTCTGTCTTACTTGGAGTCCCAAGAAGAACTTAAGTTCTCCCATGCTGCTCATCTCAAACTTCCTTTGCATAAGTTTAGCAAACTTCTTACAAAGGTTATTTTCAGTAGAACCAAATATTATGTCATCAACATATATCTGGACTAGAATTATCTTCCCTTTGGATTCTCTAAGGAATAAAGTTTTGTCTATTTTTCCCCTTGAGAATTTGTTCTCAATGAGAAAAGTAGACAAGGTTTCATACCAAGCCCTTGGGGCTTGTTTCAAACCATATATGGCTTTCCTAAGCCTATACACATAATTATGATAGAGTGGATCAATAAAACCTGGTGGCTGTTCTACATAGACTTCCTCCTTTAAGTCTCCATTCAGGAAGGCTGATTTAATATCCATTTGGAACACTTTGAAACCCTGATAGGCTGCATAGGCTAGGAATAGCCTTATTGCTTCCAACCTTGCCATATGGGCAAATGTTTGATCAAAGTCTATGCCCTCTTCCTGCCTGTATCCTTTGGATACAAGCCTTGCCTTGTTCTTAATTATGATCTCACTCTCATCTAGCTTATTCCTATAGATCCACTTAGTCCCTATGACATTGTGGTCTTTTGGTTTAGGAACTAACTTCCAGACCTTGCATCTCCTGAATTGATTTAACTCCTCCTGCATAACATCAATCTAATGTGGATCTTGTATAGCTTCTTCAAATCTTTTAGGTTCCTGTTGTGACAAGAAGCTTGAGCATAGTACAGTGTTCAAGCTCCTACTTCTAGTTTGAACTCATTGTCTAGGAACACCAATAATCTAGTGTACAGGATGATCCTTTAAATGTCTAACTACTGGAGGAAGTCTGTCTACAGTTTGACTTTCTCCATTTTCTTCATTCTGCTGTATTGTATGGTCTTCATCAGCATCTTGTGAGTCTTGTACTCCCCTTGGACAACAATTATCATTTTCATTTTCCTGCCTTGCAGTTTGATCTTCTTTGATAGTCAGCATGTCCATCTTCTCTTTTATACCTGTAGAGCTACAAGAACTACTTGGCAACTCACTGTTAATAAGTCTTGATTCATCAAATATAACATGAACAGACTCTTCTACAACTTGAGTTGTCAAGTTATAGACTCTATATGTCTTACTATTATTGTTGTAGCCAATAAATATCCCATCCTGGGATTTGGCAGCAAACTTTATTAGGTAATACTTGTCATTGTTAAGCACATAGCACTTGCAACCAAAAATCCTGAAATAGGATAAGTTTGGTTTTCTGCCTTTCATTACCTCATAGGGTGTCTTTTTGTGGCTCTTAGTGATGGAAGCTCTATTGAGCACATGACATGCAGTATTTACTGCCTCAGCCCAGAAATATTCTGGGAGAGAAGTCTCACTCAATAGAGTTCTAACAGCCTCAATGAGAGTCCTATTCTTTCTTTCAGCAATTCCATTTTGCTGAGGAGTTCTAGGTGAGGAGAATTCCTGATGAATCTCAAAATCTTCACACAACTTTATCATACTTTCAGATTAAAATTCAGTTACATGGTCACTTCTGATTTTGACCACTGAATTGTTCAGTTCATTCTGAATTTGCTTAACAAAGTTGCAGAAAACAGTTGGGATTTCAGATTTCTGCCTCAGAAAGAAAACTCATGAAAATCTAGAATAGTCATCTACAACCACAAATGTGTAGACTTTCCTACCTAGACTCTGAACTGGCATTGGACCAGATAAATCCATATGCAATAGGTATAAATACTTCACTGAGTCTTTGGTTTCAAGGTTATGAAAGGAGGATCTGGTCTGCTTGCCTTTTTGACAAGCTGAGCATATTCCATCCTTAATGCACTTAACTTGAGGACCATTCCTCACTAACTCTTTATTAAAGAGTTGACCAATAGTCTTGTAGTTTAGATGAGCTAGCCTCTTGTTCCATTTGACACAATGAGAGGCTTTCTCATCAACTACAAGACAACTAGGAGAATCTTTATTCTCACTCACAAAGTTTAGGCAATACACATTTCTTTTTCGATAACCAGTCAACATGATCTTCTGATCACTTGACCTTTTAATATGACAATCATTCTTAATGAATGAAATGTCATATCCAAGATCATTCAGTTGACTTATGCTTATCAAGTTATGTTTCAAACCCTTCACATAAGCCACTCGAGTGATAGTAATTGAGCTGTTAGAAATGTTACCAAACCCTTTGATGACTCCTTTTTCAGAACCACCAAAGATTACTTTAGGTCCATTCAATATGGGTGAGTAGTCCTTCAGCAATCCTCTTGTTCCAGTCATATGTCTGGAACATCCACTGTCCAAGTACCATAAAGGGGTATGGCCACTTGGACTTATCTGCAACAAATAATTACTTAACCTTAGAACCCAAATTGTTATTGGGTCCTTGGTTCAGGTTAGATTGAAATTTAGCATAATTTGTAACAGCCCTTCTTCCAGGTAAGCTGGCATTCATCCTGACACTAGAGTTATGCCAATAGTCAATGGCAAAGTGTCCCACGTTGCCACAACACCATCACTCATATTTATTATACCTCTTTTTAGGTACAGTTTTAACAGTTTTGCTGTCAGCTATTCTTAATGTTATAGGTACAGTGTTTCTTTGCTTGAGTGTTGGATACCACTTGTCATTCAGAATGTAAGGCTTACCATGACCATGTATGATATCATGATCATTACAATTGGTAGGTTGTTGCTGTTTTCTGAGAGCAATAGGGGGATTAAAGACAAGTGGCTTAACTGGGGCTTTCCTTTTCCTTTTGGAATTAGATGCCCTATTATTTCCCTTAAAACTCAATCCTGCCCTACCCTTTTGAGACACAAAGTCATCAATTAAGAAAAGGACAGATTTTGGCTTAGAGAAATTAGCCACTAGATCTTTTTCCTTCTGAAGTCTAACTTCCAGACTTTTGATTTGATCACTCTTGAATGTGATTGTACCCATCTGAATAACAGTTATATTTTTCAGCTTGGCAATCTCATTCATCTTCTGATCCAGCAGCTTTTCTGAATCAGATGCAGCCAACTTAAGAGCTGCAATTTGCTTAGCCTAAATTTTAGTCAGGTTTTTGCATCTCTTAAATGCCTACAGTAAATCACCATATTCATCTATAAGTTGATGAATATCTCCTTCAGATTCAGATCCATCCACATCTCTTGATGTAGATGCTTCTGATTCTGAGCCAGTGTAATAATCAAAATCTTCAGATAAACCTTTTACCTTACTTGGATTAGGCTGATCCTGGCAGTGATCTTCATCAGTCAGGGCCATCATCCCTTTGCACTGATGATCTTCAGTTCCATTTATTGAGTCCAGCAATTGCAAGAACTCATTCTCTTCTTCTGTTGCAAACAGACCAATATAAGCTTCAGCAGCAGATTCAGAATCTGAAGATGATGGATCTGTCCAGCTTTTCTCTTTCTTTGCTACAAAGGATTTCTCCTCCTTGTTCTTATTCTGAGACTTCTTCTTATCTGCAGATTCCTTTCTTTTGTCTGGATAATCAGCTACTAAATGTCCAGATCTGTTGCAGCAATAGCACACAATCTTTGTAGTTGTTGATTTGCTAGGTTTTGACCTACTCCTGTCCTTTCTAGATGATTTTCTTTTCTGATAATATTCATCCTTGGACTGAGAGGAGGATGGCTTAGTTTTCCACTGCTTCTTCTTCAAAAATCTCTGAAACTTCCTTGTGAAGGAAGCAAAGTACTCATCAGAATGATTGCTGTCTGAGGTATGACTATCTGAACTTTCAGAGATCACCTCTGCAGCTTTCTTAGGAGGAGATGGAGACATCCACCTGTCCTTTATTGTGACTTCTGCCTTGAAGGCCACTGACTTTTCTCTATGGTCAACTTTAGTACTTTTTTCTTCCTCCTTTCTGGCCATGAGTTGTATTTCATAAGAAAGCAATTTGCCAAATAGTGTTGGAGGAGAGATTTCTATTAGTCTGGCCACTTCCCTGATGGCACATATCTTGGTGTCCCAATCCTTAGTCAAAGATCTAAGGAATTTATCATTCAACTCATATGTACTAAATACTCTTCCATATGACATTACTTCTTTCATAATTCTGAAGAACTTCTTGTAACATTCAGTGATGCTGTCTGATTTGCTTTGTCTGAAGCTCTCATATTCCTGGTTAAGCATTGATTTTCTATCTTGTCTAACTTCTTCTGATCCCTCCATGTAGACTATCAATATGTCCCATATCTCCTTGGAGGTTTTACAGTGAATCAGATATTGTAATGTTGAGTCATCTATGTCACTCACTATAATATTCTGAGCTCTCTTGTCCATAGTAGCCAAGATAATCTCATCCTTAGTCATTTCTGAAAAATCTTTTGGTGTCCTCTGATTAGCATCAAGAACTGAGACTTTCATTGGAATATAGGGCTCTTCCTTAACAGTTATATATATTCTTGGATCAGATGTTTCCATAAACAATCTGGCCCTTTTTTCCATATTCCAAAGATTTCCTTCCTGCATATAGGCAACTTCATGGAACCAAGTTCCATATGATTTTCTCCTGAACCCATCTATTCAAATTTATTCTGCCTCACAGATCTTACTCAGACTGTTAAGTCTATCTCTGAGTAACCTGGCTCTGATACCACTTGAAAGAATTGGTTTCAAGATAACCTAAACACCTAGAGGGGGGCTGAATAGGTATAATTTCTTTTTACTCTAAGGCAGAATATTAAATCAGTTAATCACATAAAATCAAACAGATCTACTGCTACCACATCACAGAAATCACACAATCACACACGATCACAGATGGTACACAGTTTTATAGTGGTTCCCCAAATGATAGGTACATCCACTTTCCCCCTTCGCCTATCTAGCAGTGTGCTAGATTCGGCCTAACTTCTTCCTTCCTTCTCAGATCTACAGATCTTACAGCTCAGAACCCAGTCTAGGTTCCTACAACTCAGAGTGATTCCACACTCATACAACTCGGGCAATTAAGCCCTACCTCAGCCTTCACCCAGGCCTACAACTCAGAGAATCAGATCTCCTACCTCAGGCACACAGCCCTACCTCAGCCTTCCCAAGGCCTACAACTCAGAGATGTAAATCTGCTACCTCAGGCACCCAGCCCTACCTCAGCCTTTATAACTTAGGTTTACAACTCAGATCAATAATGATCTTACAGAAAAATGATAAAAATAATTTATATCTTTCACCCAAGTTGAGAGAGAATGGGTAGAAAGATTCTTGATTAGTTATTGAAGAATCTGATTTCACAGAAATCTACCTGTCTTTGGTTTTCTTCAAAGCTTCTTGAATCTGAACACAATAAGGTTGAATTTCTTGAAGATGATCTTCAATCAGCTTCCCTCTTAAAATCCAGAAATCAATATGAATTCTTCTTTGCAGATTAGTTCATGATCTGCTCTTAAGAGACTAGTTGTTGATAGTCTCTTTCTTCACTTGAATTGTTGGGGCTCTCTCTCTCTACAAATTCTTCTGAAGATAAGTTGAAATTCTTCATTTAGATCCACATGAAATCTCTGACTGGATTTCCTTGTATATGTTGGATCTTCTGTTGTAATTGTGATTTCGTGTACTTCGTTTTTTTCGTTCTTAATTCTTCTTCTATTGATAGAATCTGTCTTTATATAGACTTCATCCAAGGTTACCAGCTGATCCGGTTGCTAACCAACTTCTGACAGATCTGACAGTTGCAATAGACCTGTTGGTTATGGCAGCTGTAAAGTCTTCCAGTCACTTCTTGAAACTTTGTCTCTGTCAGCAAAATGTCGAGTCTGAACTTCACATGTGTCGACACAAGCAGACTAAGTGTTGACACAATCTTTGGTGATGTCGACACAGCTCTCATGGTGTCAACACTGCTTCTTGACATAGCTTCTGTAAGAATATGTCGACACAAGTCTTGTGTGTTGACACAATCACTTCTTGTCTTGACACAATTAACTTAAAAGAAATTCTGGTGTGTGTCGACACAAGTCCTGTGTGTCGACACAGTTGATGTCGACTGAACTTTCTGTGTGTCGACACAAGTCCTGTGTGTCGACACAGTTGATGTCGACAGAGCTTTCTATGTGTCGACACAAGTCCTGTGTCTCGACACAGTTGATGTCGACTGAACTTTTTGTGTGTCGACTGAACTTTCTATGTGTCGACATTGCTTCTCCAAGTGTCGACACAATTGACTGCAGGTGTCGACACAGCTTTTCTCAAGTGTCGACACAAGTCTTCACAAGTGTCGACACAGCTTCTTCTGGTGTCGACTCATGGACTTAGAAACTTTTTCTGCATATTCTTAACCTGCACATATAAACTCAAAACAACATCAAATACACCTTGATGAATATCATTGAGCTAAGTTAGGCTTCTTCAAATCTGGTACACATTTTACAATGTACCCAACAGGGGAGATTTGTAATGCCCCAATTTTCTTAAGGCATGGAATGGTCTTCTGGAGGCTATCGCCCGACGGTATCTAGGTATCGCATGGCGGTAGCTCCATTATTAGCGTCGATAGAACTGAGAGCGTTGAGTGAGGCGAGGTGACTCAACGCCTGGTATACCGCACGATAGTACGTTTCTAGCATGCGGTGTTAGCCTTTTTATTGTCTGAGCTCTCGATAAGTTAACGCCAGCGGTAGGGTTACCGCAGGCGGTAGCTTGGTAATTTATTTGTCAAAGCGCTCGGGTTGCTACCGCGCGGCAGTAGTAGCTATTGCGTAGTGGTAGCAGGGGCGGTCGTGATGTAATGGTGGCAATCTACCATGAGGCGTTAGCATCCTAACGCTCGGCGTTAGCAAATCTGTAATGACATGGCCACGTGTTGGCCTGTGATTGGAGGGCTTAGGTGGTAACACGCGAAACGAGGCAGTACCAAACGGCAGTAGCTAGTTACCTTGCGACGGTAGCTTTATATATATGTCTGGTTCGGCCGTTTCCTCTTCATTGTTCTGGAGTTGGAGAGTATGGCCTGGTTTTCTGGAGGAGGTGAAGCAGCGCCGGAAGAAGTGGGATCTTGCGGCCATTCATGTTTCGGGTGTCGGATTCGCAAGGCAAGTTTGGATTTGCGGAGGCAAAGTCTGAGCGGTCATTTTCAACCTTCTGGATTAGTCCCATGGAGCTAAAGCGTACGTCAATGGTAACGATCCTCTTCCTTTGACATGTGACGTCCTTTCTTTTGGCATTAGAGGGTAGACACTCCACAAAAACGTGGATGTGGTTCTCCCGATGGGTACATCCGTGTATCCACATTAGTTTGCATTTAGATCTGGAATCGAAGCACGGAATAGGCATGTTGTGTGAAGCCCGTCCGGACAGGTTGGTCTGTATTGGTGATGTTTGTATGTTTTATATGTCGGAGAAGACTCCATGGTTACCATGTAGCTTTCAGAGTCACGAGGTGTGCAGATGACTGTCGAATACTGGGGTAGTCTCCAGGAAAACATCCGAAAAAGGGGAAGAATTGATAGTCTGTCCCCTACCATGCGGCGGTAGTGCTACCACCGACGATAACTTCCTGTAAGCTATGTTTGGTTGCAAAGCCTGTCTTTGGGAGACCTGTGGGCTATTGCTTGTGAAGCCTGTCTCTGGGAGACTTGTGGGCTATATTTTTATTGAGCATGAGCTTTATTTGCTCAGCTAGGTAGCCATGAGAGATAAGCTAAGTTCATAACTGGGTTATGAATAATACGGAAATGAGAAAGGGGATGCTGACCCGCTTCATGGCTGACGCGCCTGACGAATTGAGCACGGGAAAAGGCTGAAATGTACCCAACACTTGTCGTCCGTCTTGGAGTGAGTCATACAGTGGATCGCATATCTTTATGACTTTGTCGGAGCCTTGGGATGTGGTCTCTGGTTGTGGCCCTGTGATTCTAAAAGCTCAAACATTGATGATCGTCTGTGAACGGTGGTGTGACCCTTAAAGTCTTGCGCACCAAGAGTGTGTCTGAGAGCACGGGGCGTTTGGAGTTTGTGCCAACATTTGTGGCGAATGGTGCTTAAGTTGCACGTTCTTATTGTCATGTTATGGTTATACTAATGCCTGCAGGGAAGGACCACCGCCACCCCGGGTGAGGGGTGGTGTCGTTATAATTTGGTCTGCTAATACTGACCATTGCTTTTGTTTGTCACCGTGCGGTGGAATGTTGCGTGCAGGTGTTGCTGAGGCAAGCGGGAAGTAGCGTGATGGAGCCTAGAAATGTTTTGCTGGCCCCTAAAGGCCAAAGCGAATACTTGTGTTATTTTATCGTTCATGTGTGGCTGGCCTGTGTGCCGAAGTATGTAACACATTTTAATTCAAGTTGAACATTGTAAGGCCTTAAGGCCAAAACCTTATTTGTGTTTTTGATTTACATTCCTAGTTGTGGTAGTGGACATTCATGCAGTTGCTGAGTTCTATTTTTAACCTTTAAATTACTTCCGCTAGAATGCACTTTATGTTAGGATACAGAATATTGGATTGTGTTTTCAATTTATTAACTCCTTGGTATGTCCGTAGTATATGATGTCGGGTCCCGGTCGGACCTTCTGTTATATGTTATGTGACGGTTGAGAGTGTTACATGATGCCAGAAAGGTTAGCTACCTGATCGAAAAGTGGGAACTAAAAGAGTATGTCGATATAGCAAACCAGAGTGTGTGAGTTGCATGGGTGCATCATGAACCATCATTACATTGCATTCCATTACATCGCATAAGATCCTCATTGTTGAAGTTGGTAACCGGGCGGTCTGGCGGTCTGGCTTGGCGGGTTGATGACCGAGCGGTTTTACTATTACCCTTCTGCAGTTTGGTCGATGTGCGTTGTTGTCTGAGGTCCAAGCGGTCTAGCAGTTTGTCTCTGGAGACTTGGAGACCGGGCGGTCTAGCGGTCTCTCATGGCGATCTCTCTCTCTCTGGCAGTAGCCGAGCGGTTAGCCCTTCTGTCTAACCGCGTGGCTTGTGCTGTTTGTGTCTGTATAGTCCGTCCGTGTCCTGTAAATTTTTAGTCACACATCTCTTATTTGTATTCTCTCTTCTCTCCTCCATTCTATATGAGGGAGGTCATACCTTTGTAATAGATACCTTTTTGAGATAATAAAGTTTCTGTTAAACCACTTCCGGCTTGTTTTTTGTTCATTTCTAACATGGTATCAGAGGAAACGATCTTTTTCCTCCTGATTCAGCTTCTTCTCCTATTCGTGTGGGCTACCTTCTAGCCGCTCGACTTCTTTCCCTCCGCTTGATTCTCGGCTTGTTTCTGCTTCCCGCGACCTGTCTTCGCGGCTTTCCTTCTCTTCTGACCGCTGCCCTGTTAGTGCGGCTTGTTTCTCATTGCTTCTCTTCTCTCACTGCTCCTCTTAGTCATCGCGACTTGTTTAATAGTCGCCTCGACCTGTTTCCTTCTGCCCGCTCGTGCTAACTATTCGCTGCGGCCTCTCTTTTGTCGTCCGACTTGTTTTCGCCTGCCTGTGGCTTTCCTAGCCGCGCGGCCTGCTTCTGTCCGATCGGCTTGTGACTGGTTTTAGCCGTCGCGGCTTGCTGTTCTCTCGCCATCTCTCTTCAATGGATTCCACTTTCTCTGAGCCGTCTACCTCGGTGGTCATCTCTTCTGGTCGTGCCCACACTGTTACTCGCGGACGATGGTTGATCGATTCTGGTGCCACAAATCATATGACAGGCAATCCTCAATGTTTCTCTCATCTAGACACCCATGATCGGTTGCCCCCTGTCATCATTGCGGATGGTTCTCCATCCCCGGTCAATGGGATGGGCATGGTTCAAGTCACTCCGTCTCTCTGCCTTGCAGATACCCTCTATGTGCCCCAGTTTCTTTGCAATTTGTTATCGGTTACCTCTTTATGCAAACAACTACAGTGCTCCGTCACATTCACTACTACCTCTTGTTATTTTCAGGATCCGGCCTCCCAACGGACGATTGCTACTGGGACTGAGAGTGGCAGCCTCTACTTCCTCGACAACGTCTCTGCTCTCTCTGCCTTCTCCTCTTCCTCTACAGATCTTCTCCAATGGCATCTTCGCCTTGGTCATGCCCCCCCTCGCCTTCTTCGCCAACTTCTCCCCCACCTCCCTTCCCAACATCCTCCTCTTAATTGTGACGCATGTCAACTTGGCAAGCATCACCTCTCTTCCTTTCCTCCAACGCAAGCTCGTGGATCCACCCGTCCATTTGATCTTGTTCACTCTGACATCTGGGGTCCTGCTCTTACCCTTACCGTTGGGCGGGGTAGTTCTTACTTTGTTACGTTCATTGATGACTTTTCTCATTGTACTTGGGTCTATCTCTTACGAGACCGTTCTGAACTTTTTGATGTCTGGACATCCTTTTATCATTCAATTCAAACTCAGTTTGGCATTTCCATTAAACTCTTACGCTCGGATAACGCAAAAGAGTATCTTAGCCAAGCCTTTTTCTCTTTCTGTATGCAACATGGGATTATTCATCAAACCAGTTGCGTTTACTCTTCCCAACAAAATGGAGTGGCGGAACGCAAAAACCATCACCTCCTTGATGTTGCTCACTCTGCTTACGCAAATGCATGTCCCTCGCTCCTACTGGGGCTATGTTGTTCTCATCTCTTGTTATCTCATCAATCGCCTTCCCTCCACCGTTCTCCATGGTCAAACTCCTTTCTCCATTCTCTATCCGGGCAAAGAACCCTTTCCTCTTCCTCTACGTATCTTCGGCTGCACAGCCTTTATGCATGCTCCCTCTACCACCCGCGACAAACTCTCCCCTCGGTCCACCAAATGTATCTTTCTGGGGTACTCTCCCACTCAGAAGGGTTATTGTTGCTTTGACCCCGTCACCCGCAAACAATTTGTCTCTGCGGATGTTACCTTCTTTGAAAATGCTTCTTACTTCTCTTTTGCTTCTTCCTCTCCTCCTGCTCATCCTCCACACACCCCCGCTCCTTCTATCCCCAACCCCCCTATTCCCTCCACTCCTGCTGTTGTTCCGCCACCTCCACTATCTCCACTGTCTTCCCCCGCTCCTTCTCCTCCACCTTCCTCCTCTTCGATGTCGTCGCTCTCTTCTCCTGGGCCAGCTTTCTCCACCACGGATGCTCTGGATCCTGCGGTACCTGCTGACCTGGACCTTCCCATTGCCCTTCGCAAAGGGGTTCGGGCTTGTACCCAGCATTCTCTTGCTGTTGTTGTTTCCTATGATCGTCTGACGCCTGCTCGCCGGGACTTTGCTCTGGCTATCTCTTCTACTTCCACCCCTCATTCCTATCAGGAAGCTTTTACCCTTCCGCATTGGAAGGCTGCCATGGATGACGAGATTGCTACTCTCACTGAACGGGGAACCTGGACTCTTGTTCCTCCTCCTGTTGGCACAGATGTTGTGGGCTGTCACTGGGTTTTTGTGGTGAAATTCCTCCCCGATGGCTGTGTGGATCGCTACAAAGCCCGCCTGGTGGCTAAAGAATTCACTCAGACCTATGGTGTTGATTATTTCGATACCTTCTCTCCAGTTGCTCGTCTCAGCACCATACGGGTCCTCTTTGTGGCTGTCAACCAAGATTGGCTGATTTCCCAGCTAGATGTCAAGAATGCCTTCCTTTATGGTGATCTTCAGGAGGCCGTCTACATGGAGCAACCTCCTGGGTATGTTGCTCAGGGGGAGACCCGAGTATGCCGACTACAGAAGGCAATCTATGGCCTCAAGCAGAGCCCTTGCGCTTGGTTTGACAAGTTCAGCGGCATCGTGGCGGCCGTTGGTTTTACGCGCAGCTCTGCTGATCACTCGTTGTTTATTCGTAAAACCTCCTCGGGACTGGTGGTTCTTGCTGTGTACGTCGATGATATTCTTCTCACTGGCGATGATCAGGAAGGAGTAACCTTGACAAAGCGGCATCTTCGTCAACATCTGGTCACGAAAGATATGGGATCTCCGAAGTACTTTTTGGGGATAGAAATCTCTCGGAAGTCCAACTCCATAGTCCTCTCCCAACATAAGTATGCCCTTGATCTATTAAAAGAAGCAGGATTGACTGGGGCCAAACCTGCCCGATGCCCCATGACAATTGGAGAAGACAAAACCTGGACAGATGATTCGCCTCTTCTTTCAGATACTACGCGCTACAGGCGTCTTGTTGGTAAGCTCATATATCTCACAGTGACCAGGCCCGACATTTCCTATGTTGTGGGCAAGGTGAGTCAATTCATGCAAGCACCTAGAGAGTGCCATCTACAGTCTGCCTTGCGGATCTTGGAGTATGTCAAAGCTGCGCCTGGGAAAGGATTACTCTTTCAGAAGAATGGTCATCTAAGGGTTGAAGCCTACTCAGATGCGAGTTACGCTGATGACAAAGGGGATCTCAAGTCTACCTCCGGTTTTTGCACATTTGTTGGGGGAAATCTGGTAAGCTGGAAGAGCAAGAAGCAGTCTGTTGTCTCCAGGTCCAGTGCTGAAGCAGAGTATCGGAGTATGGCATCGACCACTTGTGAGTTAAAATGGCTACGAGCTCTCATGCTGGATTTAGGAGAGGTCTACAACTATCCTCTACCTATGTTCTGTGATAACAAGGCTGCCATATACATCTCCAAAAACCCGGTCTTCCATGAAAGAACCAAGCACATTGAGGTCGACTGTCATTTCATTCGTGAAGAGATTTTGAAGGAACAAATTTGCACTCCCTTTGTCACTTCTAATAAAGAGCTGGCTGACATCTTCATCAAGCCAGTATCTGCCTCGTTTCTTCATATTTGTGACAAGCTGGGCATGATCGATATATATGCTCCAGCTTGAGGGGGAGTGTTAAAGTTGGTAACCGGGCGGTCTGGCGGTCTGGCTTGGCGGGTTGATGACCGAGCGGTTTTACTGTTACCCTTCTGTGGTTTGGTAGCTGTGCGTTGCTGTCTGAGGTCCAAGCGGTCTAGCGGTTTGTCTCTGGAGACTTGGAGACCGGGCGGTCTAGCGGTCTCTCATGGCGATCTCTCTCTCTCTCTCTGGCAGTATCCGAGCGGTTAGCCCTTCTATCTAACCGCGCGGCTTGTGCGGTTTGTGTCTGTATAGTCCGCTCGTGTCCTGTAAATTTTTAGTCCCACATCTCTTATTTGTATTCTCTCTTCTCTCCTCCATTCTATATGAGGGAGGTCATACCTTTGTAATAGATACCTTTTTGAGATAATAAAGTTTCTGTTAAACCACTTCCGGCTTGTTTTTTGTTCATTTCTAACACTCATCATATAAATTTGTATGAGCACTTTTATTTGATGAGTTACTTTTTGTTAAGCTGATCTTTAACTTATAAATCTGTATGGGTTATTTTATAAGTTCTATTTCTGTTGTAAAATTATATGTTGTAGTCGATTGCACTTACCTTTACAGAATTGTTAATGATGATATTACTTGTTATATACTGCTATTGTTAGTATTCTGATATGTAGGGATATACCAGCAGCTTGTACTTATTATTATATATATATACATATATATATATTATACCTTTCTTCCTTTCTCCCGCCCGGTGCCTAAGAGCCGCTGGGGTGAGAGGATGTGATAGTCACTTAGTCTTTATGACTAACGGTTGTTATGACGACCTTTTTAGGAGGACACCGAGCGGATAGAGCAGCAGCAGCAGCATGTTATGCAGGAGAGCAGCCAGGCCAGTAGGATAGGGCCTGATATGACAATACCCTTGTTGTCGTCGGCTACTGATGTGAAATTCTGAGTGACTTTTGTTGTAGCCTTCAGGCTATTTTGTTGTACTCTGATATTAAAGGAACAGATGTAGTTCCTTATTATTCATGTACTGTGCATTGTACATTTGCTTATTGTGATGCTTTGACTTCTGTTTATTGTCTTTATGTTGGGTTGACATGGATGATATTTGTGAGAGCCAGCAGAATAGGCGTCTTGTAGTACCGATCAACCCGTGTGTTGACACTACCGCAAGGTGGTTGTTCTGGGCATAAGACCCCCTTCGGTCGTGTGTTGTGTTCCGAGAGGGGGTCTTACAAATCATTTGAAGTGAAATGCTCATCTCGGTTACTTACGATGCTATGGGGCAAACCGTGCAATTGTACTATGTTGTCAACATAAAGTTTTGCCAACTTTTCCACTAAATCGTCCCTCCAGTTCAAAATAAAGTGAGACACTTTCGTCAAACGCTCTACGATCACCCAAATGCATCTTTTCCCTTATTGTGATCACGACAAACCATGCACGAAATTCATATAAATATTGTCAAACTTTTATTCCGGAATCAGCAAAGACTAAAGGAATCCACTAGGCTCTTGGCATTCTGCCTTCATTAGTGCACACGTATAACACTTCACCATATAAAGAGTTATGTATTTCTTCAAATCCGGACATCAAAACTACTTTTTAATGTTTTCAAATATTTTTATGCTTCATGGGTGGATCGAGTACTTGGTAAAATATGTCTCATACATCAACTCCTCTCGTAGTTTGCCAACGTTTAGGACGCACAACCGACTGTCTTTTCATAAAATATCGTCTTCAAAAGTAACTTCGGCATCAGTCTCTTTCACATAATGCTTCAAGCTTTCTTCAAGCTCCAATACCTGTCGAACTCTGTCTGCAAGGTCATATTGCACATCCGTCCATTTTAAGCATGCATTCACGTTTGCTCTATTATCAACACAAGAGATCTCCAATGCCTCCAAGTCATGAATTAGGCGTTCATCATGCATCTGAATACAGTTTGCTTGTGTTATAACCCGGTGACTTAACACATCAGTGACTACATTTTCCTTCCTGGGAATGTAATGAATTTCGAAGGTGTAGTCCACAAGGAACTTCATCCACCTCCTTTGTCACATATTCAAATCTTTTTTATTCAATAAATACTTAAGGCTCTTATGCTCTGTAAAGATGTCAATCTTCAAATCATACAAATAATGTCGTCAAAGCATAAGAGCAAATATCACGATTGCCAACATCAAGTCGTGGACTGGATAATTCCTTTCATGCACCTTCAACTTGCGAGAGCCATAAGTAATAGTATTTCCAAAATAAAGAAGAACACAACTTAAGCTGTTCTCTTAGGCGTCACTGTAAATCTCATAGCATTTTGTACCACATGAAGAACACAAAATTAATGTTGTAGTCGAACAACTTTTCAAAAGCTCGTGCGCACGCAGACGACCAAACGAACTTCTGATTCTTCCTAGTCATGGTTGTGAGAGGTAGAGCTATCCTTGAAAAGTTCTCTACGAAGCGTTTATAGTAGTTGGCAAGTGCTAGGAAAATCCTGACTTCCGCTACAGTAGTCAAAACAGGTCATTCTTGTATTGCAACTATCTTCGCCAGGTCCACTGCAATGCCCTGTCCACTAAACCCTAAACTCTAAACCCTAAACTAATGCCCTGTCCACTAACCACATGACCTAAAAATATCATAGATAGCCAAAATGCATACTTCGAGGTCTTGACATACAACTGACTCCTCAGATTATCCAAAATTATGTGTAATTTCGGGCATGCATTGATTGCACAGAGGTAGGTTGTACTCTTACAAAAAAATTCTAAGCATAGTGCAACATCTCAAATTTAATTCAATTAAGTAGAATTTTCTTTTAATTAAATTAAAAAATTATAAATGAATAATAACCTCAAATGACTAGAATTTTCTTTCAATTAAATATAAAATTTATAAATGAATAATAACCTCAATTATTATATACAAAATGTCTGTGATGAAATGTAATTGTCAACTTTTCTAAGTTTTTTGATGAGATTTTATGATGAATTTACTTCGGGTTTGTTCGTTTCACTGATAATACTGATATTGAAGTATTGGCTCTAAGAATATGATTGTCATTTCTCTTGTTCGCACCAACAATTTTAAAGTGAAATTGGCTTTCTGATGGAAACTCTTTGATATTCACCGTAAATTAAAAACTCATAGATCCAATGTCTATCTCCAATGACGGATATTGAGATCACCAACTCCGTGTTTTTCAAAATGAGAGCATTTTTTGGCCTGAACGAGTTTTTTTTGCCCTGACGCAATTTTTCGACGGGGCGCAATTTTTTGTTGGAACACAAATTTTTTTTGCCCGGACGTCTATTATACGCATGGGCTCGTAATTTTCGCCAAGAGAAATTTTTTTTCCCGGATGCGTTTTTTCCGCCTGGACGTATTTTTTTCGCCCGAATGCCATTTTTCTGCCCGGACACGATTTTTTTCGCTAGAACGCAATTTTTCGCCCGGACACCCGGACGAGAATTTTTCGCCGCAAGTCAATTATTTGCTCGGACGTGTTTCTTTTTCCTTGGCTGAATTATTCGTCTAGACTCAATTTTTTCGCGCAGATACGATTTTTCTCCCGAACACGAATATATTTTGCCCGCACGAAATTATTCTGCCCGGACATGATTTTTTTTGCCGTGAACTGATTTTTTTGGCACAGACGCAATATCTTCCCTCGGACTCGGTTTTTTCACTCGGACGCAATTTTTTAACCCAAACACAATCCTTTACCCCGGAAGCGAAAAAATAATGTTTGGGCAAAAATCGCTTCTTGGTGAAAAAGCGTATTCGGGCAAAAAAATGCGTTCCGGCATAAAATCCGCGTCCGGGAAAAAAATTTGCGTTTGGGCAAAAAAACACGACGAGCGAAAACAATCACGTCCGGGCGAAAAAAAATCACAGCCAGGCGAAAAAAATCACGCCCGGGCGAAACAATCGCGTACGAATGAAAAATTGTGTTCGGTCTGAAAAAACACGCTCGGGCAAAGTTGCGTTCGGGCGAAAATAAATGCTTATGAGCACAAAAATAAATGTTCGGGCGAAAAAATCTTGTCTGGGCGAAAAAAATGCGTCCGGGGAAAAAATCTCACCCAAGCGAAAAAATTACGTCGTGCAAAAATTTCACGTTCGGGCAAAAATTTGCTTTTGGCCCGACAAATTTGAGCCCAGGCGAAAAAATCACGTCCGGGCGAAAAATTCGTTTCCGGGCGAAAATTTCATGTTCGGGAAGATAAAATCGAGTGCTTGCGAAAATACCAGGTGCGGATGAAAAAATTGCTTCCAGGCAAAAAAAAACGCATCTAAGCGAAAAATATCAAGTCCGGGCAAAAAATTGCCGCCGAGCTTAAAAAATTGCGTCCAGGTGAAAACATCACGCTTGGGCTAAAAAATCGCTTTCGGGCGCAAAAATCGCTCGCTCGCAAAAAAATCGCATTTGGGCGATAAAATTACGTCTGTGGGAAAATTTCACGTCCGGTCAAAAATTTTGCCTTCGGGCCGAAAAAATCGATTCTGGGCGAAAAAAATCGAGTTTGGGAATTTTAATTGTGATCATTAAGAGTATAAAGTATTGATCAATGTCAATTCCTATGACAGAAAGTTATCATGCGGCCGAACAAAATAATTGGATTTAAACTCGATGTCATTTCTCATGTGTATTGATATTGGATTAAAAGTCAATACTTCAATATCAATGTCGTTGAAACGAATGTACCCTTATAGATTTCTCCTCAACTATATTAGACCCTCCTATTTTTTTCGGATAATACTATACTCACCTAAACATACCAAAAAATCACAAAAAAGTAGGTCTCACTCAGCACAAAAACACCACTCAATACAAAAACACCCGACCTTCTTATTTCCCCCAACTTTGCAAACTTAATTAAAGAAGTCGATGTGTTTGTGTTAAGTGAGATCTCCTTTTTGTGATTTTTTGATATGTTTTATGTGAGTATAATATTCTTTTTTTTTCTTTGGATTTTTCACGTTAATTTTTTGTTATCAACTATAATTTGAGATGGTTAGCGCATTTGGTTAACCCTAGAAGCATTTATGATAGCATAATATATAGTATGCATTTATTAATATAATTAATTGAAATATTCGGTTAATAATTAATATTATTTATTTATATATATAACGTTATCATCAGTTAATGTTATATCTATTGGCGGAGCGTTATTATAATATATTCTTATTTATTCTAGCATTAACTTTAACATATATTTTATATATTATATATTTTATACATTTATTTATATAATTAATAAAAAAAACTCTGTTTAAAATGATTTATTTTAGGATGATAATATTATTAGTATATAATATAATTAAGATTTAGTATTAAATATTATAATTAAATGATTTAATAAATTCTGATATTTTTTCACTATATAATAGCCATATAATCTGTGATAAAAAATTTGTCTCATTTTTCTTCATCAAGCTCTCATATTGTTCACTTTGTCTTTATTTTTCTACATTTGCTTCATCCGGTAAAAATTCGAGTGCACTATAAATATCTATATACATCAGAGTTTCAAGATGTTATCAGTGTTGTACTTTGCAGAAATGAACATTGATTGAAAGTTTTATTAGAGAGTGGTGCAACTTTTTTAAGACAGTGATCATTAAAAACAAGGAATACGTTTTTATTATATATTTCTTAATAAAAAAAGAAATTAGTTTATTATATAGCAAATATTTTAACGAGTTCAGATTGGATATAACTTGATTAGGTTCACCTTATGAGCAAGATATTTTGGAGTTTACAGTATTTATATCTATATTCTTCCTCTAGGTGAATAGAACATTAGACTTAAATATAAATAAGATTTACTTGATCATGTCTAAACTATGTTAAAGGCGGAATCTACGAGACATGCTACAAAATAGTATTTCAGAAGGCGAACAATATATCTTATATTTGCAGAGGTTACAAACATTGCAGAATTTTATACCTAAGATAATAACATATTTAAATGTGTTCCACAAATCATTAGATGTATCATATTGAAAAAAAAACCCTAATTCCTAAATGATATCTACAATAGCATTCTAAAATCAGACTTTTTTGCAGATCTTTTTGCCACAGCTCATGTAAAATCATTGTTTGGCGCTGCTATTCAAAAAATAGTTTTGTTGCACTTGTATTGCCCTCCCAAACAGTCTTAGTATATAATTTTTACAATAGTATTCTAAATCATTTGATCTTTATAAGAAATATGCCTAATTAGGTTCTAATGGTGTTTGCACTAGAAGGAGATGATGATGTTAGTGAAGTAGTTTTATGTTGTGATTGCAGTTCGGTTGGTGATCACGTATTTGGATTGTTCTGAAGGTGCAATTTAAAAAATAACGGGTAATAATTCAAGAGTGTTTAACTAATATTCTACATGTGCTTTCCACTGACGAAATTCGGTTTCGCTAAACATCTCAGCTTTGATCCCTATTAAATCGGGGATTGCGAGATGTCATGATAACTTTTTGGGAATTTAAAAGAGAATAAAATAAATCACAGTCACAAGAAAATAAATACAATATTATATTTTTCTATTGTTAGAAATTTATTTATTTATTACTTTTGAACTTCCTAAGGAATACTCAACGATAGGTTTTCATTGGTAATCGATAGTTAGTAGGATAATAGCCAACACAGTCCTTGCACAATAGGTTGATCATGCGAAAAACAACTTCTTTAGATATTTAGAATAGTAGTATAATAAAATAATTTTGGTTTTTTCTTTAAAAATAAATATTAAAAGTGCATTCCTTTTTTTATAAATTTTTCTAATTATAAAATGAGTATCTAAAATGACATGATAAAAAACTTTATAAAAAAAATACAAAAATCGATCTTGGAAAAGACATTGATTACTAACCGAAATGCACCACTGCCTCCGTCAAGACTTTCAACCAATGTTCACTTCTCCGAGGCATAACACTCGGCTGGATCTCAAAATTCTGATGCGCATGGACACCAAAAAAACACAATATCTGAACTTCTTGTTGGAAGCGAATATAGTGGACACAACACGTACAGAATAAAGCAGAACAAACAACTTCTTTTATTATAACAAACAAGTGTTTACTAGGATACAACAAAATACAACACTATAAGTTACAACTCAACACATGCCCACACAAGAATTTGCAAAACAAGTTTGATCACGACTGTAACCCGCTTCGCATGAAGCTTGACCACCCAAAACTTATTATTTGAAAAGGTGTTGTCCGTCAAGCTTGCTGCCCGCCAAACTTGATGTCCACCAAAGAGTTACTGTTCAATATAATCGTTGTTGTCCGCCACCTTTTCTGTCCGCAAATAATTTATCGCTAGTTG
Organism: Platanthera guangdongensis; assembly: GCA_039583875.1. Lineage (NCBI taxonomy): Eukaryota > Viridiplantae > Streptophyta > Magnoliopsida > Asparagales > Orchidaceae > Platanthera > Platanthera guangdongensis. The sequence goes on along the minus strand of CM077152.1, from coordinate 182,006,276 downwards.
CTACTTGCATGGGTTGTTCGCAGGGAACAAAGCTTCACAATTCGCCAAAAGGATCACCTGCTTTGGAGATAGCGCGAGCTCAACCTGATTTCTTCTTCAGGAGGTCGCCGGACTTCTGTCCGCAAATTTTTGTATGCAGATGCCACCTTGTAAATGCTTCAACATTTTTTTTTTTGAGAAAACAAACCTATATATAGGCAAAGCCACCAAATGAGAAGTGGATACGTGGCCCACCAATAAATGCAGACACATCATTCCGCCATTCAAGCATCGTTTCAGTTATATTAATATAAATATAAATAAATATATATATATATATATCTGTCCGTTGACTCGGTCAAAACTTCATTTCCGCCAACAATCTCCCCCTCAAATACGGCAGCACATGCCGAGTTTGCTCTTGCACTTCAGGAACGTCTCTGTCTTCAACGCCTTCGTGAAAATATCTGTTATCTGCTCTCCTGTGGAGCAGTAAACCAACTCCACCACCTTCTGCTGCACCTGCTCACGAAGAAAATGATAATTCGTCTCTATATGCTTGCTACGCTCATGCAGCACTGGATTCTTCGCTAGCTGAATTGCAGACATGTTATCCACATACACCGTCACAGGACCATCATGTGCATGGTGCAACTCCTGCAGGAGATTTCTCAACCAAATTGCTTGACACGTACAGGTTGCCGCTGCGATGTACTCTGCTTCACTAGTCGATAAGGCAATCGTTGCTTGCTTCTTCGAACTCCATGAGAACATGGTTGTTCCACATGAAAAGCGTATCCGGATGTGCTCTTTCGGTCATTCACATCTCCTACGTAATCACTATCGGAGTATCCGACCAGCTTCAACTCCTCTGCAGTTGAGTACATCAAACCATGATCTCTTGTCTCATTCACATACCTCAAGATCCTCTTCGCTGCTGTGAAGTGATCTTGCTTCGTCTCCTCCATATATCTGCTAACACTCCAACCACATACATGATATCAGGCCTAGTGAAAGTCAGGTAGCGTAGACTTCCAACTAGACTCTTGAACAATGTTGAGTCAACTGCTTCTTCCTTTGAATCCCTCCTCAGCTTCACTCCCGGATCTGCAGGGGTAGAGATAACCTTACTGTTCTCCATCCGGAACTTCTTTAGAATCTCCTCCGCATACTTCTTCTGAGAGATGAAGATCCCTTCTTCACTTTGTTGCACTTCTATGCCCAAGAAGTAAGTGAGTTCACCCAAATCAGTCATTTCAAACTCCTTCTTCATTGTCTTCTTAAACTCTTCAAACATAAGAGGGTTGTTGCCGGTGAATATCATGTCGTCAACATACAAGCACACGACCATGAAATCACCGTTCTTTTCCACCTTTGTGTAGAGTGCATACTCATACGGGCTCTTCATGTACTCATTCTTCTGAAAGTATGCATCTATTCTTTCATACCAAACACGAGGCGCTTGCTTTAACCCGTATAGCGCCTTCTTCAACTTGTAGACCTTCTTCTCTTGATCTTTCACTTCATATCCAGGAGGTTGCTGGACATACACATCTTCCTCCAAGTAGCCATTCAGAAAAGCAGACTTAACATCCATCTGACAGATCTTCCACTTATACTGAGCTGCTAGTGCGATGATCATCCAGATGGTGTCAATCCGCGCCACTGGATCAAAGACCTCGTCATAGTCCACTCCTTGTACTTGTCTATAGCCTTTCACGACGAGTCTTGCCTTGTGCTTCTCCACTTCTCCATCTTGTTCTTCTTCACTCTATACACCATTTCACACCAATGGGCTTGTGACCTGCTGGTAGAGTGACTAACTCCCAGGTATCATTCTTCTTGATGGATGTCATCTCTTCATCCATTGCTTTCCTCCAAGTCTTCTCTTGATCTGCTTCATCATACGAGTACGGCTCACAATCTGCTAAAAGACAATATAAAGAAAAATTAGCATGAATCGGCTCCGTCTCCTCGTAGATCTCCTCCAACCTTCTCATCCTAAGTTGAGAACCATTAGAGATGCTCCTGCTGGTGCTTGCTCTATTAGAACTGCTTCTGTTGGTGCTTACTCCACTAGAGCAGGGATTCGAAGCTCCCCCTGAATCTCTGCTCGGTGGTGATGGTGGTTCAGCTCCACCATCCTCAACTTCAGCTTCACGACCACCTTCTTCATCATCATCATCATAAAACATACCCTTGATGCGTCTCTTTTTCTCATCCCAGCTCCAGCAGCTATTGTAACGCCCCGGATTTTTGATTGCGTACGCATGATGGGCGTTACGTTGGTTTTGACTGTAGTTTGAGCATGGTTTTTTTCGCGGGCTTGCGAGTGGCTGTTTTGTTTGCCGAGTTGCACGATTCCCCAGCAAACCGGAGTCCATATGAGGGACTCGGTGAGGCCTCTTAGGGAATGCTTGCACTTTTTCGCGCCCCGGGAATGTAGCTCAAAATAAGTTGCTGGTTCAGGAAACAAAAAAGGGTAAAAAGTGCTTGAGGCAAAAATGGTCTAGGACGTCTCAGAAACATTTTTCACAAAAGGGGAAAAATGGTCGTTTTTGTGCGAGACACGCCCCCTGACACGGGCGTGACCCAGGTCGTGACCTGGGCGTGACCTTGACTCGACGAGTTTTTCTTGCGTCGAGTTGAGCTCGACGAATGGGGTACACACCCCGTGACACGGGCGTGTCACGGGCCGTGTCCCGCTTCGTCGAGTGTCGAGTGTCGAACGTCGAGTATCGAGTGTCGAGTCGTCGAGAGAGGGGACACGGCCTGTGACACGGGCGTGTCACAGGGCGTGTCAGGCTGGGTCGAGTGTCGACACTTTTTGTCGACGAGGTGTCGAGACACGGGTTACACGCCCTAGGTCACGGGCGTGACCGACACGTCACGGGCGTGTACCGGCCGTGTAGTGTGGTATAAACGTGGAATTGCCGCTTTCGGCGCCGCTTATGGTACACGCCCTGTGTCACGGGCGTGACATAGGGCATGACCGGCCCGAAAATCGACTTTTTTTCCAATTTTTGTGCCGTTCATTTCCTTGATTCTGCATCGAACGGTTCAGCTTTGTTCTGGAGGAAATAAGTCCGACACAGAGCTTTGTATGTCTCATTTTCTTCTTTTCATCTTCATCTTCTTCTTCTTCATTCCCAAGAGAAAGCAAGAGAGCAAGGGAGCAAGCAAGGCAAGGAAAGAGGAGAGCAGCCGCCGTCGCGGCATCGTCTCGGTTCAGGCAAGCGGTGTTCTCCACCCTTGCCAATCTTCGTACTTGATTCAATTTTCCATTTTTCTAGTTTGAGATCTTGTGTTGAATTTTTCTTTATTAGCCTTAGTCTTTCAATTCCCCTTAGTTTGTTCTTCTTGATTCAAATTATGATCAATACTCTTGTTTTCCCATGATCAATACTCTTGTGTTATGCTAATTCCCTATGCTAAGTCCCTATGCTAAATGACCTTGCTCTCCCATGTTTAGTTTTGTTGGTATCAAGTCTATGCTAGAGTAATTCATGTAGCTAATTCGGTTCATATTCATGTAACCTATCTAGTAGAGGTGATTTTTTCCTTGGTCAATTCAAACTCTATCATGTGATTTTATTTTGATACAAAGCATGTGATTTTTATGGGATGAAGGCATCAAACGCTACGTTGGCAATTGGTAGTCGTGTGTAAGGGCGATGAAAGGAGCGTGTTACCTTGGGTTATGAGGCGTTTTGCGAGGCAAATTTGTGCACCATGGCAGGAGCGTTTGTGTGAGAATTTTGCAAGGGGTGGTGTGGTTTCAGCCTGTGGCCACCGGGTTTTGTTTTTGTGGTTAGAGAGACCACTTGGGCCCCGATTTGGGCTGGTTTTGTTTGGTGCATTCCACTTTAGGGCCGCCACGGTAAGACCCTTGCGAAATTGAACTTAACCGCTGCTTATGCTTCACTAGTATCGTAATTTCTTGGCTTATGAATGATGGAATGGGCATGTGTTTTGCCTTTTGCTCCTGCGGTTTTAAGCAGGACATGATGAACTTGTACGCACTTGGTGCGTTTGGCATGGATTGTGGTGCGTTTTCCACTTGTTTTGTTCACTCATGTTACTTGATGAAACATCTCTGTGGGGTCGGTAAGCCCCTTCGTTAAAATATATGACATTTATGCTCTCTTTTTGTATAGCTTGGTTGATTGCTGCGGTATTCTTTCTTGAATGCCTCAGGTGCAGGTTGTAGCCGGTTGAGCGGCTAGGTTGGTTGGTGGCGTTTCCTGGGAACTAGCCGAGCATTCATAGCGAGGTAGTTCTTCTTTTTGTTGTACAGACATACATGTGCCCCAATGGGTTCGTGTCAGCTTGTTGGCGCCCATTGGTGGTTTTCTTTTGTGTAAATATGAACTAGACTGCTAATGTAACTCATTTGGATGGAATGATATGTACCTGCTTTTGGGATGATTTTCTAGTAGGTTGCATTAGCTATTTTGACTAATGATATGTACTATTGTATATCATGCATACATGTTTTGTTTAACTAACACATACTTTTTAATGACGTAAACAAAGAGGAGTTCTTATAGTAGTATCACTCTAGACTGCATATAGGAGCTCATCGTAAATAAACAAAGTATTTCCGCCGCGTACAAAGACAATTTTACTATCTAAGGCCGAGGGATACGGCCATTTAATCCAAAAGTTTTCCTGCATGTAACTATTGAATTTCAACTGGTAAAGTCAGCGTCAAGAGTTGCCTGAGCGTGTGCAGTTATCCCCTGCACGACGTGGCATCATAACCCGTAGTTCCTCTTGCTCTGATACGATATGCTCGTTGAGGAAATGCGGGTTGTGACAGTTGGTATCAGAGGGAGGTTTGCTTGACATTTGGTCGGGCAAACTTTCTCTTTGATTTTGTGTTTCTAAGCATCATCTCATACACACACCGAGGTGCCATCAGTATGTCTGGGCCGAAGCACGTACACTACACTCATGACATGAACAGAAGTATACGGGGCTATTATGTAGTATGGGATGCATAATATGTGGTTGTATATGGATCCACCATAGGGGCAACATGTGAGGGTTATGTAGTATGGGATGCATAACCTCACCACATGGATGCGACTAGCACGTTTTCTTTTATTCGTTGTATGCAATGCTATGTAGTATGGGATGCATAACATTGTGATGCGTACGACCGCTCATGGCATGCATTAAGGCTTTTTTTTTAGATTGCATAGCACAGCACGCATAACATAACATTGCATGAGCACAACGTGCCAAGCTAAGACGTACATGATGACACATGTACACACATGGTTTTGGGTCAAAGAAAGTCATGCATTCATGGTTTCGGCACAAGTTAGTGGGATGACGGTGAGTCATCTTTAGGTTAGGCATACCATCATTCTCAAACTCCCAAAGCAAGTTAGCAGTTGATGTTCATATTTCTTTATGTATGGTCTGTACATAGCCGTTGTGTGTTTTTGGGTTTGAGCTTGATAAGAGTGAACGTGGTATAGGATGTCGAAGTGTCCAGTGACAAGACAAACTCCCCAATCCGAGGGCGAGTCTTTGGGCGCGCAGAATAATGCGCTGATGGATAGTCTTTGCCAAAGTAATGAGGCTTTGACGAGGCAGGTACAGGAGGTACAGTCCCAGCTCCAAGCTATGTCATCCGCGATGTCTGGGCTGGCACCAAGAGGACAAGAGATGGTTAGAGGCCCGACTAGTTCGACTCCTTCAGTGGCAGCGACACCCCCAGTTGTGGTTCCTCCTGCGATGACTTTCATCTCGCAGTTCAGCGACTTGGACCACCGACGTATGATGGAAAAGCAGACTTCGTAATCTTGGATGATTGGGTGATTACGTTGGAAGAAATGTTTGTGTATGCTGGTGTGACTGAGGACCAGAAGGTGATGCTTGCTGCCTATCAACTGAAAGGGTTGGCGAAAGGTTGGTGGTTACGAGAAAAGGAAGGACTAGGGGCGGGCTGTTCGTGGAAGTGTTTAAAGAACTAGTACGGCGCAAGTTTCTACCGGCAGTGGAACGGGACCGCCTGCTGAATGACTTCTTGTACTTGAAGCAGAGGAAACTCACAGTGAGTGAGTATGAAATCGAGTTTAGCAAGTTAAGTCGGTTCGCTCCGAGCTTGGTGACTACAGAAGCTGACCGAGTAAAGAGATTTCTTGGCGGACTCCGTAGCGACGTTCAGCAGTTCGCAAGTGCTTATGGAGCGACAAGTTACACTATGGTGGTTGAGGCGGCGTTGAAGGTAGAAGCTATCGAAAATGCCAAACAAAGAGGGCAGCAGATGAGGCAGGGCAAGAGACAGCTGGTGGGAGAGAAAATGTCCCACGAGTCAGACGTAAAGAAGAAGAAGGAACTATGTAGCTTCTGTGGCCGAGCCGGTTCACCCGTTTGAAAAATGTTTCAAGCGGTTGGGAATGCAAAAGAAGGAGCAGGTGCACGCCATTCAAGGTGCGCCAACCAGAGAGTTGGAGTGTACATTTTGTGGGAGAAGAGGTCATGATGTGAGCCGCTGCTGGGCCAAAGACAAGGTATGCTTCCAGTGTGGCAGACCAGGACATCTTCGCGCAAGGTGCCCACAGGTGCAAGCTGTGTTGCAACCCGCACCACTCCAGTCTTTGCCTACGCCTCCGCGCTTGGACAAAGGCAAAGGGAAGTTGAATGTGGTCTCTGCAGAGGAAGCGCATACATCACCGCAGGTTATCTCAGGTTCGATTCAGTCCTCTGGTTCTCGTTTTGTGTATGCCTCTTATCTGTAGTTCTTAGCATAGCATATATCTTATAGGAAACTTTAAGGTAAAGAACCGTTGGGCGCGTGTTCTCTTTGATTCTGGCGCGACCCATTCATTTGTGGCTCGAACCTTTCTGGATCGATATCATTTGACACCAGAGCGAGTGGGGAATGCATTTTTGGTGAAATTTCCTTCGGCGCTTTTGTGGTGGCTGACTGGGGTCTTCTTGATTGTCCCATTTTGTTGGGGGATTTCATAGCAAGAGTTGATTGCAAGGTGATCGATTTGGACGATTTTGACGTCATTCTGGGCATGGACTGGTTAGCCCGTTATGATGCCGTCATCCAGTGCAGAGGAAAGCGCTTGGATTTCATCAAGGATGATGGTCAGCCAGGAAGTGTGTATGGTGATTCTTGTCAGGATTCTCCAGGGATTTCGGCGGTATGTGTTCGGACGTTGTTTGTTTCCGACTGTTTTGCTTGTTTTGTCTCCGTTGTGGGGACTAGTGCTGTTTTGCCGCGTTTTAGAGGAGATTCCTGTTGTGCGTGAATTTCCAGATGTTTTTCCTACTGACCTTCCTGGTCTACCCCTAATCGTGATGTCGAGTTTGTTATTGATTTGGAGCCGGGTACGCGACCGATTGCGAAAGCGCCGTACAGGATGGCCCCGCGTGAGCTAGCAGAGTTGCGTACACAGTTGGATGACTTATTGGCAAAAGGGTTTTTCGGCCGAGTTCATCACCTTGGGGTGCACCGGTGTTATTTGTGAAGAAGAAAGATGGATCGATGCGCCTTTGCATCGATTACCGGGAGTTGAACAAGGTGACAATTAAAAAATAAGTACCCACTGCCAAGAATTGATGATTTGTTTGATCAACTGCGTGGCAGTTCTGTATTTTCGAAGATTGATCTCCGCTCGGGCTATCATCAGCTCAAGGTCCGGGAGTCGGATATTCCGCGGACTGCATTTCGCTCACGGCATGGTCATTTTGAATTTCTGGTGATGTCGTTTGGTTTGACCAACGCGCCATCAGCCTTTATGGATATGATGAACAGGGTGTTCAAGGACTACTTGGATAAATTTGTGGTGGTTTTTATTGATGACGTTCTTGTCTACTCCCGCAGTGCTGAGGAGCATGAACAGCATCTGCGATTAGTATTGGCCACTTTGCGAGATCAACAGTTATTCGCCAAGCTAAGCAAATGCGAATTTTGGTTGCCGCAAGTTGCTTTTCTGGGTCATGTCATTAATCACCATGGTATTTCAGTGGATCCCGAAAAGATTTCTGCGGTCATGGAATGGAGAAGACCGGAAACACCCAAGGAAATTCGAAGCTTCTTGGGCTTAGCCGGCTATTATCGCAGATTTGTCGCAGGATTTGCGACGTTGGCTGCACCTTTGACTCGATTAACCAGAATAATGTGGCGTTTGAGTGGAATGACAAGTGTGAGGCATCATTCCTGGAACTCAAGAACAGGTTATGTACCGCTCCTGTGTTGATCTTGCCAACAGAAGGAAAGGATTATGAAGTGTTTGTGGATGCGTCGCACGTTGGACTTGGATGTGTGTTAATGCAAGACAAAAAGGTGATTGCGTATGGGTCTCGGCAGTTGCAAATTCATGAAAAGAATTACCCATGCATGATTTGGAGTTTGCAGCGGTGATATTTGCATTGAAGTTGTGGAGACACTTGCTATATGGTGCACAGTGTAAAATCTTTACAGATCATAAAAGCTTGAAGTAAGTCTTCACGCAGAAAAACTTAATTTGCGCCAACGGCGATGGCTTGAGTATGTAGCTGATTATGATGTGGACATTCAGTATCATCCAGGGAAAGCAAATGTTGTAGCCGATGCTTTGAGTCGAAAGACGGGGAAATTATTTCATCTTTCCGTCGACCGTCTTGTAGAGGAATTTCTATTGATGGATATTGCGGTGGGCAAATATGATCCGCAAAGTCATTCGGCAATAGAAGAACCGTCATGGCTGGTGCTTGCAAGACAACATCAAAAAGATGATCCTGATCTTTTACATTTTTTCTTCGGACTGAAAAAGATGAATTACCAGATTTTGCGATTGACGGTGCAGGCACGTTAACGTATCGTGGACGATTTTGTATTCCCGCGGTTGGGGATATTCGCGAGATGGTGTGTAAGGAAGCACACGGCGCAAGTATGGCCTACCATCCAGGCTCAACCAAAATGTACCGTGATTTGAAACAAATTGTCTGGTGGTATGGAATGAAAAGAGATATAGCGCAATTTGTATCGGAATGTCATACTGCAAGCGGGTGAAAGCTGATCATGGGGGCCTGGTGGTAAGTTGACACCATTAGAGATTCCAACCTGGAAGTGGGAAAGCATCTCAATGGATTTTATTACAGGTCTACCAAGGTCTCCACGAGGACATGACTCCGTGTGGGTCGTCATGGATAGGTTGACCAAGTGTGCTCATTTCATACCCTTTAAGGTCAACTACCCGATGAAGACCATAGCGGAGCTCTATTTGAATGAGATCATCCGACTGCATGGTGTGCCTATGAATATCATTTCAGACCGAGATTCCCGCTTTACCTCTCGTTTTTGGCGCAGTTTACAAGAGGGTTTGGGGACAGATTTGCGATACTCCACGGCTTATCATCCTCAGACGAATGGCCAAACCGAAAGAGTAAATCAAATTGTATAAGATATGATTCGATGTTACATTCTTGAGTCTGGCGGAGCATGGGATGAACGTTTGCGGCTTATGGAGTTCGCGTATAATAATAGCTATCAAGAAAGCTTGCAAATGGCTCCGTTCGAAGCGTTATATGGGCGACGATGTCGGACCCCACTCTTTTGGGCTGAGGTTGGCGAGCGGCCTTTGTTGGGTCCGGAAGCGCTCGAGGACATGGAAGTTGCCGTCCGAGGTATTCGGGAGAAGCTCCGAATCGCCCAAGAGCAATATAACAATTACGCCAACCAACGAAGGTCGGCATTAGCATTTGCGGTGGGAGATTCCGTTTTCTTGAAGGTCTCCCCAATGGTTGGGATTAAAAGGTTTGGAGAAGAGTGCAAATTAGACCCCAGATTTGTGGGTCCCTTCAAGATTCTTGCGCGAATTGGTGCATCCGCCTACAAAATAGAATTACCCGTGAACTTTCCTGGTGTTCATAATGTGTTTCATGTAAGCCAACTTCGCAAGTGTGTGCGAAATGACAAACAAGTGTTGGACGTTGTGCCGCCATTGACACCGAATCTTTCATATGAGGAGATGCCCATCCAGATATTGGACTCCCAAGATCGCGTGTTGCGGAAAAAGAAGATTCCAATGGTCAAGGTGCTATGGAAAAATCAGGATGTGGAAAGCGCGACGTGGGAGCTCGAGTCAACGATGAGGGCGGCGCACCCTCATTTGTTCCCGTAGATAAGCTGGTATGTGATTTAGTATGTGATTTAGTATTCATGCCTTGGGTTGCTGTGTGTTTGGTTTTGTGAAAAGTTTTGAGGCGAAACTTTTTGTTAGGGGGGTGATTGTAACGCCCCGGATTTTTGATTACGTACGCATGATGGGCGTTACGTTGGTTTTGACTGTAGTTTGAGCATGGTTTTTTCGCGGGCTTGCGAGTGGCTGTTTTGTTTGCCGAGTTGCACGATTCCCCAGCAAACGGAGTCCATATGAGGGACTCGGTGAGGCCTCTTAGGGAATGCTTGCACTTTTTCGCGCCCGGGAATGTAGCTCAAAATAAGTTGCTGGTTCAGGAAACAAAAAAGGGTAAAAAGTGCTTGAGGCAAAAATGGTCTAGGACGTCTCAGAAACATTTTTCACAAAAGGGAAAAATGGTCGTTTTTGTGCGAGACGCCCCCTGACACGGGCGTGACCCAGGTCGTGACTGGGCGTGACCTTGACTCGGCGAGTTTTTCTTGCGTCGAGTTGAGCTCGACGAATGGGGTACACGCCCCGTGACACGGGCGTGTCACGGGCCGTGTCCCGCTTCGTCGAGTGTCGAGTGTCGAACGTCGAGTATCGAGTGTCGAGTCGTCGAGAGAGGGGGACACGGCCTGTGACACGGGCGTGTCACAGGGCGTGTCAGGCTGGGTCGAGAGTGTCGACACTTTTTGTCGAGAGAGGTGTCGAGACACCGGGTTACACGCCCTAGGTCACGGGCGTGACCGACCGTCACGGGCGTGTACCCGGCCGTGTACCGTGTGGATAAACGTGGAATTGCGCCTTTCGGCGCGCTTATGGTACACGCCCTGTGTCACGGGCGTGACATAGGGCGTGACGGCCGAAAATTGACTTTTTTTCCAGTTTTTTTGTGTCGTTCATTTCCTTGATTCTGCATCGAACGGTTCAGCTTTGTTCTGGAGGAAATAAGTCCGACACAGAGCTTTGTATGTCTCATTTTTTCTTTTCATTCTTCATCTTCTTCTTCTTCATTCCCCAAAGAGAAAGCAAGAGAGCAAGGGAGCAAGCAAGGCAAGGA